>JANPWX010000129.1:567976-625738 GCA_024734555.1 Trochalopteron elliotii | reverse complement strand
CGGCTTGAAAAATCGTAGGCGATGGGGATAGAAAAGTTACATGCATAAAAGAAACGTAGCGAAGCTTCGCAGTGACTGGGGGAAAATGTAGGTTTTGCTTTCGTAGCTTAGTTCGCAATGCGTTATCGAAAAAGAGCCGTGAAATGCGTGTGTGGCTCTGTCGCATCCTGTGCGTGCGTGCAGCGATGTTCGACCTGAGCGTGCGAGCCCCTGGAGATGGAGGTGCACAGCCCCGAGGTTGGCTGCCGGACTGACACTGCGGCGGGCCATGGGAAGGGACAGCGCCTCTGCCTACAGGACGTGTTGGGGAGCGCGCTGTCTCCGAAGAAATACAAAGTTAATACTTCTCCTTCAGGCAGCCGAGGACTCGAGCCTGGTTTTGTTTTTGCTGTCCTGCTTCTGCTTGCGCATAGTTAACTTTCCTATCTTCGCAGAGACACCAGAGCGTTGCGTAGGTGCAGCGATCCTCTGAAAAAGGTGACAGCCTGTTCTGTAGTAGAGGTCAGGTAAATTCTGCAGCTGTCCCCTCAGTGCTGGCGTTGTTCCCCAGGTTATGGGGTGTGAGGTGAACTAGTGTTGAGACAGCGAGAAAGAAGTTTTCATGACCTTCTGTATGAACTCTTTTCATGGTGTGGTGGTGCACCCGCACCCTCCCCCACGGTATAATTTCTGAAATGCTCGTAGTTCTTCAGGCAACCTTAACACACTCCTTTGTGATAGCTGGTATATATATAGCTATCCTGAGAAGACATTAAATATCCTTGGTGCTAAATAGAATCTGGAACTGTGTTCGAAACACTTGTGTTGTTTTGTCTGTGGTTAGAGCTCCTGCCTCACTTCAGTCCAACCTCTGTGTGTTTATACTGTCTGTGGGAAGTTTGACGTGGCAAGTTTTTTATGTGTGTGTGTGTGAGTAAGCTGTGGAGGAAGTAATTTCCTCTGAATGCTCTTGAAGCTTAAGGTGTTGGTTGTTGCAGCTGCCTCTAAGTGAAAATCTCTTCCTTTATATAGTTATAAAATATATGTATGTCTGTGTGTAGGTAATTTAATGCTAATTTAGTGTCTTTTGGAACAACTGAAACTCTCACTGCCACGTCTTTTCTGATGGAGGTGGGGGAGGGAAGAAGGTTCAGCTGGCAGCACCAAGCCTCTGATTAAACATTTTTTTTTCTTCTCCCTGTGTTTATCTTGTTAATTAACAAATAGGAGAAAACTCCACAGGATTAACTCCCCGAAGCAGTTGACTACTGCAGCTGAGAAATCTTTTGCTGCATTAAAGATTGTGGGCAGGGCCAGGCCCTGTACACAGCTCAGAGTGATTGCTTGTCTGATGTGGATGGTCAGTAAAACTGTTGAGGATTTTTGCTCCAAAAATATCTGTTTAATTTGGGGAAGCCTAGGAGTGGGCTTTCTGATAGGGATAACTTTTCTCTACTGACGTGTGGCAGTGCAGCATAAATTTATTTGTGTGTTCTTGGAGCTGTAATTTTGAGGTGGCTTCGTGTGTGCTTCTGGAGCACAGTTAGTGTTTTATTTTCATCCAGTTTCAATGTGTAAAGATGACTCCACGGCTTGAACTTAAGAATGTGAAGTACAGGTGGTTGGGAAAGCTATTTCGGTGGAACACTTAACACCTGAAATGCTAATTTATGTTGTGTAGTTCTTTGGGGATGCCTGGTTTATGTGCTTGGGACTCTACAGGGATAGTAAATGCTTGTTTAGGGTTTGCATCCTCAGCATTTCTCATTTCTCAGTTTAATTTGGGCCTCAAGAAAGTGAAATTCTGTTATTGTTAAATTAAATCTGCTGTCGAAATGGAAGTTTTCACGTGGAAAAGAGGAAGCTTGTTATCAAGACTGCAGAGTGTACAACTTTAATAACTTTTCAGATCCCTTGGCAGTAAGGGCACTGTATCTGAAAATTAATCTGGTGAAATGCAATCATATGGTTTGGCAATGCTGGATTCTTCTGATTTTCTGCTTGTAAAAATGGTGGCAGTTATCAGGACACTCTTTCCTGAAAGTTTTCTAAAATGTTACTCTATCCCGTTAAACAAAATCTGGCTACAATAAAGAAATTACATATTTTGTGAATGCTCTCATCATTAGAAAACTCTTTCTGAATTGCTTTCTGTCAGATTCTGGGGTTTGCTTGTTTCATTATTTAACAACAACAGGATCAAGATGTGAAACTTAGGGAGAGGGTGCCTGATAACAGCAAGGGCAACATCCAGTGCTGTTGAGGCCATACTGCCTTGTGGAATATCTTGTGCTCAGTTTTGGCACACTGTGGAGTTCTGGAGTAAAAAGGCTGCTCAGGCCTGGGCCAGTAATGCAGAGGATAACCAGAATTAGGAACTCTCTCTCTATCCTGTACTTTATTCTCTGTTTCACCAGCATCAAAAGCAAGGAATCTTCCATCACTTGCTTGGAGTGGGGTTGATGCAGAGGGTTTGTAAAAGGTTTGATGGAAAACTGGTGTTGTATTCCACACCTCCTCTGAAATCAGGTGTGCTAGCTCAGGAGAAGGGTTTGCTGGGGGCAGTCTTCTGCTCTGGTCACTGTGCCTGATTTTTCAGTGTGTTCTTTGGGATGGCTGGTATTTGGGGAGCAGGATTCACAGTGTGTTTTCCATGTGTAGCTGAAGTCAAGGCTCTCCCAGTAAAAAGAATAGTTTGAGACTTTCCTTTGAGAGTTTTTTCCATCTGCACATCTGTTGCTTACAGTTCTCTCTGTGGGCTTGGGAGAGGTGAATCCCATTTAAATGCAGCTTGTGGTAATGCTGAGAAAACTAAGCTATCAAGCAAAATCAATATTTGTCCCTGACTTCAGGTCGTTTTTTGCCTTCAAATGTGTCTTTTATCTTTTTTCAGGGGCCATACAGTTCACAGCCTTTTAAAATGCTCAGAGAGTGATGAATGGTAGCAGGTGTGATTTTCCTTTTTGCAGATTCCTGAAGAGGACACAACACTTGGAATGAGAAAATTGCCATCATGAGTCAACAAGGTTATGTTGCAGCTCCTCCATATTCCCAGTCACAGCCAGGAATAGGAGGTTTTGGACCACCCAATTCTTCAATTCATTATGGACATTATGGGGACCCTAACTCCTCATACTCAGCACCTCAACCAGGTATTATTTTGGCTTTAAGTTTATTTTCAGAGTCTACTTTTCTCTAATGGTGTTTTGTATCTCTTTCCACCTTGTGTAAGTTTTACACTGATACTGTAACAGGAAACTGAAGAAAAAGTTTTACCCAGTTTCTCTAAAACTTCTTATTGAAGACAGCAGGAGTTGTGTTACTCTAATCAAATACTGAATATAGTCAGAATTCTGATTGAAATGCTTCTGGTAATTGATTTACTAGAACACTTGGGGAAAACACTGGTTTCCATGCCAGATCTTTTTTTTTTTATTTTAGAGTAATGTAAAGGGAAAACAGTTCAAGAAATACAGTTTGAAATGCTGCTCATTCAACATTGCTGTTTACATAAATTGCAGCTTCTTCACAGTCACTATACTGGATCTGAATTAAGAACCATTTTCAGCACAGGAGAGCAGGTTCTACATATGGAAGGTCTTTTTGTTTTCATTTTGAAAAGTTGTTTTAAGTTTTCATTCTTAACTTGGTCTCTGAAATCAAAGGGACCTCTTGTTTCTACCTTGGAATATAACTGGGTGACAGGGAATTATCACTGCCCCAAACTGACAATTGCAGTGTCTGTTCATTGCTTTTCCTTACTGTCCCTCTTGGGTTCTTTGCTGAAAAGTTATGAACTGCTATTTGTTTCCTTTTTACTCTCTCTTAGATTTTATAACTGACCAGAAATCTGTGCTTTCCAACAGAATCACTGAGATTGGAAGGGACCTGTGATCTGACACCTATGCTTAGAGCAAGGTGACCCAAAGCTGTTATTTTTAATGCTAGAGCAGAGCTGCACACCTGCATTTCTTGCTCATCTTGTTCTTTCTTAGAGGGTCTTACATAAAAGTGCTTCATCTTTTGCAGGGGTGTCCAAATCAACTGTGCCTTTTGGATCTCCAGCTCCCCTTGGGCCTCCAGCACCTGGTGCACAGCAATTCAGCCAGAGCAGTTTCCAGAATGGGTCTGGTACCCCAGCACAGCAGCCACACAGGTGACTGGACAGGATCCATACCTGACATCTGAGCTGTTTGACCTCTCTGGGAAGGGGAGAAACAGGGACAGGTGAAAGCTGGGGAAAGAAATCTTTGAAAAAAGCTTGTATGAGGGGATAGCCAAGCTTTATTACACAGTATTTGTGTTGCAGGTAAAGTGAGTCAATGTGCAGCTTTTTAATTTAATTCTTTCAAATATTAGTTATTTTCCACATCTCCCAGCAGTGGCAAAATCAGTTTGTGTACCCATAGCTCCTTCAGTTTTAGTGAACTTGACACCATTTAACAACATTCTTCTTATAGTTGGTTGAAATCTTAATCTGCTTCTGTGTCTCTTAGTTTTAGTGTAGTTATTTCATGTCAGAATAGGGATGCCTGTTTGTTAGCACTGTGGGAAGGAGAACCCAAAAAGACTGGTGATCAGCTGTCCAAGATGATGCCCTCATGCATAGGGGAAGTGGTGCTTGTCCTGAAGATGGGAAAACAAGGTGAACAGAGTCAGGTTGGCATGACCTAGCAAAATACTGACTCTCTTCTGTAGCTTCCAGTCATTGCCCTGGTAGCTGCACATCTCCTGTTCTTCACCTGATCTTGGGTTTTTTCCAGAATTGCTCAGAACTGCTGTTCTAGGCCAGGAAGTATCCAGATGAAAATTTCTGGTGGAGTAAATTCTACTTCTCTTGAAATAGCTGGGCCCATCCTCAGTTTTACAAGGAGTCACAGGAAAATCTGTGTTTGATTGTCTCTGGGATATAGCCTGAGATCTTATTTTATCAGAGTGAAATAGTCTGGTAGAAAATACCTTTGTAAGCCACGTGTGTGTTACTGCTTTCTTTTCTTTAGTTATTTTTCTTGCATTCATGTTTTCCATATCTGATAATCATAAAGTTTTTCTCTACCCACATCCTCTTTGTACCTCTACTACAGAGAACTCCTCAACAGCTTCTCACTTCCTTTTCTTCTCTTCACAGATGTTTCTTCTAATCTTCACCCATCCCTGGTAGGGAATCTTCCTTTATAAGCTTGGAAAGGGGATGGAGTGCTGTGATCTGTTCAGAGGCTTGTGTTTCTCACTCTTCAGGCTTACAGTTGTAACTGCTCTCACTTTGCCATGGCATACTCACTCTGCTTCCTTTCTAACAAGTGTGCAAATAAACACGGACTGCCTGTTTTTCCTGAGCAAGTGTGCAGTCTCTCTGTCCTTTGTGTATTTTAAGCCAAGTGTACGTTTTCTGAGCAGAATATGGGCATACTCCGTTAGGGTTTTGTCCTAATTATTATTTCAGCATCCCCTTGAGGAGGTGTGAGATCTTCGAGAGTTATGATTGTTTGATGTAATTTCTTTGCATAACTGCACTGATTTTTTTCCTTTAGGTTTCAAGGCCCTCCACCTCCAAGTAACACAGGACCTTCCTATCCTCCCTACAGTCCTCAGTCCCAAGCAGCCTTCCCAAATACTGCACCTGCTTCCTCTGCAGCACAGCTTGCTGACCAGCTCAACAGCATGCAGATAAACAGCTATGGTAATTGGGTTCATCTGAGTGACTTTTTCTCAGTTAAAGCATTTAGGGCTATGATAATTAGAAACTTACTGAACTTCTGTATAAACAGAAAATTACACCTTTGACCACCATCATTGACTTAAGTTCTCAGAATTTTTTTATCTCATCTTAAATCAGTAGTATTGGGTTAATTCTAAATTGATGTTTGACAAACCTTCCATAAAATTCGGGTATCCCATCAGTCATTTCTTAAATTACTTAGTGAACATGTCAGTAACTGCCAAAGCATGAGCAGTAATATTCAGAGAGGGTTTAATTTTTCTCAGCTTTTTACAGTTTTTCCTGTTACAAGGCTATTTTCTCTTTTTGTCTAAACATATTTGGGTTTTAATCTAAATTTATCTCCATTTATTTTGATGTTATACCATCTCAAACCTAGGCCATGAAGATGTGATCACGTGATGCTTCCGTGTAAATTACTTCTACCCATGAAAGCTGATACGTATTTAAATTATGCAGAATATATTGTATAAAAAATTTAAAAACAATTATGCAAAATACAGTGTTCTCATGTGCTGGGAGGCTTGTATTTTGCATCTAAAGACATTTTTTCACTTAACATACATGATAGAAGATGTATTTCAATGTTTGTATATGAACACGTTACTTCTTTTTCTTCAAACCTAATGTTGGTTATTATTGTAGCTTTCTTTAAAAGTACTTTGTCTTTGGGGGAAAATCTGATCAAAAAATGCAGGTTTTGTGTAGTAATAAGTGTTTACAGATTGTAAGTGTCAAAAAACCTGTATTTCCAGGGTCCTCTTAATTCTGATTGCAATCTGGATCTTACAAACAACAAACAATTCCTTGCCAGTGTGTACAAAATAATTCCCACATGTTTCATCTTTCAGTATCAAGTGATTTATTTCCCATCGAACCTGTTATGGTGAAATACAAATAGCAGACTAACAAAAACATGCCACATAAGAGAAATGGATTATTGAGCAAAAAGAATGTTGTTTCACACTCTGAAATGAAGTGGTATTTTGAAAGCAGAGTGATCTATGTGTGTTCTAGTGAAGAACAGTCAGACTGTGGCTTCTCTCACTCTTTGCCCACCCACCTCAGCTGCAGGGTTTTATTGCAAATAGAGCCAAAAGAAATAAAGTGACTGAATCAGCTGACACTTAAACCCTGACTCTTCGTATCATCAGACACATAGAGTCCCTCAAAGCAGCCCTGTCAGTATGGGATCCCGAATAGCCTCTTGCTATAGAATGTACTGAGCAGGACCAGAGCACCTTTGGCACAGGTTTGGTTATCATTTCTCACTCACCTGATGTAGTTTCTTGCTCAGGTCCTGGTGCTGCTCCGAGCTCCTCCATGTCTCCTGGGCATCCGGCAGCTTTCCAGGGCCCACGACTGCTGCCCCCCGGCCAGGGGCAGATGGGTTTGCCCCCTGCACCACAGCTGCCTCCTCCACCAGCAAACAGTGCTAATGGCCTCAGTGCTCAGCCAGCACTGCCTCCTATGGCCAGGCAGGGAGCAATCCCTGGACCTGTCCCTCCAAATCCCAACTTGCAGCACCTTCCGGGACAGCCCCCGGGGCCTGGGTATCATCCTCAGCAAGGTAGGGAAGGATGTTTGTTGTGTGATTGAAAACGAAGTGTGCAGGCACAGTCACTGGTGGAACTGTGTCCATTCGTGGCTGAATCTTCAGCTGACTGGGAAAGATGAAAGAGGAACTCCCTTTCTGTAGAAGGGAAAGATGTGCATTGTCAGTCAACACACTTGAGACAGGCTTTGCTTTTGCTCACAGGTTTAGCACTCTGAGAATGTAACAAGAAAAAGGAGATTAATTTGGATCAGAAACAGAATTAGTGGTTAGTAATTGGTGAAGGCACAACACACTATGGGAAGGGGCTTTTCTTACACTCTGTAAAGGTGTAGGCTGCTTTCTGTCTTGTAGTACTGTCATTAGCAGCTTTCAAAAATGTGTTGCTATAGCAATAATGCATTGTAACTGAATACAAAAAAGCCAGCTAGTGGTATCAGTCTGCATTGACTGATGTTAGTGGAGAGATTCTCACTGAGGTAATGGCCTGGCCTGAGTAGCTCTGGTAATCTCTGCTAGCTGTCCTACTTGATGTAAACATGAAAACTTTGGAGCCAAAGTTGTCACATCTGGTGGTGTTCTTACATTTTAAAATCACAAACTAAAGCCAAACTGAGCCACAGAAATCCATTTATTTTACTTGCTGAAAACTGAGGGGAAGGAGGAGTTGCACTTAGCTGAGTAAGAATTAATTGCATGCCAGAAGTTGATGCTAAGCATTGATAATGGAACTTAAATACTTGAAATGAATGGTCATTTGTAACTCTGCAGCAAACTATGGTCCTCAGATGGCAGCATCTCAACTGTCCTATCCTGGTGCTTTCCCTGGAGGTCCAGCACAGCTCTCAGGCCCACCACAGAAGAAGCTTGACCCTGACTCTATTCCAAGCCCAGTGAGTAACGTGGCTCTAATTTTTTATAAATGTAACTTTCTGCTGCATTTAAGATAAAGGAATGATAATGCATACATTGTGTTCATTTAGGTGAGGTTTTGCATAACATACATTGGCACTTACGTGGCTTGGTACTCAACATATGTTCTAGTTCTTGCAGTTTCTAATTAATTAAAGTAGCTTTGTACTCTGTGCTGTCAGTTTTGGATCAATTAGTGCATGAAGTTAATTTGAGTACTGAAGATGCTTTATAACTTTATCTAATAGGGGACACTCATGCATGAGTATGTCCCAAATACTTCAGAGGAAGTACTTCACTAGGAATTCTCAACAGGATTCTTAATGAGACAGTGACCAGTACTGAAGAGCTACTTGTTCACTGCAACTTATCACCTTTTCACTCTGAAAAGGTGGAAGGCTTGAGCTCAGTAACAGATACCGGAAGTAGGATTTGTACACAGTACAGGTACATGAACTCTGGAAGTGCAGTTCTGGCAACACTGAGAAGTCACACACTCAGAAGCCACTTCACCCTTTGATTTCAAGAGTTTCTCAGGCAATTAGAAGTATTTGCCTGAGCCATCCTTCCACCAGTTGCTGCAGCCTTGTAAAGATTTCAGTAGCCTGTAATATACCTGATGCTTAAGCTTCACGTAGGCTGAAGAGGCTCAACTGTTGAACAGGCACTGGTGGGACAGTGTCTCTTCTTAGGATGGTGCTAGAGAAAACAAGGTTATGGTTGCATCCATCTTTCCAGTTGGTATGCAAAGAAAGGGCTGGTCAGGTGCAGGCAGCATTTAACTGCTTTACTGGAAACAGCTGATGGAAATAAAAAGCAATAGTGGGCAAAACTCGTGGAGAAAATGTTCTGGTGCTCACACTTAGAGTGGTTCTGGCAATCATCTGGGCAGGTCAAAAGGTCCTCAGAGAGTCAGAATTCTTGGAGCAGCTTCAACCTAGACCTTTCTACTTTAAAAAATGTTTTCAGCAACACACAGCAGGCTAGTCTGGGTGAAGGAATCTTACAGTTCTTGCTGAGGCAGGTTTGCTGTACAGGAGAAACATTCTTGCTAAAGTGTCACACTGTCTAGTATGCAACTGTCTTGCTTCTTTAAATTGTTTTTTTTTTTTGTCCTAGAAAAGATGTTTTTACCCCAGTGATGATTTGATGGAAACTCCCCCCCCCCTTTAACTTTGGAAAAACACTTGTTAATCCCTTAGGGGTTAATGTAACAACTGCAATTACCTTGTTAAAGGCAATTTCTAACTAAAAAGCATTGTGTAACCCCCCCCTCGAATCAAGTGTCTGTATAAATAACAAATGCCTTTAAGTCAGTTATTCCTAGTGTTTCAATGCAATGCTTTCTACATTTGAGGGATAAAATGATCTTGTCTAATTTTAAAAGAAAGGGCAGGAGGAGAAGGAGGTCTGGCATGAAAACATGGGCTGATGTCTTGTTTCAGTTATGCACACAGCATAAACAGCCTTGACTACAACAGCCATGTTAAAATAGGTTAAAAGGTTTGTTTAAGCCTTACAGAGAGGATCAGAACGAATGTTTAAAAGAAACATGATCTGGGTCAACATCTGTAAAGGACAAAAAGCTAATTCAGAATGAGGAATAAGTATGACCATGTGTATTTCTGTTGTTATATTTACATTATATAATTATAGTAGTGTTGCCAGATAAATTTACTTCTTATCTGTAGCCATTGTTGATTTATATTTCTTTTACATATGTTAGAGGTTGATATGTACCCTGACAACCTCTATGAAAACTTGCATCTGGACTTTGTCAACAATTATTTCCAAGAACAATGATATATTTAGGTCAGTTAGCTGCAGAATACCATGACACATTGATCCTTTGCAGAGCTAGATCTCAGAGTGGTTTGCTTTCTTCATCCAGTGGACCTTTTTAGAGCAGAACCTTTTTCCTTTTAATGCAAGAGTTAGTTATAAGTATACAAGCCAAGGAGGCAGGGGAAAAGTAATCAAGCAGAAGATCTAACAAGCTCTCTGAGGGATGTCTTGGTATGTTTAAATTGCAGTACAAAAAACTTCATCGATAAAAAAGAAGTTACAGGCCCCAGTGTTTTAGGCCTCAGTGTTTTAGGAAATACCACTTGGACATGGATCAGTAGACTCCATGCAACTAATTTAGTTTTTCTTCTCTGTTTGCTTTCCAGCAGAGGCTTCTGAAGTTCCCTAGCTATTATTAGAAATTCATGTGCAGTGTAAAGACACAATTCCATGAGGTACCAGCAGCAGTGGCAAAGCCAGTTGCAGAAATTCCTGTCTCCTTCCTCTTGCCTCCCACAGCTGTTTGGCTGCACTCTAAACCAGGTTGCTGAGGGAAGAGGAGGAATGATGTGGAACAAAATACAGCTTTATATAACTGTGCTTATATCCTGAAAAGTGTCAGACTTCAACCTGAGTGAGGGACCATGTAGGAGTAACTTTGGGAGCAGTGTATGGAAAGGAATTTGGGCAGCAAAGTCAGCTGCTTGAGCATTTAATTACATTATATTGTAAATTGTTATAAACTAGGCTAAATCTTAGCCCGTTCATGAGTGTAGCTGAATGCATGACTTACCTTCCTCATACTGTTCTTGCTTCTTCTTACTGCTCAGATTCAAGTAATTGAGAATGATAAGGCTGCCAGGGGAGGGCAGGTCTATGCCACAAACACAAGAGGACAGGTTCCTCCCCTCGTCACCACCAACTGCGTGATCCAGGACCAAGGTAACTGTCCTTGTTACTGCTTTGGGAGCCTTCCCCGGGGAAATCTAATAGAATTAAATAAAACAAGGACTAAATTCTCAAATTTCTCCTCTGAAAATGATGCGATTTGCTCTAAATTGGACATGAAATTGCAAACTTTCTTTGAACAGAAAAAAAGGGGGGAGGAGGAGGAGGGGGGAAGTGGGAGTTGAGTTCTTGCACCTTGGCTTAACACCTCTACCCTTCCTGGCCTTTCAGAGAATATTAATAGTTGAGATAACTTTCCTTTTTAACTTAAAATGTTTGAAGATGTTACATTTCAAGTTGAAAATCCTTTTTGGATTATTCTGGAAATTTGAAAGGTGGACACTAGAAGAAGCAGTAAGACTGGACTAGCACTGTTACCTTTTAAGATACAAACTTTTATTCAAGTGATAGGGGCAGCGTGCAAGCTGTCTAGTTGATGTGTGCTGGCCAAAGGAAAAATTTATCTGCCTTTGCTCCTGCCTGGAACCTGGAAGTACAGTCTTCCACATGCTGCTCTTGACAGCAGGCTCAGTATTTTAGTACAGGTTAAACTGATGGTATTATTCAGCCCAGCAGTAATTTATCAATGCTGAGATAAACTATAAAATGTACTAACACACCAAGATTTTTTGGCATTATCTGAGAATGGGATAATGCTGTTCTGATGATCCAAGAAATTCCTTTCAAGAAACTGAGCAGAGCTGCAGTTTGTTGGTTACCAAGGAAGCATCAGGAATCTGATTCCTGAACTCCTTTCAGTGCTCTTGTCTTCAGCACTCAGCAATTTCTCTTTGAGGGACCTGAGCTGAGTGTCCTCTTGGAAGTGTGGTGGTGCCCTCTGCACCCTGTATTTTGCAGTGCAGGTGAGCATGGTGATGTTCAGACAGACACAGTGTTTTCTGAATCAGAGCTAGCTCATTAGAGCAGCCTTAATGGTAGGGCTCAGTCTGCCTCGTCCCTTTATGTACATTCTGTGTTGACAAGTCCACTGGGATATCATCCATATTTTCTTCTAAGATGTTTCAGAGTAATTCCTACTGAGATTCTTCTTGCAAGTAATTGTTGGCTTATTCTTGTTATGTTTAAATCTCTGCTCTAAACTCAGGAAGAAAAGATTTGACCAGAGGGTGGGGCAGTGGTCTGGGCTGTAAAGAGGAAAGCTGGGCAGAAGCCTGCCTGGGGGGCAAAGGCAGCATGTATTTAACGCAGCCCATGCAGCGTGTGTTGCTGTGGTTTCCCCGGGCCGTGCTGGGGCCCTGGGGCAGCCCCTGACTGTGCCCTGCTGTGTTCCAGGCCACGCCAGCCCGCGGTTCCTGCGCTGCACCACCTACTGCTTCCCCGTCACCGCAGACATGGCCCGGCAGGCCCGCATCCCCCTGGCCGCTGTCATCCAGCCCTTTGCTGCTCTTCCACCCAACGAGGTAGGGCCTGCTCAGGGGCAGCCCTCTGCCCTGCTGCCTCCACATCCCTGCACACTCCTTCTTCTCTCATTGGGCTGGCAGGGATGGGGTTTGGTCTCACACCAGGAATCTGTACAATGAGGTGTGCTTGGGTCGTGGTGGGACTTCAAAGGACAAAGGTTTTCATTTGGAAAAGGTTCAGGAGTGATGACTCCCCTGGATTCCTGCTGTTTCCCAACTGCCTCTAGTTTATGCCGGCTTTGCCAGTTGCTTACCCTGCTGGAACTCCATAGTTTTAGGCAAAGGTATTAAAAGAGGGTGACCACAAACTGTAGGTTTAATTTTAAGATGTGGAGAGTTAGATTTGAAGGAAGACATTTTTCCATTGGGGTCTTTACAAAGTAATTTAATTTCACAACAGACCAAGAAGTTAATAGGCTTTTCTACTTGGATGAGCTGAGTCATAGAAAGAAGACAAACGTAACCAACCATTTTTAGCACTCATTTGAAGGCACTAACCTTTCCTCACATAACCATCTCTAATGACCCTCCATATTCAAAACATATCCCTAGTTCTTCTGCAAATTTTTTCTGCAGTATTCTCTGGTCTTAAAACCATTCCCCAGGTTTCCTGGCACCTCTGGAGGATTCTGTCAGTGGCAGGGATGAATCCATTTTTCAAGTGCAGCATTTAGCTACATCATCTGTGGGATTATCTTGCTTGGTCTTCATCTGCTGTGTCCTCCATTGCTTCTAAATTCTTCAGCCTCTAAATTCTGCAAGGTCTGCAGAATGCATTTCCTTTTCGTGTCCTGTGTTGATTTACTCCAGAGTGCTGTGTCATGGGAAAAAAGCAGGGATTTCATCAAAGTTGTAGTATGTGATTGTGTCTTCAGAAACTCCTCATAAACTGCCTGCTCAGGAAAGCCTAATTAAAATTGCCAAGACATTCAATGCTTGGTTTTGCAGTCTGATTTTTCTTTAACTTTGTTTTATTGCTTATAAACTCTAAGTAGATTTTTTTTTTAAATATATGTTGGAAAAAAGCAGATGTTGCTTTTTATCAGGATGGATAAATTCCAATCCAGCAGACCTCTGTAGTTTGAATTGAGGGTATTATTTTAGCAGGGTAGATTGTAGTTATCTTCTCTGTGGTCCACAGGGAGAGGGGATGTATTACTGATGGCTCTGCAGATAGGAAGTCTCACCATTTGTCTGCTAGACAGCAACTTTGGTTTTCATTCCAGTTCTTGAGGGAGATGTGCACACTTGGCTTGGTTCCCCCCCCTGCATTTTCTCCTAGATGTTGCTTCTCCACCCCTTCACTTTGTCAGCCAACCTTTGCTCTTTACCACCCTTGATCCCAGTTTCTGTGCCCTGGTGGCACTTAGAAAATCCACTTTCATGTTGGCTCTTCCTTGGTGCATCTTTCACTCAAGAGACTAGTCCTTTATGTTTCCCACACATGGCTTCCTTGTCTCCTGCATTGTGCTTGGACAGGGTGATCAGTGAGTTGCTAAAATCTAAATCTCTTCTGCATACATAAATCTCTGCAGTATGTCCAAACATTTGTGCTCAGCCAAGTTCAGGGGGGGTTCTCCTGGGCTTGGCAGGGAGATGTGCTGGGTGACCCACCCGTTGTGAAGGGTTAGTGCTCTGGAGCTGTTGGAAAGGTCAGTGGGGCTCATTAATCTGTAAGGAGCAGTGTGTTTTTCCCTAGCCTCTCTTTTGGAGGAGCCTGAAAAATGTCTCTCAAAATTGGCAAAAGCCCAGTGTGGAAAATTTTAGTCAGAACAATTCTAGCTTGGTAAAACTGTAAGAACTAAGGAGATAGCATTAGAGTGGGAAGAGTTGGGCAGTCTTAGCTGAGGCACTTTTTCCATGGCTTGCCTGTGCCCTTTGTCTTCACTGCTGCTGCCAAAATAGGATCTTACTCTTAAGATATCCTAATAAAAATGGTCCTCCATATGGGATTTATAACTACTTTAATTTTGAAAAGCCACTTAATTTGAAAGAACTGGGCTTTTTATAGAGGTAAAATACATTCAGGGGCTTATTTGTGTTTCTGAACTTCCTGGTATGGTGTGTTCGGCCTGAAACTGGTGACTGCAAGGCACAGCAAGTTCTTTATTTCAGAATATCCACCCTGTTTTAGAGTTAGTGCCTTCTAACAGTGTCTGCAGGTGATGCTCATCACGTGCTGTTGGGTTACAAGGTGAAAATCTCTCTTAATTTCTTTTATTTCTTGATAAAACAGCATGTTGTACACAAAAACTGCAGCAAAAATTGAGTTAAGGGGAAAGAGAAACAGCTAAGTCTTCTGGCAGTGGCAGAATTAGGTATGTCTATGAAAGGGAGGGCCCAGGTGTCATGACCTTACTGTCTTTCTTAATTGAATACAGTCACTCTTTGGGTGGATGACTTGTAAAGGATTTTTTTTTTTAGAATATAAACTGTCAATTACCTTCATGGAAACAGTAACTCTACTGGAAATTGAGTTCTGGGGGTTTGCTTCCTTTGACTAAGGATACAAGAGGAGATGGAGATAAAAGATCTTGGGAACTTTCAACTAAAAGGTTTAGATGTGGTGAATTGACAGTATTATTACACTTTCAGTTGGAAAGCTTTCCAAAGGGGAAAAGGTAATTTGGGATTTCAGAAAGTCTGAAAGGCAGATTTAAGTTCATTAGTCACTGTGGGTTCTTTTTGGCCAAGTCTACACAGAAGGACTGGTGTTCTGCCTCCAAATGTGAAGTGGGAATATTAACATGCAAAGTGAATTTTTTTAAAAAAAATTATTTTAGCTAAGATCTGAGAAAAAATTGTCAGGAACAAAAAATCATCAGAAAATTGATCAGGGATGTTTTTTGAAGAGGTGTACACCAGATATCTCCATTTCTAGTAAAGAATGGGATACAGATTATCTCTGTAGGAGAAAAGAGCAGAAAGGGAAATCAGAATGTTGGTAGATAAGGATGGTAAATGAAAGGATCTCATGTCTTTGAATAAGTGTAGTGTGTTTCAAGTGAGCCCCCAAACAAGCAGGGTTTGCCCTGCAGTGAGAAAGGAAAAAAATGAAAAATGTAACCTGGTAAAGCTGCACAGTGTTGACAGCATTGTAGAGAAGCCATAATTAAAATTGAGACAGCAACTGGTCACGCTGAGGGAAAGGTCACAAATGAGGCTTTACTGCAGAAATGTTAAATTACACATGAGAGAGAATTTAAGGCAGGAGTAGAGACCCCTGGGTGAGGGTGGTTGTAGGGTTGTGTTTGGTACCCCAAGAGCAGGTGTGGCAGCAGCCCTTGGCATGCAGGCACTGAGACTCAGAAGGGCCAGTTTTTTATTCAGAAAAGCCCTCAAGCTGAAAGTTAGCAGGGGAAAATCCATGGAGGGCACACTGTCTTGTAGAGGTTGCTACAAAAAACCTGCAGCCAATCTAAAAAATCATAAACTAGTGAACGTTGCCTGTGCACTATTTATCATTGGAAACAAAAGCTGTTACAACTTTCATGCCTTCCCTCCTCTGCCAGTGTCTTAAAAGCACTACAGATTTCACAGTCCTATCTTTCCAAGTCCATATTTATTATTTCCCCAAAATAACAGTTCGTTTTCACTCTCCTGATTTGGATGATCTATGGAAAGTACTTGTTTGTTGTAGATTGAGAGTACAGTATCATTGTTTGACAGAACTTATTTTTAGTCCACCAGTGCTTTAGCAACAGTCTATAAAAATAAACTAGCTCTCACAGTTATCATCCTAGACCAAGCCCTGCATGAATTTGTTTTGGAGATGGATGAATGTTTCCAGAGCCTGAATAAACCATGTGATCTTGATTTAGCATTAATACTACTTGCTATCAAAAGTTAGTTGAAAGAGTATTTCATGTTGTAAAATCCAATGTAAACTTTTCAAAATAATTATCTCTAACTTTAGATATTTAAATATCTAAATTGCTGCCTTCTTTGCTCCTTAGTAGTTTTGTGTCATTGTTCTCTGCCATGCTCTTTCCTACTTGTTTAAATTTATTGACTTTTAGGGGTATTTATTGGTGGGAATCTAATGTTTGGCTTCCATTTTCTCCTCAGTTAATTAACTAGTTAAGAGAATGGAATTGCCCCTCAGAAATGCTGGTGTTCATGAGCTATAAAGCCATTTTACCTTTTCAGAATAGTGAAATTTGATGAGGCCCAGTGCAGCTGAGCTGTTTGGAAAGCCCTGATTTTTACAGGGATGATAGTATGGGTTCCTAGATGGAGTTGCAAGGTTGGCAGCAGCTAAAAATCGAGCGAAGTGGATAACTAAAGATGTGATCCCATGTTAGCAGTGTAGTTTTTGTTTCAGGGAAGTCCTGATGCTCCTCCAGTCTGCTTTGGGCTCTGTGGCCCCTGGGTTCACAGCTGGTGAGCAGGGCAGGCAGGCTCTGGTTTGGAGCATGAGTTTGGATGGACACACACATTCATTAGCAGTTCTTGTGCACAGCTTTGGTTTGAGGAGAGCCAGGAATGCTCAGTCTGCAAGAGGAAATTATTCCAGCTAGGAATGTGTTAATGGGCTGGCTCTGAAGAACAGAGGTGCTTGCTGATACCTACCCACTGTGAAAAGCCATCATTTGGGTTTTACCCTTTGTTTTCTGTCTTTTATTTGGTTACTTACTCACAGAATGCTGTTACTGCATAGAGGAGGAGAGCTTGGCTCATTTAAGAGCTTTTAAGGAGGGATTCTGTTGAAGGGTTCTTCCTTCAAAAGGGTTACATTATATCATCTAGGTCATGCTTATCTGCATGGTGACTGACTGGACAGAAATCAGGACATCCCTCTGTCATGACATCCCTCCACAAGAGCAGAGTTGGACAGTGAAGTGGTCCATAATGCCAGTAAGGTAATAGTTTTAAGGGAATTGTTTGAAGAAAAGGTTCTGGAAGAGCTTCTGTTGACACTTCTGTCCTGCTGTCTCTATGGATTATTCTGTGTTCTGTTGTCTGGATTGTCCAAGATCCAGCAGGGAATGATTTTGTCCATGTCTTTGGGTTGTTGTGTTTGTTCTAAAACATGGTGGGAGTAGAAGTCCTGTGTGTGTGGTGCCCCTTAACACATATTGCTGTATATTGTGCTGGTGTGAGCCTGAACACACATTTTCCAGGTATTAAAATAAAACCATTTCCAGTGCATCCTTGTTGGTGCTCGTTTGGGGGAGAGCTGAGACTTTGGGCTCAGAGTTTGAAATCTGCTTGGAGCAGAGCAATCTTTGTTGCTCTGTCAAAGCTGTTGTATTTTATTTTTTCCAGCTAACCAGTGGCAGGTTAATGTCTGGGGGTTTTGCTCAGCTCCTCTGAGGTGCCAGACTCTGCCATTCATGGTGTGGGTAGCCCAGAACTCTGAAGCCTCTGCTTCACCCAGAAAGTGTTAGAGCATTCTGGAGCTCAGTGCCTCCAGTAGGATTGGTTTCACAGTGCCTAATTTAGAGGTGCATAAATCCTGTGTTACATGAGGCTTTCTTTATGTAGGATGCCCTGTGCTAGTCTGCACTTGGTACTAAATCATTTGGAATTGGATTGCTTCCCAAGACTTCATCATCAAGGAGAAAGTTTTTTGTTAGCCTCTAACTACACTCTGTAACTAGAATGAGCATTCAGAGGCAGAGCTGAGCAGAGCTTCTTCTAATTGAAGCAAATTTTCTCATTTACTTTCTTCTGTCTTTTGGTTTTTAGTGTACATTAAAAAATAGTCCTAAAATGTACCCTTTAAAATACTTCTGTGGTATGTTGGTCCCTGCACCACTGCTCTTATGGTAAGGATGTAATTCTGATAGAGATGAGGACAGTGACTTGAAAATGTGACATGTATACAATTTATATTGTAATCGGAGTTCTTGACTGGTTTTATACAAATTTGAAATTAGGACAGAGAAAAAGTCTTTATTAGGAGGTAGTAACTAGTTTCTGGTAAGTCAGAGACTGTGACTGTGCTTCAGAATTGTAATGGCAGAGGAAAAATGTAATTAAGCAAGAGTACATATAAAAGGCAAATAAAAAGTAATAGTTATATCCATTTCATTAACTGGCCAATAATACTGAGAATTGGTTTTGCCAACAAAAATGACTCCCAAGTTAAAAATCACTTGGGCTATTGATCTATTTCTTGAAAACTTAGAGAGTCAGAACACACTGGTGTTGAGCAAGTTCCAGAGAAAAGGTTTGTATTTTGCTTTGTAAACTGGAGTTCTTCTTGCATATTTTATTTATCTATGCATATTTTGCAATGTTGTATTTTGGATGCCACCATGTGAAGTGTGTTACTACACACAAGTTGTGTGCTTGCTTGGTAGAGGCACAGCTCATCTCCTCAGTGGAGAAGCTCTGTGTCCTTCACAGGATTGTTCTCCTCGTGTCATGGTTTAACCCCAGGCAGTTCACTCCCCACCAGTGGGATCAGGGAGAGAATGGGAAGGGTAAAAGCTGGAAAACTCATGCCTTGAGACAAAGGTTAATAGGGAAAGCAAAAGCCACACACACCAGCAAATCACATCAAGGAGTCAGTTCACACTTGCCCTGGGCACAAATCACATCAAGGAGTCAGTTCACACTTGCCATGGGCAGCCAGGTGTTCAGTCATCCCCAGGAGGGCAGGGTCCCATCACAGTAATGGTGCCTTGGGCAGACAAACACCATCATTCTAAGTGTCCCCACTGCTCCTGGTTGCCCCCATTTTATTTCCTGTCTGTGAGGCCATGGGTCTGGGCTATCCCTGTGGTCAGCTGGGCTCGGCTCTCCTGGCTGTGTCTCCTCAGGCTCCTCACAGCATGGCAATGTGGAATGCAGGAAGGGCCTTGGCCCTGCTGAGCCCTGCTGAGCAAGGACAGAAACATCTCTGTGTTGTCATCCTTGTGCTCAGCACACAGCCAAAACACAGCCCCATTGCAGGCACTTGGGGGAAAAGTAACTGCACCCCAACCCAAAGCAGCACTCAGTGCCACACAGGGGTGACACTCAGCTGAGCTAATAACAGAGAGGAGGGTGGGTGCAGGTCACATACAAATATTATTAATGTTTGAAGGTTCAGGAGTCTGTTTAAAGCATCCAGCTATTGTAGTAGCAAAAGTATTCATGAAAGAGAGACTCAGAGTGGGAACATTCTGACCTGATGTGGTATTTGTGGAGTAACAGTTAGTTTTACTATTGACCTTCAAAACTGCCATCCTAGAAAGGACTTGACTTTTTTATAAAGGGCATTAAACTAATCCCAAATGTCCTTGCTACAGAGGGGAAGTTGTTCAGTGCTGCTTTTTGTTCACATAGCAAAAATTCTCCTTGTACTTTCTGAGTTCTCCTGTGGCAATTGGCTAGCTCTAGTTGGCTTGGGAATGCATCGTGATGCTTTAACTATGCCCAGTTCTTACTGATTGCAGTGGAAATAAACTAATTAGCCTTAGAGGTGTGTTTGCTAATAAATATTGTCCTGGAAAGGCTCCACATAAGCAGAACTACTCTTTCAGTCTCTAATTAAAATGCTTCTAAACATTTCTTTGCTTTTTTTTTTCTAATTAAAGTTTCTTTCTTTAATATATTCGGCTGTGCAAAAGTAGGAACCAGACAGTTCCTGTTGTGAAAGTTCCCAGGAATGCAAACGTGAGTAGTCAGGTTAAAAAGTCAAAGTGATGCCTTCTAACAAAAGAGAAACAGCTCTGGTTTTGAGAAAGAAGGAAACCTTCCACTCATGAGATTTTCCTGCATGATCTCAGCTCAGCAATTGCTTTTCTCTCATATGCTGATAAAATACATTATGCATATGGACACACATCTGTCTATCCACCTATATGTGTATGTGTATAAAAAGGAAAAATTCCCAACATCTAATTGGTCCCTAGAGTTGCTGATAGCCCAGCAGGCCAAAATGGATCTGAAATCCAGCGTGGAGTTTTGGTTTTGTTGTTGCTGTGAAGGTGTGAATAACATTGATCCAGGATTTCATCTCTGAGAGTGTTGCTTCAGAGGTCACTATAGCTCACTTAGATTTGTGTATTAACTGAAATAGTTGCTCTCTAAACTTAGAGCTGCATGTCCCATGAGCACTGTTTGGAGTGTTGCTTTATTGCCTGTCCAAGGGATATAGAAATGGGCACAGATTTGTTTGCATTAAGTGGTCTTGGACTTTTTAAAACAGAATTAATGTGCCAAGTAACCCATTATCATTGTATTTTACAGGCTGTGCCTGTGTTTTAAACTGTGGTGTTGGGTTTACCATTTATTTAGCTGTCTTAAAGAAAATTATGAGAGGAGAAACTTACCTTGATTATCATACAGCACTGTACAGTAAGAGACTGGGCCTGTCCAGAAATCAGTATTTTGTGCCCAAATTCAGTCTGGCATTTTGAAGATCCTCTAGAACTCTCTTGCAGTGATTTGCAGAAAACCAGAAATCATACCTGAATGAGATATCTTTAAGAGTTCTGTTTGGTTTTGTAAAATAAGCCAGACAGAGATCGTATCACTGAAAATCCAACTTCAATTTTAATGTGAAAATCTTATGACCAGTAAAGCTAATCCCTTGTAATTACTACTTACCATTTCTGTGGAGAAGCTTTTTGAACCTTGCCTCTCTTACTTTTCAGTGGTTTTACAGCTCGTGTAACAATCTTGCCCAAGAGTCTCCGAGGAGGACTGCAGGGCTGGACCACCTGTGGTAGTCCTGAGGTGGGAAGTGGAGCTGTGGGTTGGCACAGCCCTGCAGATCAGCCTGGCCTGTGGTTTAACATGTGTTACCACCCTCAGGGGTGCTGAGAGCAGGGACAGTGCTGTCCTAGGGCAGTTTGGTCTGGCCCCTGCTCTTCCCTTGGGTTTGTGTCCCTGCAGCAGCTCCCACTCCTGCTGGGTTTCAGTGCTGACATGGTGGGGGAGTGTTGTGCAGCACCATTTCTTGGTTAGCCAATTTCACACTCCTGCTTCTGTCATCAGCTAATCCTGGCTGCTGGCCTTGCTGCAGGTGCAGCCTGTCCCTGCATCCAGAGAGCAGCCAGCCCTGCACAGCTGAGAGGTGCTGCAGGGCACTGCCCTGTTGACCCTTGGGACTCCCTCCAGCACAGCTTGGGGTGCCTCTCTGAGGCATGGCTAGTGAACTTCTTACCTTTTTTCTCCTTTCCTTCTGTCCCCCATAGAATACAGAAGTTTTAAAGAGCTAAGCTAACTGATGTTGGTGTTTTTTCCCATCAACATCTTATCATTATTACATGTATTTTTCCCCCATCCTCAAGCTTTTACAAATCCTCCTCCTCATGTTGAATAGAGTGTGGTCTGTGTTTACACTCTTGATGCTGCCAGCTCTGTTCAGTTAATTGCAATATTCCCTTTTCCAAAGGAATGCTGAGTAAGGATTTCAGGGACAGGCTGAGGCATGACCCACAGAAGCTGATAAATAGTTTTCTGTTGTTTTTCCTGCACACTGGATCATACCTCACATGAAGTGCCCATTTGAAATTCAGCTGCCATGCCCATATGGTGTGTTGTGCAGGGGAATGTGCAGCCTGGGCCTGGAGGGGCTTTGAGCAAGGAGGTTTGAACACCCTTTTGGCATTTTTGTGTGGTCTGTGAAAACCAGGCTAGAGCCAGGAGACCCTGCATCATGTGGGTGATGCTTTAGCCTTGCTGCAGTCTTGGAAACAAAGAAAGAAATCAATGGAAAAGGAGTGTGGTATGGAAAATAGCTGAACCTGCTGTGAACCTTGCAGAGGAGAGATAGTCCAAACTGGCCTGAGTCATCAGCTGAGGAGGCTGAGCATGTTCAACATCTGAAAACCAAGAACAGGCAAAATAAGTCCTGCCTTCAGAGGGAATGGCTTCTGATAAAAGGCAGTGGGAACATCACAAAGGGAAATGCCTTCTTGACGTTTTAATGTGACTCAGTAAAGAGACTCAAAACCAAGGGATTATTTGTAGACTGGTTAATCTTTCTCAAAAGCAATCTCTGATGATAGAATAAAAGACAACAAACCCCTTCAACAGTGCTAGGAAACAGAGACACTTTGGTTCATGACCTAGTTTTTTTCCAAAAACATCAGTGTTTCATTTCAGAATTCTCTTTGATTATCCAGTGGAGTTTTTTGTCATCTTTTTACTGTACTAATTAAACATAACATTTTCCTGGGGCAGCAGTGCCACGCTTGGACAAAGCCTTCTCCTTTGTTCATTAGAAAGTTATGTCATAGAGCATATCTTGAAATTCTCACAGGAATATTTTAGTGATTTATTTAGATTTGCATCAATGTAACTGTCTGGAACAGCCCTGCTTACACTGTAAGGGTGTGATAGAGACACTGGTCTGTTTGTTTTGTTGTCTGAGAAATGGCTCATTTTCTTCAGTATCTGAGTGTGCCTCTCTTGCTCTCCAGAGGATCTCTCACTTAGGATTTTTCTCTTCACAGTGCTTTCCCAGAGATGTGCCATGATGATCTGGAGCTTTAACACAGTCCTTACTCCTACACTTAAAATTTGCAGCTGTGGTGCAGATCCTGCAATATGAGTATGGTGATAGTTTGCAGGCATCACCCTCAGGACTGTGTCAGGACTTCATTTTTATAGCAAGCAATAGAAATTCAGCTTTCTCAGACTTCAAAGTGCAGGTTACAGTCCCTTTGGAAATTTCTGTGGATGTGTTTTATCTTGGAGCTGTGCCACCAATGTCTGTCTGTTGCTTTGTGATATTTTTCTGACTCCTGAGACATGGTCTTGCTGAAATTTTCCAAAATAAAACTCCACTTATTGCAGCTATAGTTGGGGTTAAGTTATGGTTTATCAGATCAACTCTCAGGGCTTGCACTTCAGTGGGGCCTCAAGGTTCCAGAGAAATTGAAGTTTGTGCAGGTCCCTTGCAGCATTTTCCATCTCCTGCCCAATCCTCCTTTGCTTTAACCTAAAATTACAATGGTGTGCCTCCCAGCAAAAACTGATTCTTTCTGAGACAAGAGAGAAAGAAAATGCTGCTATTTTGTAGGTGGAAGGGCAAAAGAAACAGGAGTATTGCATTTACTTTAAAAAAAAAAACAAAAACAACAAAATCCCAAAATTAAAAAACTCTTTTTAGTTTTAGCCCATTCCCCTGCTGCTGTGAGAGTTTGCCACTGATTTCAGTGGGAGCATAAAGGGATCTCTCTGTTTTTCCTTCTGGTGTACAGTGACCTCTACAGAGAGTGGAGCACACCAAACAAGACTTTCCCTTCTGCATATATATATTTTTATTTTTTTTAACTGTCCTGCTCTTATGTATCCTTAATTTCCACTCAGGACTTTTTGCATGCACAGCATTACTTACCTTTGTACATCCCCACAGAAATCGACTTTTTTTTTTTAAAAAAAGTTGTATTACCTTAACAGAAATTACTTTGATGTTTGGAAGTGCAGTAGCAGCTTACATGCAGAAATAGAAATTCCTTTCTCTTGATGGAGTGGTGGGATGTTGGGTTCTACAGTGCAGTGCACTGGAAGATGGAGCTTTTTGGAAATGAAGTTTCTTTCACAACTCTGTTGTTCTCATCAAGTGGATTTTGGATGCTTTAGGTCTGAGTTCTTTTGCAGTTATCACACAGACACCTTTTTCATTAAATGTTTTAATTATTGCTGTAATGTTCTGAAGTGTTAAAGAAAACACTAAGATGTAAATTCTGTTTATTTTCTAAAAATTCCAATTAATAAATTGGTAAGGAGACAGGGCTGTTTTAAAAAAATTTCTTTGTTAGACAAACTCCTTAATTTTGTCATGTACATTTTTAGTTGGCTTATTTCTTTTTTTTTTCTCTTGAATTTTTTGTCTTCAAGAAGGTAATTTATTACATGTGTGTAAGAATGTAGGTACTTCTGAACTGAACTTCATGACATTTACTTTTTAATTCTTCTTGTTTATGTCTTTTATGTAAAAGTCTTAATTTTGATATATCAAAATGTGAACATTTTGAGGAGTGATTTTTCTTGGATATTAAATGGTAAATGTATCAAACCAAGGTTGAAAGTTACTGAATCAATGTGTATAAATCCATCAGGAGTTGGTTTAGTCTTGGTTTTTTCCCCTACCAGGTCAGATGTTATGATAATATTAACTACAAACCAGCTCCAGGTCTCATTAAACTAATACAGCAGAACGATAATCAGAAAATTGCCAAGTTATGAACAAAACCCAGAACTTTTAAACCTTATTAAGCCATTGTGGCTGATGAGCAAGTTTCATGCCAAGGCTTTCATGTCTGAAAAATGACTGTGGTATTTGCCAGCTGGCTTTATTGGTTAATTTGGGTTAAACTCAATTTGCCTAGAGGAAAGAATTCAAAGTAAAAGAGTATCTCAGTGGAGCAGGAGGGAGCACTTAAAAGCTATGTAGTAAAAATCTACTTGTATGTAGAAAATCCTTGGCAAAAAGCATCCTTATGTTGCAGTAAAAGATAAAGTGTATAGTAGATGAAATGCCCCCATTCCTTAAGAAGAGACAGAATAATTATTTAAAAAAAAAATGTGCTAGTGTGATGTGGTAGCACTGAAAGGCATTGTCAGCATTTTCCTTCTTGTAGGGGATCAGCTGTGTCCAAACTCTGGGCATTTCTTGTTCTTACCTTTTGAGATTTTTAGCTGGGGATGAAAGGACTAAATAAAAAAAAAATGTTGTTTCACAAATAATTGAATAAACTTCCATTTCTCTAGTGGTTTCAAGTAGGACTTTTCTAACTCTCGGAGTAATCACAGGAATCTTTCAATAGCTGCAGTTTTTAGGGAAAGAGGCATCTGGGAAATGTCTTCCCTTTGCTGTGGGTTTTGGCAGGGGCTGTGAGCAAGCGTGGTCAGTGTAATTAAACTGACAAGTGCTTGAGGTACTGCACTTGTTTGCTGTATGCACTTCCCTTCAATAAATATTAGTATTTCTCCTAAATCTCCCCCTCCGGCTGGTGACCCTGACATCCTTTAAACTGGAGTGTAGCGTGTACTAAGGCAGCACAGGAGGCAGCATTTAGGACATAACATTAAGGGCTTTCTCAGCAAAAACACCCTTTTGCAATTGACAAGCAGCAGTAGATTGCTTCAGGAAAAGCTCCATCTGACAGAGAAGCTGAAAGACCTGACTCCAGCAGATTTTTCTCAGTGAGCTGTAAAAATTCCCCTTTGCTGGAGAAAATCAGCCTGGAGCCCTAAAGCTCCAATGCTTGCAAAACGTTGTGGGGTTTTGGTCTGAATCCTTGTTCACTTTCTGATAAACATCACAATACAGCCTGTGAACTGGTGAATCCAGCCCCTGAGGGCATCTCTGGGGCTCAACACTTTTTGTGTGAGTGCTGAACAATAAATCAGGTGGTCTCTTAACGAGTTAAATCTGAACTAACTCTTTGTGTCTCTCCTTGATTTCATGTTTACATGGCTCTCTCTCTCTCTGCAGGCACCTCTTTACCTGGTGAACCATGGGGAGACCGGCCCCATCCGGTGCAACCGCTGCAAAGCTTACATGTGTCCCTTCATGCACTTCATCGAGGGGGGCAGGAGGTTCCAGTGTGGGTTTTGTAACTGTATCAATGATGGTGAGTCGTGTTTCTCTAATCTGGCATTCGTGGTAATTCTCTAAGACTGAAATATAGCCATACCCCTGAAATGATTTTTTTCGCTTGCTGATTTAATAAAAAATAGTTTAGGGAGATGCAGTAACTAGGCTTCTTTCCCAAGTCAAATGAATTCCCAAGAATAGTAGAGGGAAACATTTGTTCAGTACAGTTTAAAAAAAATATATGAAAAATAATGCTGACTCATAAAGTCCAGTCTGGTATGATCAAAACTTTATTTTAAAACTTTTGTGACAACATGGGATACAGAGCTGCTTGTGTTGTTAATTGAAAGCAATTTTTATGTTGAAAGGAAACATTAATTTCTTTAAGAAATGCAAATTTACAGCAAGAAGCAAGTGTTTACACCCACATTAGCTTCATCTTCTGCTTGACTGTGGGTGCAATGGTTAAATAAGCCATTAATCTTGCTGTGACAAGTGTTGGTTTTCACAGAAGATACCATGCCATATTTGTTCAAGTGTGCTGCATGTGACTCATAACTGTTCTTGTGCTCTTGGCGAAATCCCAAATCTTGGCCAGAACGAGCCTTTCTAGACATTTGTATCAAGCTGGATTTCCTCAGCTGGATCACAGGGCTATGGTGCTTTCCCAAATACAGTCATCTTTTCAACTCTGAAACGTGAACCTTGTCAGACTCCCTCCAACTGCTTTGCTGCCTGGAGCTCTGATGTTTGTGCAGGCATAGCAGATAATAAATTTCATCGTTTGTTAACAATTTAAACTCTCATAAAGGGAAATTTAGGTGCACTGGGAGCACTTCAAGAAAGACATTTAAGTTGCAGTATCATTTTAAATCATGCCAGTGTTACTGCAGTGTCTTAGTCAGCACTTAAAAAAATCATTGATAAGGACTAAAAATGGCTAAGAAGCCAGGTTGATATTCCCCTCACACACATGTGCACTTCTACAGGCAGAAATGTGAAAAATAAGCATTCTGAATATATATTCACTGAGGAACTGTATGACTGGCTCTGTGTAAATGGTTAGTGCAAACCCACTTGATTTCTTACTGCTTTGGAGTATCTCACACCTGCTGAAAGGATTTGTTGTGTTGTTCCTCTCTTTCCCCAATTACCAACGTTCTTTCCTGTTCTTGTGTTGGCCTGTAGTCCCCCCATTCTTCTTCCAGCACCTGGACCACATGGGCCGGCGGATTGACCACTGTGAGCGGCCGGAGCTGTCGCTGGGGTCGTACGAGTACGTGGCTACTTTGGACTATTGCCGAGTGAGTACTACCAGTGCGCAGTGCTGCAAACAGGCCAAGCTAACAGCTCCTCAGGGCAAAGGCACTTGTGAGCTGAGGATCCCTTTCCAGGAGTGTTCTGGGAAATATGGATAGGTGTGGAGAATACAAGGTTTTGCTCTTTGTGCTGCAGAATGTGATACAAGGAGGAATAACAAGCAGTGCAGCAGAATCACAGATCACCAGTCTTTAAGCGAGATGTGTTTGGTCCTGCCCAGCACGTTGCACTGTTCAGGGGATATCTTTGAAGTTCTGGTGCTTTGTTGCATTTTAGATATATGCCTTCTGCTGATTTTGAAGACCCACACATGCCTAAATTGCCTTCCTAATACCCTAAACCTTAGCAAGGGAATTTGACCTTGGAATCTGTTCCTGGCAGGAGTCTTCTTAGTATTGTGACCAATAAGTTACAGTGGAATTGGTTCTCTCTTCTGCTGTCAACTCACTGAAGAGCTCAATCCAGAGCCCACTCTTGTTACTCTAAATATTTGTAGTTGGTTTTATTACAGAACTCTGTTTGATATTTCTGAAAGCATGAATTACTTAATCTTTTCAAACTTCAGCTCATTTTACAAAACTGCAAGTGTGACTTCATCTGACCGCAGCACGGACCGGGTTTTCTGTTCTTGCTGGAATCAGGCAAAATTTTCTTCCTGTGGGTGGAGCTGAGGCCATGATAAGGTTAGAAAAGGCAACTGGGTCCTACAAAATCTTGAAGTAGCTACCAATATCTTCTTCAGACCATCAAATTTTTGCTGGTATGAAGAAAATGAAAAGATTCGGTTCTGCTTGCTCACTAGAGAGCACTGCTCCAAAATCCAGTGAGATCTCTGAGATAACCTATAAGATTTGATTGAAAGCTGGGTTAAAGCCCAAAGCAGGAGAGAACTGTGGTGAGATGTTGCAGAAATACAGTGTAGGAAACTCAGTGTACATCCAGTGAAGCTCCATCAAATCCTGAAGCCCCAGCTTCTGCCAGGTAACTTAAATCAGGGCGTTTCCTTGACAAGGGATCCAGTCTGGTCTGCCTGCTTGCTAAAAGATGCATCTGCAGACTTACTGCAATGTTACAAAAAAGAAATCTTTAATGACTTAGCATTTCCAGAGCAGAGTGTTATTTTGTAAAGGTAGCATTATTTTGTAATTCACTTTTCATTTGGCTCCAAGTCACAGAGGTTCCCTTCTTTTAAAAATCCAGTTCAAGACCAGAACTGAGAAGTCATTTCCTTTTGTGCTTATCAAATGACAAGGATGAACAGCTACAAAAAATGTTAACAAATCCCAGCTGGTTTGCATTACTGCACTCCTGCTAGGCGGATGTGGTGAGAGCACAAGTCCTCCTTTCTGCCATATATTTGTCAGAACTTAGGCAGAGATTCTTTCTAAATGCTGATCTGATACAAGAGTTTAGAAGCAGTTTTGGTGCAGTTTCTTAAACAAGAATCCAAGTACAGTAAACAGAACAGCTTTGAAAAATACTGCCTGGTTTTGGTTTGCTGGAATTAATCCTGATTTGCCTGAGTCAAATGAGTGAGATCAGGGCTGTAATGGTCAGTTTAGTTTAAAGTTTGCCAGGGACTAAGGATAAGTCATAACTCAAGGGTTAGATGAACTTCTCCTTACTGGAATTTTTCTAGGGTTTAGCTTAACAAGTATAATTTAAGAGGTCAGAATTCTATATGAAGGAAGTGAAACTGTAATGAAAAAGCTGTCCTGAATTTGACACCAAATAATGACTACTACTCATTTAATGGGAATTAAGAAAACTCATTTTAGGGGGTGTGAATTTTACTCTTGCTCTGTTCATTTTGTATTAACTTCCTAGCTACATTTTTTAGCATTACATTTTTTTTAAATAAACCTTCCTCTTACTTTACTTACTTACAGAAACTTGTATCAGTAGTGTATACACAATTTGTGTGCCACTTGCACTCTGGATAAGAGGAACTCCCAAAGAAAAGCAGGGCTACAGAAAAAAGCCACAATGCAAATTTGTGTAAACACTTGAGTTCCAGCAGAAAAGTTTGTGCTTCACCTTATCTAATGAACTGTTACCCTTTAGATATTTTATTCCATTAGGATGCTGTTTTTCCAGTGATAATGTTTTATTCCAGGGCTGAACTTTACCCAACAAGCTGATGTACCCAATGAGCTCTCTGCAGTAGTTACTATTTACAATTCACAGCATTTTTCAAACAACTGAACACTGTATTTGCATTGCCTTATGGTACCACCTCTAAATTCTTTCCTCATAACAGGGCACTGTCTAATTTTACCTGTGAATGGTCTTTTTTTTGTTTCTGTGTAGGACAAGAAACCTCCTAATCCACCAGCTTTTATCTTCATGATTGATGTATCATACAGAAACATAAAGAGTGGCCTAGTGAAACTCATATGTGATGAACTGAAGACTCTGCTAGATAAACTTCCAAGGTAAAGAGATATGAGTGTGCTTGGCTTAACTCACTGCACTGCACCTCTCATGCAGCTTTGCATGTTAAAAGGCAAAACCAAGCCATGGGAAATGTCAGAATTTCCAGTACAGGAGTTTTTTGAGTGATAGTGACCAAACGTTAATTTTTAACACTGCTGGCAGTTCTTGCACGTGGATGTCTGGGCTTAATGTATGAACAGAAAGAATCTGCCAGGCTGCTGCATGTGGAGCTTGCATTCTTTTCCTTTCTTGCAGTGAACTCTAGTGGTGTTATCAGCTCAGTCACAGCTCGTAGCTTCCCCTTCACTTGCTGCAGTCCTGCTTTTCTCATTGAATTAAACAGGGGAATACCCAAACCAGAATACTCAGGAGTAGCCAGTCTCTCTAAACCCATAGCCATGGTGGCTTTTATCTTTAGCTCTTACTGTTAATTAGCAAAACTTTTAAAGCTTCTTGCTGCACTGGGAGACTTCTCTGTCCTGGTTTGTGTCTGAGAGAACAGATCTTGCAGGCAACAAGCATTTTATGAAATAGAGCATGTGTGCTTTGAGAGCATGAAACACACAGCAGTAGTGTTACTACTGGTCAATATTGTTGACAGTGAGTTATTTTAGTGTAGGTTTTAGTGGATTAGTGTAGTTTTCAATAGAGTTGAAATAACACAGACACTCAGGGAAATGAAAGCAGGGAAGGACTGAAAAAGGAAGTGGACAAGACGTTTCTTATATATTAAAAAAATATTAAAACAACATCCAAAAAGAAAATGCTTTCTAAGTAACAACGGTTACAGAGGTAGAGCCAACTTAAGAAATGGAGGGAGCAGTGTGAGGAAGGGTGGGAGATGACATCCTTGGGGCAATCTGGGAATATGTCAGAAATCTTTTTGCTTATGGCCTTCTGGAATCCCTGTGCCAGAAAGAAATTCCAGTCCCGAGTTGGGGGTTAGTTTATCAGATGCCCATGTAAGGCCACCTCTCAAGTAGTTTTTCACTGGAGACACAAGTGTTTGTTATTATCCTGAGCATATCTCAGAGTTTTCCATCAGCATTGGTCATGACTCTGAAGAAAATAAGAGGCATGAGTGGAGTAACAAAAAGCATTTGGCAGTTTGGAAGCTTGAATAGGGCAAGTAGAGGAGGAATGGAAGCAAGTGGATCCATATCACAAAAGGGACATACTCATCCTTCTCACCAGCACTCTGTGAGATCTGTTGTGAAATAATTTGTGCCAAAATTTTCATGTCCATTGAAAGAAAACAACTAAAAAATAAAGCGAGACAGGCCCTTCAGTATCCTCAGATTTGTCTGTTGGCTTAAACAATATTATTTTAAAAGAAAACAAACATAAGGCATTCCACCAAAATCTGTGGTGAAAATTTGACTATGTTGCTTAGACACAGAGGTCACTGTGTGTTCATTTTCTGTTGCTGGACTAAGACACCTGCAGAAATATTCTGCTGTTCCCACACGAGGGAAAAGCCATCTGCAGGGAAATCATCCTGAGCTTGTATCTTTGAGAAGAAAGACTTGGGCTACCAAAGAAATCTGTGCAGAAAAAGAATTGTTGAAATTTTAGAGCAGATGTTTTCAAATCTGGGTTCCAAACAAGAACCCCTTCCCTGACTGTATTTTGACAAATACTGAGAAATGTGTTTGTAGAAATGTGCTTGTGGGGTCAGAAAATCAGTGCAATGAGTTGTGCAATTATGATTTTTAGGTACATAATTAAAAATAAAAACCAAAAAGTATTTGAATGCATTTCTGTGCATTCTGTGCAGTGTGTTTCTCCTCGTGAGTCTTCAAAAATAGCTAAATAGTGTGTGAGCTACAGAGACAATTGGCTGCTTCAAGCTAATATTTAAGATTATGATAGAACTTGGTTGAAGTGAGGCAGTGCAGACAGACACTGGTCAGAGCAATGTCTGGAATAAAGTCCCAAACACCTGCTGTGGAACACCTTTGGGACTGGGATGGTGTGGATGCTTCTCTTTGATGCAGCAAAGTGCTGTATGTTTAAAATTTGAATCTCACTTTGTCCTCATCAGGCTCCATAACTAATTGTGCTGTTCTGTCTTTCCCCTGTTACGATGTCAGCATGGTTTATTCTTTATCCTTAGGGTTTTTGACTGCTTGAATGGGATGCACCATTGATAGGGTTGATGTAACTTTATAACTTTTTTAAAAAGTAAACAACAAGAGCAGTTGATTTATCAGGGTGTTTGGATTTGACCTAAGGCAAAGATTGAGGCCATTGCATCTGCTTGGTTGTTGTTTGCTTTGTTGTTCCCAGTGCAGATAATGATCAGCCTTGCACGTCAAAGGAATGCTTTTATTGCAAGGTCAGCTTTCCACAATTATAACTAGCTGGGATTTGTTTCTCTTACAGAGAAGAGCAAGAAGAATCCTCAGCAATTCGAGTTGGTTTTGTCACTTACAACAAGGTCCTTCACTTCTTCAATGTAAAAAGCAGCTTAGCTCAGCCTCAGATGATGGTGGTCACAGACGTGGCAGAAGTTTTTGTTCCACTGCTGGATGGTTTCCTGGTTGACTTTGAGGAATCCCGATCAGTCGTTACCAAGTAAAGTACAGTGACACTTCACCAGAGTGAGATGGGAATGCCAAAGATGTGCATTGTGCCTTTTAGTCAGATGGGTTGGGGAATATGGGTATCCATTGAAATACTTCAGAAGGCAGCAGGTGCTTTAAGCCCTGTGTTTCCTCCTCTGAGGCAAAGAAGAAGCAATAGGCACAGCTTTCCAGTGCCAAACTGGAAAGTTTATGTAGGCCAGGTGTAAACCACCTCTCAGCTGTGCTCCCTCAGAACTGGGAGGGGAGTGAGGCTCTGAGCCCTGTGGGGTTTTCCCTCTTCCAATGCACCTGGATATGATCTGAGGACTCTGAAGTCCTTCCAGCACACCAGAACTACTTAATGGTTAGCTATTTTTTTGTTTCTTGCATGCTCCTTTAGGTTACAAGCTTTGAAACAATGCATTTCATAGAATCAAAAAATGCATAAGGCTGGGATCCTAAGAAATTGAGCAAGGAAAATGTGTATTCTTTTTTACACTATACATTTGCATGATCAACATCTTCTTGTGTGAAGACTTGGTACACTACAAGGTGTGTTTGGGGATTACCCTGTGCTGACCAGTTGAGACACTGCTCCTTTCTCTTTCACAGCTTGTTGGACCAGATTCCAGAGTTGTTTGCAGACACGAATGAGAGTGAGACCATCTTTGCTCCTGTTATCCAGGCTGGCATGGAGGCACTAAAGGTTAGAACACTCCCCTCTGTCAGAGAAGCAGCTTGAGATCAGGTTTGCTAAAAGCCAGTCCCAACACAAGGGGAAATCAGGGGGAAAAGGTCGTTGATTGTTTCTGGCACTAATGGTCCATTATTCTAACAGTACCTTCCAACCACTGTAGTCAGAATAAAACTGACAAGCACAACATCTGTTCTCACATGTTCTTACTGAGGGAAGCCAGTCCCCAGGGTCTAGTCTATGTAGGAGGGATGTTTAGGAGAAGATGAGGAGCAGGAGGCAGTTTCTTGTTCAGCATTTAAGAGAAATAAAGACATGTTTAGTTGTCACAGCAGAACAGATCAATACTCTTGTGTTTGCACAGATACCCAGTCCTTGCACGTGTGAAGGGCAGAAAAATCAGTATAACAATAACAACATCAGACTTTGCTCTGGTTATTCTCATGCTTCTGCAAAACTTGTGCAAAACAGAACATGTATCTCTGTCTGTGACCAAATCAGGCTGTGGCTGGAGGGTTTCTGTTTAACTGACAAGCTCTCCCAGTTTGGATACAGCTGGCAGGGAATCCACAGGCCAAGGTGCTGCCCAGTTGCTTTCTGTATGTGCAGGGCATCCCCTGAAAGGCTGACATTCCCAGGGCCCATTGCCAGTTAAACACACACCACCCTGGTTCACTACGTGATTTGTAGGGGCAGAACACAGCCAGTGGTGCTTTAAAATGGTTGATTTATCTGTCAGCTTTGTATGAATAAAGCATGAGCTTTGAGTACATAAATTTGTCAAAACAAAAATGAACGTTTCTCACGCTGTTTTATATATATGGATTTAATACCTGCTTTCTTGTTATTTATTCATACTACCAGCAGGTATGGTTGCAAAGCACATCTCAATGCTTCTTCCTAATACTTGACTTCTACAAAACAGATTTAAGGGCTATAATTGTAAATTTGCTTTGATGATGACTGCAAAAAGCAGCTCTTAATTAAACTTTTTCTTTAGCTCAATATTTTTAGGATATAATTTGTAAACATTGTCACCTGAATTATTCATCTGCAAATACCCTTGCTCAACAAAACAGTTCTTGTCTAAAAAGAATAAATGGATTGTGTTAAAAATAGGTATATTTCAGAAATTTTGTCAAGCCAGTATCACTAATTCCTGTTGCATATCAGAGCTAACAGGTATTTGGGAAGTCTTCCAGGCTTCAGCAGAAGGCTTCTTCAAAGGAATTGAGGAAATTGTCATTGGTAACATTCACCAAAAGTAACTGTTGGAATATCAGGCTGACATTTCAGCCCTTTTAAAAGTCAGGTGCTGCCTTCAGTTGGGTTTCTGTCATAGCAGAGAGACTCCTCTCTTGACAGAAGAATGGCACAGCTTATTTCAAAAGGTGGAATGTTTTGTGAACATAGTGATTTCTGATTTGTGTCTACATCTTGGCAGTGTAGGGTTCAATGTGGAGTCTGCTGCAGGGATGGAATTGTCACCCATTTCTAAAAAGGCATGGAACACCAGTATGCCTGAACTGAATTTTTCTGTTAAAGTGCATTTCTTTTTACTTTGCTCTGATCTGAGCATTTGTATTTTGATGCCTGTTGCATGGTGCCTGTATCCAACTGGGAAGTCTCCAAGAGAGGAACTCCTCCTTTTGCCTCTGGAGAAGGTGCTGTCAGACTGGCTCAGCCAGCAAACCTGTGTGCTGGACTGCTACTCACTGACAGAAGTCCTGACTGAATTCCCTCAGGTCCTGAGCCTGGAAATGAATTCTTTACCTCTGAGGAGCTTGCAGAAAGTGCCCACCGTTCTCTGAGCCCCCCAGTGTGTGACTGTGGGCTTGTTAGCCCTGCAGTACTAAATGTGCCAATGTGGTGTCTTTGGAACAGGCTGCAGAATGTGCTGGGAAATTGTTCATCTTCCACTCTTCTCTGCCAACTGCGGAAGCACCGGGCAAGCTGAAAAACAGAGATGACAAAAAACTGCTCAATACAGAGAAGGAAAAGGTATTTTCTGCTCTGAGCTAAGTGGGGACTGCTGTTACACTGCATTTGTCTAGTAGGGCACTGATCTTTTTTCATGTACTTTATTTTACAGAGAGGTGTTTAGTTATACGATGCCTCTGTAGTGCTGGCTTCTCCAAGAACGTACTGAGGTGTTCCCTGTATCCATGGGCAGGAGAAGCATGCTTTTGATGATAGCCATGCCTCACTTCAAACTTCACTTCATCTTTTTGTCTTCATCTGGCCCTTTGAGTTGTGATTAATATCTGATACGATGGCACTTGTCTCTTTTTATTCCTGTGCAGACCCTCTTCCAGCCGCAGGGAAATTATGAGGCCTTAGCCAAGGACTGTGTGGCCAATGGCTGCTGTGTGAATTTGTTCCTCTTCCCAAATCAGTACATGGATGTAGCCTCCATGGGCCTTGTCACAATGTACACTGGTGGAACACTATACAAGTACAACAATTTCCAGGTAAGTGGTGCAGGTTTCCTGCCTTTCACATAGTAACCGTGGGGGGTTGCTGTTGTTTTTCATCTCATTCCAGTGTGTGCTTGGAAATTGAACTTAAAAGCAGAGTGAGTCTGGAAGACCTGGTTATCAATTCCAGGTGATAAAATTCAAACTTAACAATGGAAGGTCAGCCTCAAGTTTTGATCTTGAGGTAGCAATAATCTGGCTGGTATCCTAAAATTTTGCTGAAAGGTTAAGTGCAGGAATGTCCAGTTAATGTCCAGGCCTGGTGATGAGTGGTGGACACTTGCATGTACCTGATTCTGATAATAACAACAATCCATATTTGAAATCCTTTTTAAAGGGCTCAAGAGCTGTGAACAGATTTGCTGGGGGGAGATGGGGATCATGGGAGGGGATGTTGGGTCACTGCTGTGCTGCTGCCCTTTGGTGAAGGGGAAGCTCTGAACCTTCTGCTTTGTGTTTGCAGCTCGATGCCGACAGCCCCCAGTTCCTAAGTGACCTGAGGAAGGACATCCAAAAAAAGATGGGATTTGATGCAACCATGAGGGTTCGGACAAGTACAGGTAATGGGACCCACAGGAATGAATTTTAAATGATGTGGTGCCATGCAAATCACTAGTGAGGTCAGACTGGTTTAATTTCATTATGTACCTCTAGAAAATTGAATAGACTGGTAAAATCCATGGCTGTGTGTTTATATATTGTTACTTACATACATATATATACACACGTGTACTTGGTGTATATTCCTCCTTGTTAACTGATTTTCTAGTCTGGGAAAGGCTTCTGCTCACTCTGCACACAGCATGGACTGCAAGGAAGTTGTATAAAAGGTGTTGCTGCTGGACACTGACCTGTGCCTTCATTTTCATATTCAAATGACATTCCTGTGTTTATCCAGCTTCTCTCATTCATTCTTAGCTCAAATGCAAGTGTTAGAGAAAGGGGCACACCCAAAGAGGCCAAGGCAGCAGTGCAGGAAGCTCTGGGTGTCCAAGTCACAGCTTTTCCCTGTCTCCAGCTCTCACAAATGCCATCAGCAAGGACAGTTGTTGGGACTCCTGAGGCTGTAAAGCCCTCAGGGAAAATGGCTCCCGCTTCAGTAAGTGATGTCAATTTAATTTGCCATGTTTTAGTGAAATGCTCTGTTTTAATCTGGCTGTAGGCTTCAGGGCTACAGACTTCTTTGGGGCCATTTACATGAACAACACCACGGATGTGGAGATGGCAGCGGTTGATTGTGACAAAGCAGTGACAGTGGAGTTCAAACATGATGACAAACTGAATGAAGACACCGGGGCCTTAATTCAGGTAAAAAACCCTCATTCATGTAGACCATAAAATGGTGAGCAGGACCTTGTGCAGCCAGAGCAGAAAAGTGATGGTGTAAGAGTGATGGGAACAAGACACAATGCACAGACCATTGTTCCTTAACACCACAAGCAAAAAGTTTGTTCTCCTACCTCTGTGCTGCATGTTGTATTCTGGGGTACCCAAATCCTTTCTGAACACTCACTGGGACCTCATCAGCTGTTCATTTTTTTCCATTTCACTGTAAATAAGTTTATGTGGAGTAAGAGATTCATTGCTACTTATATGGCAGTTGTTTTGCTGTGGCATTCCTTGTGACCTCTCTATTCAAGAGCAGCTCTCTATTGCTAAGCCTCGCTTCCCCCCTACAGACTGTAGGACTTTTTATGATGTTAAGATGAATAACTTCCTCTGTAATGTCTGATAGATGTCCCTAAGAACCACAGGTATGCTGGTGCTCCAGCTGCCAGCAGCAGTGCCAGGCTGCCCTGCCTGCAGAAAGTGTCAGCTGCCTTTTGTGTCCCAAGGGTGGCTGCAGTGGTGACACTCTGTGCCTGTGTTGCAGTGTGCTGTGCTGTACACGTCCATGAGCGGGCAGAGGCGAATCCGCATACACAACTTGGGTTTGAATTGCAGCTCCCAGTTAGCTGATGTCTACAGGACTTGTGAGACTGATGCACTTATCAACTTCTTTGCCAAGTCAGGTACAGTTGCAACAGACCAGTTTTGTTTCCTTTTTTACTTTGGCATGGGTGAAGGGGAAGGAAAGGAGGCTGAAGTGATTACCTGGTGGGAAATCATTTTATAACTTGCTGCTCCATGACTGAGCAATTCCTGAAGTATTATGAAATTGAAAAGACAAATAATTACCTGTTTTGGACAAAAAAGTAATACCTGTGTGTAAGTAATGCATGGAACTGAGCAGGCACAGTAAGTGGCAATGGACATCCTACCACAGTGTTGGGGGTTTGGTGGGGTTTTTGGATGCCCGTAGAAGACACTGAAAAGCAGCCTCAGCCCTTGGGTCTGTAAAATCAGAAACTAGCAACAGACAAAGATACTTTGAGAGTGTCTTTTTTAACACACACTTTCATTCTGTGCTTGTAGCTTTTAAGGCCATTCTGAGCCAACCCCTGAAGACAGTCAGGGACATCCTGATGAATCAGACTGCTCACATGCTGGCCTGCTACAAGAAGAACTGTGCCAGCCCAGCAGCTGTCAGCCAGGTAAAAACCACACCCAGTCCTACCCACCCAGGCTTTGCCACAAGTGCACAACCACCCTGCAACACCAGGAGAGCCAGAAGGCAAAATTTCAGAACAGCTTTGTCTATTTCTTTCAAATACAATTGATGGCAGGTGGGATTCAGTGGTGGCACCTAGAGCACACAGAAACTGTTTTTCTGGAACAAAAGGCAATGCCGTTGATGAAACTGATGCCTATACTCACACAAAGGGAGCTCAGCAAGCCTTTTCTTCCTGCTGGAATTATGCACTGACACACAAAGCTTTCATTTTTAATTGTTATGTTGTTACAGATGGTTGTAGTATTCTAATTCTTGACTAAGCAGAGTGATTGATTTGTTTTCATTTAATTTATTCAGTCACATCTTAGTGATTCAACTCAAAGAAGGACTTGGGCTTTTCCATCCCAGAGATGCTGCCAGTAACCATAAGCCTGAGCAGTGAATTGTTCACTGTTGGTTAGGACCAAATATTGCAAAACCAGAGCCACTTACCCTGGACCACTGTTTCTCTCCTTAATTCTTCAGAGAGTGCCCCAAAAATTAACAGGGTTACAGGGAGATGACAGCAGCCAAGACAGTGACTACAGCTTACAGGGGAAGTCATTTCTGTTGGATTGTTATGAGATGTGTTGTTTTGTCAGCTGATCCTGCCAGACACGATGAAGGTGCTGCCCGTGTACATGAACTGCCTGTTGAAGAGCTGTGTGCTGGCCGGCCGGCCCGAAATCCCCACGGATGAGAGAGCTTTCCACCGCCAGCTGGTCATGGCCATGGGGGTGGCCGACACACAGCTCTTCTTCTACCCCCTGCTGCTGCCCATTGTGAGTCAGCTCTGCATTTTTCATGTCTACCCCCTCTTAGCTGGAAAGGCACCACTAAGATGTGCCAAGCCTCTCAGTGGTCACAGCCCTGGTGTCTTTTGCTCCGCAGCACAGCCTGGATCTGAAGAGCGACGCCGTCCCGGGCGCTGTGCGCTGCTCCGAGGAGCGCCTCTCCGAGGGAGGGGCCTTCCTGCTGGCCAACGGGCTGAGCATGTTCCTGTGGCTGGGAGCCAGTGTGTCCCCAGAGCTCATCCAGGGGCTCTTCAACGTGCCCTCCTTCGCACACATCAGCACCGAGGCCGTGAGTAGAGGCACACTAAGAGCTGAGGGTTTAGCAAGGGCAGGTGCTAATCAGAGACACAAGTGAGGTCTGTTTTCATCCTTCAGCCTTAAAAGCAAGAACAGGTGACCAGCAGAAGGTGTTTAGACACCGGAATTGCTTTAAGTTACATAAAACTTAACACTTTGACACTCTGAACACTCTGAGCTGTGAACTCCAAACACTAAAGCTTTGACAGCTTTTTTTAATCTTAAATTTCGTTGGAGATATTAAAGTCCATTCAATTGTGTATTACTAAAACTAGAACAAAACACTTTGCAATGGTTAAGTTTTCCTGATGATGCGTTTTCATACAGTGATTATTTTAAACTGAAAAATGAGTCCTCTAGATGAGACCTTTTAGTGAAAGAGATGGAGATTCCTTGTTTAGTGTGAAACACACAGTACCTTATAATGTAACTGTCAGCTGCTAGTCTTGGTTTAGAGATGTGACTTGGACTATAACAACCTGCTTTCCTTCTGACAGACATCCCTGCCTGACCTGGACAATCCATTTTCTAAGAAACTGAAACATATCCTGGAGCAAATCCAGAACCAAAAGCCCCACACTATGAAGGTAACTGCTTTCTGCCTCAACTCATTGCTCATACTTGTTCCAAGGAGCACTCCAGGCTTTGCCAAAACTTAGCAGTGGCTGTAAAAGATTTTTTAGGCATCAGGAGTCTTCCTGCACATGAGTGAGTTCCAGCATGATTTGTAGGCACAGGCATCTCAAATGTGCATAATTCCCAGTCAAAACTGATTTTCAAAGGTAGTCAAGTTTAAAAGGTAACCATTTTATTCTGCACTCCTCAATTCACATTAACCTCTCCAGTTTCTGCAATGTGGAGATTTATTAGTTTTGGGGGTTTTCCCTACCTTAGGAGCATCCACTAAAAGATGTAGGAAAACTGTGCTGCCATCTAGTCTGAGTGCATCCTAAAACTGCCTGCCTGTGTCTCTTCTCTTTGCAGCTGATGGTAGTGAAGCAGCGGGAGCAGCCAGAGATGCTTTTCCGCCAGTTCCTGGTAGAAGACAAGAATATTTCTGGAGGAGCCTCGTACGTGGATTTCCTCGTGTGCATTCACAAAGAGATCAGCCAGCTGCTCAGTTAAGGCAACTCAAGTAAAGCCTTCAGTTCCTTTTTGCCTTTGCAGGAGGGACAGTTCAGGGTGCCTGAAGGCTGGCCCACAGCTCCACCAGACCCAGGCCTTCTGCTGTGCTTTACTGACCCTTTTCTGTGCTCTTTTTGTACAGTTTCATTTGATCCCACCTCTCCCTGAGTATTCTGCTTACTTCTGAAGCTTTAGAATAGGAAGTTCTGCACTCAGGTATTAGTCTTCTGGGAGTCCTGACTCTTTCTCTACATGAATTGCCAGATTTCAGACTGCCAGTGCTTAAGAGCATATATGGTATACATTTCTTAAAAGACAATTTAGAAAACTCTCAATTATTCCTTTTGCTAGTCACAAGTTGTACCAGAGCTGGGGAAAGATGATCAGAATCTGTACAGAGGAGGAAAAAAGACAAAACACTTCTTTTTCTAGGTGAGGACATGGAGTTGAATCAGATTGGCAGTAAACATGTAATTCAGTTTGGAGGATTTCAAAGTCCTTCCTGTGAAGCAAATCTCTGTAAAGTAAATCCCTTTTTTCCTGGAAGGGACAAGTGTTACTACCTACAGAAGCAGAGCTCTGGGCACCCTTCCACAGCCAGGATTATCCAAGAGACAGAAATGCCTCAGTTTTGCAACTGGACTTGAGTTAGTGTAACAACAACGGGGATCACAGGAAGAACAGTAATCAAACAATCCTTTTGCCACCTTTGGCAGATGATGTCACACTGTTATGGTACGGTTCTGCCCACTTGGGGGCAGCAATTAGCTTAGCATACTATTTAATTATATTTTCAAAATTGCACAGGTTAGGCCTTATTTAGTACATTTGCTAACTGGAATATTCCCAACACAGCTCAGAAAAAACTTGTCCCTCAAAATTTCAGTGGCCAATCAACTGTGAGACAGTTGACACATTAACCAAAGGTTATTTGTGGTGCTATAAAGCCTCTTGTTTAATACCAGTTCTATTACAGTGACCTCCTCTCCCATGACTGATTTAATCAATGGTCACTGCTTTGAAAAACAAGCCTTTGCTAATACCAGTATTGAAGGTAGAATTTGGAAAGCCAGAGCCTTGGGAACAGCTGTTTACCTCAGATACTTCTTCAGTCTCTCTGTCTCTTTAGGACCAATGCCTCTGAACGTGAGGTTTGAACTTTGCCAAACTTGAAAAGCTATTATTGAAAAAATTAGTGTTTCAAAGAAAGCCAAAAACACTCAAAAGTAAGGTTAAGCCTCAGTAAAGAAAAAAGTGCCTTTAAACATCTTAGTGTTGCTACTTATATTAATTATTTAATATCCACAATAAGCAGTGAAAATGCATAGTTTTTTGGTTCGACAGCTTATCTGTACAGTCCTATTCTTGTCATTGACCAAGAGCTCTTGAAGTGACTGTATTAAAAGAGTCCTTGGCCTGAATTCAGCTGCCAAGACAAGCACTTTTTAGCTGTAGACATGACCCTGTAAAAAGTATTTGTTGCCATTTCATTTGTAAAATGACACCAGCAACATTTGTGTAAAGAAATAAGCAATTATTAAATACAATCCGTGTGTGTGTTTATTCTTTCATACATCCCGAGTTCTCCAAGGTTTTATGGCCATGGCATCCAGCAGTGAGTACACTGGAGGTCACCTCCTCCTACTGTGACTCTCAAAAACAGCCCCTGATGCCAGCAGACATGACAGTGACAATTACCACACAGACATAATACAAGTGCAATGCTTGGCTTGACTGTAAACTGCAGGACTGTAGTATTTAACTCACATTTACAGTAATTAGGCCTTATTTTTCTCCTTTTTCATTGCTGCAGTGATTACACTCAATTACTTCCTGTTTCATAGAACTTGCCCACTGCTTTCTTTTCAGCTCATGAGAATGATCCTGTTTTGTAAAGGATTAGTGCAACTTGCATATTAAGTTGACATTGAGCCTGTTAACACGGTTGCCCTTTCTGTTAAAGCAATAAAGTTGCAACCAATTTAATTTTGCAAGGAGAAAACACCTTTTCTACTCTACACAGAAAGAATAGGTTCATTTAGCTGTCACTTTCAGATTACACCATGTATCTTTATAAAGCCACAGGACTTTGAGATTTTTTCAATGTAATGGGCTTGAAACGTTCATGTATCCTTTTTCAGATTGCTCTCTGGTTATTAAACATGTAGCAGGGCTTAGAAAATGAGCTGAATCTTCTAAAATTAATTCCATTACTTAATACTGGTTAACTTCCATGATCACCTCAAAACTGCTCATTGCTTTGGAGCCTGAATTCCTCTGCCCAAAGCATTCAGCACCTATGAACACACACAACAAACTGGTGCTGGGGAAGAGAGCATTGACTGCCATCCTGCCCAGCACCCCCAGCCTTCCAGCCAGCTTCTTGTAGCCAACACTACAGAGAGTGCACAGAAAGCTGCAGCTGATGGCTGATTTACACACAGTGATCTGCATGTCACCATGAAATTCCCTCTGAAGCCAAAGGCTGAGCCATCCTGAGCACCTTGTCAGTGCAGGTGTTGAATCCTTCACTGAATTCACAGGGTGCAAGATAATGCAGACTCTAAGCCTCCTCCAGAATGGAAAGACATGACAAGATCTAGACAGGCACCCAGAGCAGCCTGGAGGCGTTATGCATTTAATACAAGTGGAAAGGAAGAACACTCATCAGGCTTTTCATCTTCCAGGAGAGTGTGCTCAAATTAAGCCTTCATTTGGTTGTGCTAAGTGAAATACTCATCAGCTGAGTGATTCTGAGCCTTATCCTCCCTTTCCTCTGCAAGTGTTACAAGTGAGAAATGACCTGACAACGACTGCTGCGATTAAAAGGTTTTCCTCTCTAGTCACCATTTCTGTATGGTCCAAATCCCAGTGACTAAGAAAATGACCTGATGTTTTCACTGTGTCGTGGTGTGTGGGGCTGTGTCTCACTCCAGTACTTCCTAAGTCTCATCTCTGTCCCCACAAGGACATGGGCCAAGATTTGGGAGTGCACAGCCCTGCACTGCTGCCTTACCTTACAGCCTTTGTCAGTCTGTCACTGCTGAAATGGCACCTTCAGATGAGCAGGGGCAGTGTTCTTCTTTATGGAGGACAAGTGCAGAGATGGAGCTCCTTGTCCACCACCCTCAATTAAAACACTCCAGCAGCTGCTTGTTACCAACACAGACATCAAACTTTGCTGGCAGAGGTGGCCCATCCTGACAGCTCTAATCTAACACTCTCTGCAGCACTCTTCCTTTTTTCCCCTTACAGTATTTGAGCCATTTCTGCTTTGAGTGGAAGAACCAAGAAACCTCCATCGCCTGCCACTACTTTCCCCAGTCAGTGAAGTCTTGAGCAGCACTGCAGCTTCTGCAAACTGACACAGAAGCACATCAGATCCAGTTGTTTTCCACTCTCCTCTTCCATTTAGCCTAATTGTATTTCAAGAGCAGCCCATTCACTGAACTACCAGCATTAGGCATGTAATTAAAAGGGGGAAATGGAAATTAATGTTTTCTGCTCATTGAAAAACAAGAAAATATTTGTCACTGCCACAAAAGCAGTGGTCCTAAGGTAAAGTGTCTTTTTCTTTTTGAATAACAACACAATTAGGGCAAAGATCACAAAAAAAAAAAAGTGTCCCTACTAGGGCATTTACCTTCTCTCAGATGCTGTTCCATATAGCCTGTGGCAGACTTCACCAATGACCAGATGAACACCACCTTTAAAACTCCCCTTCCCCAAATCCAGTCACTCTCCAGCCGTGCACATATGCCAGAGGAAGAAACAAGCTGTAAACAACAGGCAGTTTCCATTGGCACTATGGCAGTCCCCTGCTGAACACTACCAAAGCCAGAGATTTCCCCAGTCCATCAAAATCTTCAAAATCCAAAGAACAGTTCCTGTCTACAAAAGCACAGAGAAAACCACGGAGCAATTCCAAAACCTCAAGGAGAACAAACCCACAAAATATCAAGAAAGATATTTCAACATCAGCTTTGACAAACATGTTTAATTATCACTACTTTACAGGACAGTCATTTAAAAGCTGGGCTTCAAGAGAAACTGAGACTTAAACGCCACTTTTCCAAAACCCACACCCAAGACCTTGAGACACCAAAAGCTGGGTTTGTTTGGCCTACCAAGACCTGCACAAGAAGCTCAGACATTGTACAGAGGGAAGGGGGTCAGTGTCTTTCCACACTGCACTGGATCAGCACCAGCCATTCCCAAACGTGTGCAACACCCGCAGGCAAAGGCAGCACTGGGTTCCAGCAGTGTTCCCTGTCCCCCAGGTGATTCCTCCCTCCAGCCAGGCCTCTGGGGCTGCTCTGCAGGGACACTGCTCTTCCCTCACACAGAACAAGGTGTTACAGACACACACGGGGGAAAATTCCTGCTCAGGGAGCAGCCCAGACCTGTGCACAACCTCTGGGCTGCACATAAATGCACAGCTTGGTGCACTGCAGGAAGGACAACACACAACTGCACAGAATTACAACTCTCCCCACCACTGACAAGACAGGTGAGTGCATATACACCACAAATTAAAAATTAACTTTTCCTATTCCCAGGAATAATTTGGGAAGTTAAAATCAAATAAGAAAAAATAGAATTCTATTTATTTAATTTGCTCCTTGGTTTCAGAAAAATTAAAACAGGTGTCGATACAGACACAGCACTTTTTCAGACACAGTAAGTCTGCTGTGGCTATGCAATTCAGAACTGCATTTCATGCCTGCTCCACCACATTACCACAAGTCAGTCCAAACCAAAACATCCATGGAGCAGGAATCCATGTTTTGGAGAAAATTAAGAAGTCTCCAGCTCGCAAGGTTCCTAAGGGGAGAGCAAGGGAATCATTTCTGTCCTACCCGTGGTGTGAAAGGCTGCTGCTCTCTGCCCTGAGTTCAGTGCTGCCCGTGCAGGACATGGCCGGGTGAGGGGCTGTGCCAGACTGCAAGGCCGACTGTCAGGAACAGCATGCACCAAAACCAATTGTAAAAGTCATGTAGCTTGAGGCCGCAGAGGAATTCGCTGTAGGAAAAACCAGACTACAGAAAGGGTTCCCAGACAAGGTGTAGCCGGGGGAAGCAGCCGTCACCTCCTCAGCGGGTGGGGAATCCCCCTCGATGGGTCCCTCCACGGCCCCCTCTGAAGCCGCCCCGCTCACCGCGGAAGTTGGTTCTGTTCCTCTCCCTGCCCCTCTCTCCCCGTCCCGCAGAAGTCCCTCCTCTTCCTCCTCCCCTGGGAGCGCCCCCGCCCCGGTCGGACTTGGACTTGGGGGGCGGGGACTTGGGCCGCAGCCTCTCGATCTCCTCGGTGCAGCCGGTCAGGTGGGAATTGGGAGCCGTGAAATACGAGGAATACGTTTCCGCGTTGAAGTTGCTGTTTGTGAGGGTGGGTCCCACCGTCAGCCAACCTCGGGAACAAAACCACAGTCAGCAGAAGCAACAACGAACTTCAGCCTTCTGTTGAACTTCTCCCAGTAAATGAACACACTCAAGTGACAGGGAGAAACACTCACCTACGCATCAGCGGCGCTGAACAGAATGAAAAGTCACGTCCAGAGTTGTTGCAAAGTTAAGATTTTAGCTGGGTATTTCTAAGGGCTTATTTTCCTTTTTAAATTTTTTTTATTACATGTGGCTGTGGCAACATTCATGCTATGCTTTCACAAGCTCCTACCCCTTCTTCCTACTTGTCCTTACACCACAACAACGTTTTAAAAACATACAGAAGTTCAACCAGAGTAACTTGACTCTGTGAGACACTGACAGCAGGATCCACTGGCAGCAGGACTGAACACCTGAACGATGTGTCCTGATCTGTGTATTGCCTGCATTTTGCATCATGCCAGATGCAGCACCCACTGTGAGACACTGCATCTTCAGGCACTGGCAGCAGCACTAAGCTCCTAGGGGTTGAGAAAGAAATCACTTTTCTAAGAAGCATAAACATATGGGAGAAAAGGAATCTCGACTGGATTTTGTTATGCTCACTGATGAGTTAAACACACGGATGGGCAAAAATATTGGTTAACAAAAGTCTCTCTTCCGGAAAAATTACAGAAATGATAGCTGTCATAAACTTTCCAAACAACAGTTCTGTGACTGACAGATCTTCACACACACCAAAGAAGCATCTCCTTGAGATGTGCTGTGACGTGTGACACAGATCTGGAAGCTCTTTAGGGCCCTGCAATGAATTTGACCGTTGGATGAGTTACCTGGTCGGATGGTGCTGTCCCTCCCGAAGAGGTGGAGGCGCCGGCGCCCGAGGCAGAAGTGCTCAATGATGTGGAAGATCTCCACGGGTTTCTCGATGTTGCCGATCTCGGGCTCCTCGGTGATGATGAGGTCGATGTCCACGTTGGCGTGGATGAAGTCCCCGTCGGTGCTGCGGCGCACGGTGCCCTTGATGCCCATCAGGCAGTGCTCCTGCAGACACACAGAGCTGCCACTGGCGCTGCCGTGCCAGCTCAGCACAAGGGACAGCAAGGGCACTTCTAAGCACAGCACATCCCGCTCTCACAGCGGAGAAAAGTCTGAAGCATGAACTACAGCAGAAAAGGTGGAGCTAGCAAAGAAGCCACTTGAGAACAAAGCAGAGCAGTACTTTAAGGTGAAGCTTGATAAACTACACTACGAGGTGGTAAAACTCGAATCAGGGCTGAAGTCAGATATTTGGACTTCTTCAGTTACAGAACTTTAGGCTGGAAAGGCTGAGAAGTCTCCACAAGGCAAAAGAGAAAAACGTGATGGCAAGAGCAAGGAATGGTTATTAATTAATACCTTAGTATTCTGATCCTAACTTTATTCATATATCACTTTAAAAAGCCTTCAGTCATAAAACAGACAGTGGAAATAAGATACACTTTTTCACACTGTACCTCTGTTAATAAAGCAGCCCTCAGAATTCCCCTCAGGTCCCCTTCTAGAAGATATTAACTGCATAAAACCCCACAACCACTCTCACACTACCTGTGCACTCTCAGGCAGCTCATCAGCATTACAAGTGTTCTTGAGTTGTACCAGGCATTGCTTTCCTTCCTTCTACAACACTGCAGAGCAATTTAAGTGAGGGATATGTGGCACCCATGAATGAGGAATCACCACGATTGTTCCAGGATGAAAAGAGGCTCCTACATACTCATTTCAGAGCTCTGTTTGTGGGAATATCAATCTTGGATGAGCCATGTTCCCCAGGATCAAATACTCTGACTCACTAAACACCACCAGCTGGCTCAGGAAACAGTTGCAGACAAGAGCACGTAATCATTCCCAAATTTTGGAAAGGGTTTGCAGAGTTACTGGGTGAACATGAAAGGCACAACATCAGACCTGTCAAATCTATGCAGATGGTACTGGACTCATGCAACACGGGTTTGGACCTGGAATTTACCTCAGTGAAAGGCAGAATCCTGCTAAGCTAATCACCCAGCAGGCCCAGCCTCCTCGGCCTAGTCCTTAGGAGAACTATCCCAAACATTTTACTTCCATACCACACAGCCAGTCACTCACAAATACACCTGGGACCCTCTGACAGGTGGCACAGCATCCATGGAGAGATGCCTCAGTCAAACAGAACAGAACACCTTTGCTGCTCTAAGCACTGGCAAGCACAGCTTGCCAACAGTGTTTGTTTAGTCAGAGCAAACTCTCTCCATTTTCAGTGTCCATCACAAACAGTGACCTCAGCCCAACTCTTGCTCCATAAACAGGGGAATTCCCCCATACCAGAAACTATTTTTCTTTGCTAAACAAAGACATGAAGTCCCCTCAAATCCTCCTGTGTTAGTTTTAACCTTGCCCTCATGAGCAAACTGCACGTATTTGCAATAAACATGCAGTATTTATGCTTATAAATATTTATAACTAATACAACACACTTGCAAACAAACTTCAGACTAATGTAAATGCAAGTCAAAGGACGATTCCAGATATCCTAAAAGGAAGTTTATACTCCTAACAATAACCAATTTGAGACAGACTTGAGGATGTTTAACGCTAATGAATGATTAACAAATGAGGAATTCATTCACTTGAAATGAATAAATTGCCAACCAGCTCTCTGTACTCAGTAAACCTGCCAGTTACACTCATATATACCCAAACCATTTACATTTCTCTAAGTTTCTGAACAGCAGACATCTGAGTCACAAACCAGACCACTTTCTTTTCTCTGCACCTCCTTCCATACACATCCTCCACAAAACATCTTTAAAAAAGTGTTTGGTTTAAACCAAGCTGACCCATTCTATCACTTGTGCTATTCAATCACCTCCAGGAAGGCAGGAGATGCTCTTTGAGCTCTGGTTCCCCCAGACCTCTCTCCGGGGGTCCAAGCTCTGGGTAGACACCTGCTGGTGTGCATTTAGAATCCATAGCCAATCTTCTACAGCTATTTTTTATGAATAGATTCAGTTAAAATCTACAGATTTCAAGACTTCTTCTGACACTTAATTTAGTCAAATTCTATTGCTAAGTTTAGTTCCATAAAATGTGCTTTGCAGAACAGAAGTTGGAAGTCCTCCTGTTGGCTCTCCCACAAGCCTGTCACCAACACTGGGTGTGTCATTAGCACAGAGACAGAATGGAAACAGAGGAGGAATGGAGCAAGTCCTTTACCTTGGTTCTCTGGAAGACAGCCTTAGGGTCTAGAGTCTTGGTCTTGCCAGGGTTGTTCTTATTTGTTTTAATCCAGCAAATGTCCTCACATCTTCTGTAACCCCATTTGCGCAGACACTAAATGTTATAAACAAATAAAACAGGTCATGCTACACAAAAACATCCAATGACCTGAACTGAACACTCACTTGGGCACTTGACTTTTCTTGTTCAAGGACTGTCCTGTTACTACAAACCTGTCTAGGACCAAACCCAATCTATCTGGCCAACTTCAGACAGAAAAACAGCCAAAGCAAACCAATCAGTAACTACAGGCTGCCCTTAAACAGTTCTCTGTGAATTGTTTTCATGCAAAGCACTGCTCAAATGAAATAATGAATGTTTCAGCACAGCAGGAGCCAATTGGGAATTCTTAGTGCAGCATCCCCAACACAAGCAGCGTTTCCCTGGCATGCAGAAAGATGACAATTGTATCTCAGTTTATAAAACAGTAGGACCTTTCTCCTAGCATGAATATTTCTGGCAGAAAACTACAGAAACTTCTGTTAACAAAGCTGTAACTTGGCTGTAACCCACTCCTCTGTCAAGACATACATCAGAGCCAAGACCCCAAGGAATTATGCTTCCTCACACAGTCAGTGACTCATCTGGACACTCACAGTATCTAAACAGTTAATGCCATTTAAAATCACATCTCCTCTAACACAGTCACAAAACATCCCTCAGTAGTTAGGGCTGAGAATTCTATACGGGGAAAAGTCAAAGATAAAAATAAACTCTTAAGCCTGTCCCTGATAAATTGAATTAAAGCAACATCTTACCACTCGGCCGAGATCCAGACCCTCGCCTGAGCCACACCACAGAAACACAAACGACCTTGGGGCTGCAATTTCTTCAATTTCCAATTTCATGATCTGGTAACAATAAGTGCAATAAAAGGGTTCCTGAATTAAATACGAATCTCCAGTTGTATCAGGAAGAATACTGAGTCCTGAGGCACTGTCACAGAAAGCATCAGGAAGCACACCTGGGGGCCCAAGGGAAGCAGGGAACTAATTCCTTGTTTTGCTTTACTTGTGTGCATGGCTTTTGCTTTCCCCATTACACTGTCTTTGTCTCAAGGCATGAGTTTTCCAGCTTTTACCCTTCCAGTTCTCTCCCTGATCCCACTAGTGGGGGAGTGAGCGAGTGGCTGCCTGGGGCTGGGCTGCTGGAGATGAAACATCACAAACAGAAATCCTACCTGTATAAAAAATTCTAGACTTGAAAGACCAATACAACTCACACGATCTCCTCCTCAAATCTCTGCTTCATTTTATCATTCCACTGGCACCAAAAATATTTAATACAGCAGCAACAGTACTCTGTTTCTTTTCCTCTCTGTAAGTACTTACATGAAGGTTGTTCTAAAAATCCCAGCTTAATTCCTATCACTAAATAGCAAAGACATCCTCTCCATTTTCACTTTCAGGAAAAGCAGCCAGAATTTATGAGGACAGTGGTTCAACAACGGCAAATGAGTAACATTCAAGATGAAATAACTTTGGATGCAAAGCATCTGTTAGTCATCACAAGTTGAAAGGATTCATCTCTAACTTGCTAACACATCAAATCAAGCTTCATTCAGTGCCCCTCTGAGGAAAAATAATGCAGTAGGAGCCATTCCAAGAGGATGTAACTCCAAACTAGGAGGATGAGTCCTGCCTCCAACACTCCAGTTTTTCTGTTAGGATGGAATGTTTTTACCCTGGGCAGCACTGCCAGACACTATTTTTGAATAAATACAAGAGAAAGACTTCCACAAGTGAGGTTTATCTATTTTGTTAAGTTTTTAGGGATTTTTACTGGTTTGACCATTAAAATTTCCTACCCAATCAATACCTGGAGGATGGAGGAATGTCAGTAAAGCAAACTTACCTGCACTTTTCACTAGAAGACCAGGATATTAGAAAGCATGCTTTAAGAATCTCAAGAATTTCAAGAAACAAAGGAATATTTTCAATGGACATTAGGTTATTTCAACGGCCAAAAATCAAACAGAAAGCTCAGTGAAGGTAAGGGCAGAGAGAAAACCCACTATTACTAGGTTCAAGTTTTCAGCCAGGTGCAGAGAGAACAAAAAGTTGTATCTACTAAATAAAACCCAGAAACTACTTGCTTAAACAAATAATGTGTGAAATGTTCTTCAGAGCAAAAAGGTACTTACATCATCCCAGGTCCAGCATTTCTCATTGGCAGTAATGCCAGTCTCTCGGTAATATTCCTCCAGTGGTGGCTCCAGGAGAATCACATCAAATTTGGACTTCAGTTCCCTAATATCAAAGGCTTCCAAGTCTGCTTGCAAATACCTGTTTAAACAGAAGATGCCAGACTGCTTGGACAAGGTGCAACAGTGGCCTGAGAACTACACTCCACACTGCCTTTCTGTGCAGCCAGTTAATAGTGGGGTCTCCTGGGTGGGTTGTACTTCTCAAATGCTCTAAATCCAGAGGAGATCCATTACACATCCTCACTTAATCAAGGCTGGCTGCTATTGCATTGTGGTTTTTAAGTAGTCTTAATAAACAGTTTTTAGGATTCTAACTTAGCAAGCAGGAAACAGATGCCCACACAGACTGTCCAACAGGCACCTAGTGCAGACTCACTGCACTTTCTGTACACCCATGGACTATAACAGGAGGAAACATAAACATTTAACATAAATGTAAACTCACTGCCTGGCTAACTGGGAAAGTGGCATATTTTTAGAATTATTCCAAAGATTCTAAATACTGGACACATTGTTACTTTATTATACGTATATTTGTATTTCTCTATTCCTGTACCAAGCAAAATCCCCCCCTCCCATTGATTTTATTAAATACACACTCACACACACTCTTACAACTCTCCTCCACTCCTGCACACCACTCACTGCTCCATCATCATCAAAAAGTTACCCTGCCCTTCCCTAAATTCCTTCAGCATTGGTACAGCTGATCAGCAGACCACCTTCCCCTTCCCAAAAAGCGTGTGGAAGAGATTCCATGTGTGTACTTGGTGTTGTCAGAAGGCAGCATTTGATTACTGCTTTTCCCCCTTCTGTACTTTATAACCAAGACATGCCTAGCAGGTTGAGTTCTGCCCTTTGCACTCAGTTGTTCAGACAACTCTTCCATGGGGCTTTATGTGACCATCATTCAGTCAGGTGGATTTTTGTGGTACAGATTAAGACTACTGCACACGACAAGCACAAGGTTAAGTTCAGAGAGGTCTGAATCCCTGGAGTAACACACTGAGGCTGTGTCTGACATCCAGCAAAAACTCCAAAGTAATTCCAAGTCAGTAAGGACAAATGACTTCCAGTCAGCCTGGACATTTTTGTCTTCAACTCCAAAGTAACATGTGGTTGATGGATACTGAGATAATAGCTGAACACTACACAAAAACCAGCTGCTACAAGAAAAGCTAAGGTGATATCGAGGCCAATTTTTTAAAGCTCTTCTTGTTATCATAAACCACATGACAACATGAGATTCACCACCACATGATATTCTTTTAGTTCCCAAATTGAAGCCTGCAGCCAAATCAGTTGACAATTTGGTCTTAAAAAAATCAAAGCTTTAGAGACTATAAATAATCACAGACTGGAAAGAAAATCTACTTTACACACTGTATTAAACATCTGGATTAAACTAACAAAACCAGAGTAATCTTATTCTTCTATGCTTCAACTGATTCATTTGTATACACAAACAGAAAGAGAAAATGTAAATTCTAAGCAGGTGCTGAAGACAGAGATTTGCAAAGCAGACAGCTAACTTCAAACAGGTCTGGAGAAGAAAGGCATTTTCCACAAGAACACTTACATGGGAGGAGTGTTAGATTTAGATATCAGCTCATCCTTCAATCTGATGAGCTCTCTAAGTTTTGGATATTCTTCAAACCTATCTGCTAAGCCTAAGAAGAAGAAAACATGAAGTTAACAACTACTTAACAGAGTAAATCTCTATCAATTAAGCATCGTCCAGTATTCTGAACAGGTCTGAATGTTAATGTTTAGCCTCATTTTAATTTTTGCCAGAACAAAGCAAACCCTTTTAAGCAGTTTTTTGTTCAGTGCTTGACAAAAGCCTCCTGCCCTCACCCAGCTAATCAGGGCTGTTAGTGATGCAGTGTCCATGCTGTGATCTTCTCTAGAGCACAACAGTGAATTCACAACTCCAGCTGCCAGAAGGAAACAACCTCTCAGTTAAACTGAAAGTGCCAGGATGATGAAAGAAGTTATTTTGGTTTTCTCCATCCATAAATTTCTATTAAAATCTAATTAACATTAATTCCCAGCATAGTCTGTGTAATCTTTGATGACTGTTCCCCAGGTGGCACCTGGGGTGTGGCTGGTTCCCTGAGGCAACCCTTACACTGAGATTTGGTGCTGTGGTGGCAGTCCTGAAGATCTGAACACATGTTCCTACATTTAGCTTTATGAGATCAATTTTCCAACCTTTCATGTGTACAGAATGCAAAGGAGAGAACCCTCATTAGATCTTTTGCAGCAAATGTTGTAAAAAGGAAAATACACTTTGAAGTCTATTTCATTTTCCCTTAAGAGACAATGGGTGTGCTACTGCCAGCAGCAGGTTCAGCATAAACCAACAAGGTGACATTCCTGCTCCCCAAGCAGTATCACTTCAACTTTAGTAGGAGTTATTTAAAAGGCTTCATGTTCATTTAAAAGTACAATTTGGTATGGTACTAATAAATTGGGGAAAAAACCTCACCCAAACCCACAAACCCTTCATCTCTCTCCTGATTTTAAATCGAACTTCTCAAGTCCCAATCCTTGGAATGCAATGATAAAAACAAAGTTCTCAGTACCTAACCTTTATTATCTCTTGCTACTCATGCATAAAACACCCACAAGTTATTTTCATCTTTTTCCTTACATATGTAACAGCTTAAAACTACTGCTGTGTTCTCCTGATTTCCAGCACTGTGCTGCTTCCAGCCATGGTGAGTCCAACACCCCAGGGCAGCAGAGACAGCAGCAACAGACACAAAGCAATTTTCAATCCAAACCCCTCAAAGTAACCAAACCCAGACCCAGAGGTGTGTCCCTCTTTCCCAACAGCCACATCAAACAGCCACAGCTGGGTGTTTTCCTTTGGGCCAGGCCCACTGTCAGGCAGCAGCTCAGCAGAGCTGTGATGATCATGGTGCAGAGAAGGTGATGTGCAGCTGACACAGCCCAGCCCTGTGAGAGGCTCTGGCCCAGCTGCTGCTGCTGTTCATCCCACAGCAGCACCTGCACACGCCCTTGTCCTGCCCCTTCCCCAGCCCTTACACAGCAGGGAACTCATGGCACACAACAGGGGCTGCTGCTTCTCCCCACTCAATCCAAGAAGAGTGTAGAACTGCCTCAAGCACACAACTCTGAAGCCCAAGTGCTTTTGAGATAAAGATCCAATTGAGCCAAAACAGAATTTCTTTTTCTTAAAAACCATCCAGATGTGTTTCACAGAAGAATTCACAAAATATAGAGAAGGATAAACTAAAAGCCTCTGGAGGCAAACCAAACCCCCCTGCCCTGGCAATCTCACACTTGATAAAATACAGGGAACTGTTGCATAAAACTGCAGAGGGAGATGTCCTGCTCCTTTTAAAAACCAAATGCCAGGCACCTACTCTGGGAAACAGGACCAAACTTGTGCCTTAGTTTTAGCAAGTTTAAACTCAGGCCCCGTGCAGCATCATTTCAGTAACATGTTATGTCTGGACACATGTAAACTTGAAAAGCAACATCCTCTAAACCTGGGCATTCTCAAGAGCTGTCAGCAGCTACCTAATTTAGCTGGGAAACATTATCCATATTGCTTCCTGACTTAAATGTCAGTATTTCCCATGCTTTACATGCCTAAAAGGCAATATAGCCCAGCATGCAGAGGTTTCAAGATCTCCTCATTAAACTCATCTACTTTCTGGAATCAAAAGAGCTTAGTTTGGAAAAAAAAAATCTTCCTGGTGAAATACTTCAAAGTAAAACCAAGGGTAAGAGCAGCCTTGGTAATAATGACCCCCTAAGTAACTGAAAATAAAACCACTCAGGTAGATAGATGCCTATCCTGACATGTATGCACACTGAGACAAAAAAACCAGGAAGAGTTTGTGTATCTGCACTTCCCAGAAGCTGTAAGGAATGAAAAAAGGGGAAGAAAAAGAAGTGCTATTGAACCAAGGAGTAACCTTCAAAGAGTTACTGGCTGTGACATACCAACGTCTCTGATGAAGTTCTGGGGTCTGTGTCCTGTATCCACAAAGTGCTGGCAGTAATCGTTGTGTGGATTTAAGCTCTGAGTGCCCTGGAGAACAGGAAGCAGTTCAGTGAGAGCAACAGGAGATAACTGAACACACAAAGACACACTGCGTGTGTCAGTCTGATAAATGAGAGAGGAGCAGATTGTCTTTTCAACATGCCTTTGTAAGTTCCACTGGCCAAGAGCATCCTTTTAGCTCCAACCAGGCCCACCATTCCTGCAGCTCATTGTGGGCTGTCTCAGAACAGTGCAAACACCAATTACAGGCAGATCTGTCACAGGCAGCTTCTGTACCTGTGAGTTCCAAGCCACTACTTCAGCCTTTAAGGGTGGATTTCAGATGCCATCAGTTGCAGAAACAGTTTAACACAACTAGGCCAGCTTTGACTACACTTCCAATAGCAAAAGCAGCTCACCTTAAGAAAGGTACTGGAATCTTTGTAAATCTCTTCTTCATAGGGCAGGTTTTCTTCATCTTGCTGGAGCTCTACTTCATCCTTGGAAATAAAGCAGGTATTACAAGCATGCATACAAGATGGAGCTGTTTCTGTCCTGTCCTTAAGAAACAGAATCATAATGAGAAGTGGACTGTCTACAAACAGCACATCCAGCTCCAGTGTTGGAGGGGGAAAAGATGTGACCTATTCCCCAAAAAGTCTGCACCTCTCTCACTGACAAGGACAGTGTTACTAGGCAAGACCTCTGAAAGAACAAAAAAAAAAAATAAGAACCCCTTCACTTCCAGCCCCTGACAGTGCTTTTCAAGGTGTAGAACTTTACATTTTTGTCCCACAAAACTTTCATTCTTTGGACTGAGAGTATATACTTTGTTGAAGTTCTTCTGCAGCAGAACTTCTGAGCATTTATATCCACACAATCATCTCTTATTTTCCAGCCTTAGCAAAGTCCACACCTTGCAGAAACAACTCATTGTCCCAGTCAGTATTTCATCTGGACTGTCCCTAAATGTAATTTTACCATTCCCATCCTATAGGCCCAAAATTTACATTAAAAATATCTAGAGCCACCAACTGCTCATTCAACAGGTTTCTGGAGATCTGTCACACCAATGTACTCTGAACATCCAACACAGAACTCAGAGAGAGCAGGAACTCAAGAGAAACTCACTTGACATCACCTTCTGCCTCCCCACTGATGCTGGATCCAGTACACAGACTGCTACAGAGTTGCTGAGTTAGAGAAACAAACTCCCCACAATATTCAAACACAGTTTGATCCAAATGACTGAAGATACATGGAATCCATGGTTTAACCAAGTCAGCTCCTTCAGCCTCCACAACAAGGGCAGGGAAGCATCCCAAGCCTGCAGGGCCCTGCTTGCACCAACGAAGCAGAACAAGGCAGACTCAAATTAGGCTGGCAGAGAGCAAAACAGAACCACAAGTGGTTTTGTTCTCTCCACAAAGCAGACACTCACACAGGTTCAAACATGGAGTCAAATCACCTGGGGAAGGCAACAGGTGGAACAGCACTCACTGCTCCCAGAGGGTGGTGAAAAGCCTGGCAGTGGCAGCAGGGACTCTAATCCCATCATGTGTCACTTCCAGATATGGACAGGGAGATCAACTGACCCTGGGACAACTGTTACAATTCCACAAGAAAAGAGTATTTTAGAGGTTCTCCAAAACCACAACTCAACTTCCTGACTTTAAAACATCCATTATCCATTTTTCCAATGGTGCATCTCTTCTCTATCACCTACCCCCCAAGGCTGGCAAGCCCAAGAATGGAGTCAAGCTGCCAGACTGGAGCCAGTGCTGCCCTTTGTTCTCACATCAGCCTGAGCCTCCTGAAGAGCCACCACTATAAATTCACACTTATTCTACAGAAAAACCAAAAATAGACACACAAATTAAAAAAACACATCAAAATTAAAACACTTTTTTTTGCTTCCAATGCTCCTACATGGCGGAGCAAAGTAAAATACTTCACTTTTTATCTCAAAAACTGCTCTCTCACATGTTTGAGGGTATATTCATTTCCACCAAATCTGAAGCTAGGGCACAAAAATTTTAAATCATTTCAGAAGACTCACCTGATCCCATCACATAGAAGCCAACACTGCAAGTCAGGGATACAGACACAAGTCCCTTCACATCAGAAATACCTGATTTTCCAAACAAAACTGGCAAACTTGCAAAACTGGTCCACAACACTACCAGTTAAATCTATTATTGTTTTTGTCTAAGTTGCATTAAACACAATACAATAAGGCTTGACACCTGATGGATCCAGATTTTTGTACGAGTTCATATTACAAGACTAAATTTAAGCAGGCTCAGAGGGCTGAGGAAAAAGTTACATAAATGCAGATGGAATTTTACTGTTCTCATCTCCCTGCCAACAGGGAATTAGCAATGCCTGCAGGAAACAGCTGATGACTCCACTATAGATGTTCTACTCTGGGGTTTCAAGTTTCTTAAGTCTGTTCATCTGCTCGACTGGATTTTGTCTGAGCTACTGTTATTAAAATATTCTTCCATTTCAACAACACAGAAAAAGTCTGGCCACTTGCAAGTGGTTACAGCCCATCTCTGGGTAAGTCTTCTCCACAGTGATTAAGAAAACCTTAATGATAAGATTCATGTCCTTTGCCAATGCAAGTGACTTATCCATATATGCTTTATAGGTAATTAGAATTTAGTTCTTTAACCATGTGCTTGGTGAAGAAGTAAAATTAATTGATATTAACTGATCACTAATGGAATAAAAACCCTTCTTC
>JANPWX010000129.1:550826-562991 GCA_024734555.1 Trochalopteron elliotii | reverse complement strand
TCTTCTGATCCTTCAGAAACTTCCGCTGTGAGGGAGGAGAACCTTTGAAGCTCTTTTCATCTGATTTTTGGTCTTTCCCGCTTCCTCCTGTCTCCCTTCTCCTCTGTACTGTCTGTCTGGGAATGTATTTAATCCATCTTTCATGCTGACTTTCTGAGAACTATTCAGAATGCAGTGAAGAATGAAGGTGAATATAAAGGCCTGCAATAAACGTCAGTCCCTACTGTCTTACAAAACCAAAAGAAATTTAACATAATAATAAAGAAACATTACAAATTATCCCGCCGTTCCAGTTAATGCTGACGATTGCTCTCCTGACACGGACCAATTCTCCCCGTAAGTGGCAGCCCCAGCGATGTGGCCAGCAGGAGCTGAGAAGTGACACTGAGCCCTGCTACACACAGCGTGCTGCTGCTCTGCTGCTTTCTGAGGACCAGATAATGGCACGCTGTAGGATGTTATTCCTATATTCCGTATGTAGGATGAATAACAGGATGTTATTCTCCTTTTTTTGAATGTGGTATATATTGTGGACATGACAATGACATTACGCAGGTCACACGGTCACACTGACAACTGAGAAAGAAACATGAAGAGAAGGAAATGAAAGAAGTGCAGACTAATACAAAAAGAAACCATTTCCAGCTACTCGCATTTCTCAGTGATAGAATATCCTAGAAATATGATGGAGCTTTTGAAATGTTAAAAGCCTACAATACCAAAAGTTGGTTTTTCTGTCTCCTTGGGGAATACATTATTAGTTATACTGTCCTATGTATGGAAGCGTTATGTGAAAAGAAACGCTCAGTAGCTGTCTCATACTACTGCACAATGCTCTGATATTGTTGGCTGTAATGAATACAGTAGAAGTCTCTGCACAGTAACAAAATCACTTCCTCCTGGATGTGATCTGATGAGGTTTGTGGGAGCCTGCACTCCATTTTTAGAACTGGTTGCTAAGATGAGCTGATCTTTACAAACATTAATGGCTATGAAGATGTTCTGCTCTATACATGCACTCTTTCAAACCAAAAAAGTATTTTTGCAGATTGCTCCATGTCTTTCTTCTTCTCTGTGCATGCTGTGGTTTCAGCTCTCCGAGCCTTATATCCAGCCTGTGTTTCTGTTAAGGTATCAGACCAAATTCTCGCTGGTCTAACGGTGACTAAGGAGTTGTGAAACTGCCATCAACTCTGATCCATTATCCAGACCTTTTCCTTCATATTTATGAAGCCAGTTGTTTCCTCATCCTGTTTTTATTTAGTTGATCACATGAGTACATTGCCTTTCACTTCTCTTTACTGACATGAATTCAGTCTTTTAAATTACTTCTATTGTTGCAATAATTTTGAATTCAAATCCTGTCCTCCAGCCTACTTGTATCTACTTCACACGTCGGGTGGTTGTGCAATAAGCAGGCATTTAGTTTAACCGTTTATGGCATTACAAAGTATTTATAAAACACTAACAAATAATGACACAACTTCACACCCATTTGGGAGTTCTGTTACACTGACGTATATTCAAGTCTAGACTACTCCATTTAGCAAAACACTGCTACTTATTTTGTGTCAGTAGAAATTACTGTAAAAGTTACACAGAATGAGACCCAAACTGCTTAATTTAGCTCTGTTCTCTCATTTTAATTGTTCTTCACAAAACTCAAACTACATCGTGCCCTATTAGACACTAAATAAATTCATAAACTAAAAGCACCAAACGGACCAAATAGATGAAATGAGAAAGTTTATCTCTTAACTCAAAACAGATGATTAGAAGAACAGAAAATAAAAGAATATTTTATAATAGAAAAACAGATGCTAGCATGGACTAACATCACACTCTTATTTCATGTCCCTTTTCCCCATGCTTTCAATGAAGTACCTAGATCTATCTACCTCTTTAGAAATGTCTTTATGAATTGTTACCTCAGTTTTGGAGCCTATTTTGAGCAAGTGACAGTATCCCAATGCCTAGTGACCATGGCTTTTCTACCCTCGCCTTAGGCTGTGTCCCCACCAGAAGGCAAATCTGACATAATGAGCCTATTGCAAAAACACCACACCCATGAATCCCTACAAACTCACTGCAGCAGCTCCAATTTTGTTTAAAAATCTATTGGAAGTAACTAAGTAGCAGCAGAGTGTCTATCAGGCCAGTACTGCCTGTCCTTGGTAAGCCCACAAGCATCCAGCCAAAACAGAGCCTTCATAAACACCCTGCCACAGGCTGTGGAGAATTTGCTCAGCATTGCTGCAATTTCACACTTCATCTAGATCAAGTTGCATTGCCACTCGATCCAGCCTTGGGCATGTCCTTTGTGACAGACACAGAGCCTTGATGTTGGAGCTGCTGCCCCTGCACCAACTGATCATACCTGACAGGAATTTTCAAAGAGATTCTCTAACTCCTTTGGTTTTCAATGGCATCGTATTTCATCCCACTTTGTCTGCAAGAATAAGTGACTTGCACACAAAAGTTTAAAAAATGATAAAATATTTCTAATTGCCCTACATGGAAGGAACTTATTTCGTTTCTTAAATGGCCTGAAGTAAACATTTTTCTGGGTTCCTCACAGGTGGTATCCAACGTTGCTGGAAGAAAACCAGCAGGATTGGAACAGAATTAGAGAAGCTTTTTGAACAGAACTTTGTTTTGCTGAAAAATGTGGATGGGTCAAGAGAGGGTTTTAAGACCTTGCACTGGATTTGTTTAACTGCTGGGAATAAACAAAATTTCTGCTTTTAAAAATTGCTCTGATCAATATGTTTTGTTCTAGAAATGCCACAAACTACCAAAATTATAGTCTATATTCTTAATTCAAGATATCCTATTTGCAGCTATTCAGACTTGACATTAGGAAGCATTTCTTTATGAGAGGGTGCTCAAACACTCAGCAGGCTCCCTGGAGAGGGGATCGATGCCCCAGGTAACCTGTCAGTGTTTCAGAGGTGTTTGGACAATGCCCTTAACCACAGCCTTTAACTTTTGGTCAGCCCTGAGGTACTCAGGCAGTTGGACCACATAACAACCTGGTCTAGTTTATTCTATTCTACAAATTCAGTGTGTTAATTTGTACTGCAAAAGATAAGACTTGGCCTTTTTGTATTTCTTCCCTCAAGTCCCACTTCATTTGCAGATCAGGCAATACCAGATTCTCACCACATTCAGAGAATGCTTTTCAACAGAAATGTCTGTGTATATGCCTTAAAATACATAGAGAGGCATAGAGAGGGTGGAGTGCAGCTCCATGTTGCATTGCATCTAGCCTTGTATTGACTCTTCTTCACTTAGACACTGCCCCCTTAGTGAGGCAGGAGCAAATCTCTAGTAATTATACAATTCAATGGTATTATTTGTTCTACCATTCTACCACTGAGCTGAATTTGATCCACTCAAGGGCAGTACAGGTCTAATGACATGACATCTCTTGGCTTTACTGTTACAAACCAAAGCATCAAAGCATGAATTGGTAAAGTTTTGAATTACAGAGAGCCATATTTCTATATATGTCAGTGTTGACCGACTTACAGACTTAACTCTACAAGCACCAAGATCAGAAAATATGATGTACCACTTTCCTGCTTTCCCTGTTTTCCACACAATACATGAAAATTACACTGCCAGTTTTATCTTACAGCCATAATCTGTGTCCCATCACGCTCACAAAACAAGCCCATTCATTTTTCTGTTGGCATGTGGTAGTTGTGCACATGCTCTGTCTCAGAGCAGGTTTGTTGGTGCTGACTGGCAGTACAGGAGGCTGAATGACACTGTACAGAATGTGACAGGGCATGGCAGCTTTGTACACTGCCAACCTCCTGTGTCTGACGTCTCTGTATTCCAGAAAACTCATCCTTATGTATTACCTGACATACTCAGGGCTTTGGTTTTCAGTATTATTTAGTGTCTCCTGGCTACCTCCATAGCTAAGTAAGTGGGGTATTTTCCATCAGCATGTTATTTCTACAAAATATTTTAAAATATAGCCTTGAATTTATTGTTTATCTTCTTGTTACTCCAGAATATGCCTTGTAGTTATATCTTAGGGAAAGGAGGTTTTCTGGTTTTCACTTTTCCTGGATCCTAGGAATTTCAGAGAGAAATTCAGGAAGAAAGACCCACATATACCAAAAAAAAAAGTGGACCCATGGACTAGACATCATTGGAATAATTTCCCCAGGGAAGTGGTGGATTTCCCAACACTGGGCACTTTTAAGGGTGCTGGACCATCCTGTCTAGGCTGTGCTTTTGGCAAGAAAGTTTGGGTCAGATGGCCCTTGAGGTCCTTTCCAGTGGTGTTCTATGATCCTATGATTCAAATTGCAAGTTCACCTCCTACAGCTCCCAGCACAAGTCACTTATTCTAAGGGCTAAATGAAGGCTGTGCTGAAACTAATGGCAACATTCTGACACCTGGTTCCAAAAATGAGTAATAATCATAACAAAGCAAGGAGAGGTTTGAAATTTTACAGTGATAAAGTTAGCAGTACCTTCCACTTCAGACAACTGGACATTTGTTCTGGTGGGATTTAATGACTTACCATTGGGAGGTATTGTGTAAAATAACAATGTTTAAAAGTCTAAAGTACAAAAAGTAGAGTGTAGTGTAATACAGCACTTATTGAAAAATAAATGGAATGCTAAGCAGATCATAAAGAAAACAGAAATCACTATCTATGTTTTGTATAGCTGTACCTATAGGAGAAGATATGTTGCTCTTCATAATCCAATGGACTTAATTTTTCCTTTTACTTGACATATCATTATATCAGCCAAGATGGCTATGTAAGAAAACAGTAAATTGGAATGTGTAATTCTGCAGATTTAGATTATCATTATCATTAGATTATCAAGGAACTAGCAATGATGAAATCACAATGATAGGACAAGAGGGATCTGAGGAGATAAGAAAGTCAGAAGTGAAGATGAATAAGGGAGGATTTAGCCAACAATGATGATTAAAAGGAAGCACTTTGTTTTGCCAGTAGTTCCAGCAGTGGAACTTTCCTGCTTTGCCCTCTTGTCATCTGTCACCCTTTCCACCTGCATTCTGTGGGAATGAAGGCAATCTAAATGCCAATGTCTGTCACAGGTTTGCATAATGCCAGTGCTGTTCTAACTACAGGAGACATAATTCAATAGTGCAAAGGTAACTCTGATACCACTTGGTACAGAAATCCTCAAAACTGTACACAGGATCCCCACCTTGTTTATTTTAAAGCATATGTATCTGCATTGTAAAATTTCAATTATAGTGTTGAAAGGAGGCACAAATACCAAGTGCATCACTTCATAGCAATCAGTGTGAAATGGTTGCTCCAGCTCTGCATACATTTGTGAAAGTCAGCTAGGAACTTCTGGGATCTGTATTTTTTAGAATGGTACCAATATGGGCAAACTAAGCCATGTACTCATAATGCACAAGATCATCTCACTAACATGAGAAGATTCACTGGTTTCAATGAAATTATTAACCTATACAGCCAAGAGACCATGGATTATACTCAATATACTCCCCTCCTTAACAGTTACACAGCTCAAATAATTGAAATTGCAAGTAAAACAAAAGATAATTTAAAATTAGTGCTCATGCTTTCAATACAAACCAGTAAATCTCAGTCTCTGTGAGTCAAGTAAGTATAAACTGGATTTTTTAGCTTTCCCTTCAGTAAGTATGAGAATATGTGTTCCTTTGAAAAAATAATAATATTATTATCCAAAGCTATTACTAACGATAAGAGAATGAATCCATTTCTTTCTCAGAAAACAAATATATTTAAAATAGGTAGGATTACATTTGGGTAATGTTGATCATTGCATATATGTAGCTCAGCATTAAAGTAATTCCTGCATCCCTCTGAAACTCTGCAGAAAAAAAAATTTTACAGGCTGTGTGTGTGTTGCTGTTGGAGGTAGTGCAGCAAAGAGCAGAAATGCCTCATTCCAGTGCTGCAAATGGGAAGGTGGGTCTTGGGTTAGGTGGAAGACACAAACACAAACCAGCCCTGCCTGCCTCACTTTCTGTGGTTTGGGATTTTCACTCCACTTACACTTCACAACAATGAAATGCAGAATTCAGAAATGGGTATTAATTCAGAAATGTTTTCAGAAATTTATCTCTGAGCAAAGAGAAGACACATGCTACCATTCCAGACATAAATCATTGGAGGGAACTACCTGGATTGTTTGAGAGAAGAACTTACTTAAACATGTACATTTATAAAGCATTGTTTACCCCAGGGAACCTTCTACACATGAATGTCAGAGGAAATTGTAGAAGGTCATATATCTCAGCTCTGTGAACCAGTTGTCCTCAGTCACAGGGGGTGTTTTGTATAGATAAGGCTTAATCCTGTTCTGTGGCAGGCTTACCTAATGTTGACTCATTTGCAAGGGCCACCTTCTATATGAAAAAGAGTCTAAAATGATGATGAAGAAAACATCCATTTTTTTTTTTTTTTCACATTTTGTGTCCCTTAAAGGACTGACTCACTTACCAAATCCCACATAGACTGAGGGTAGTCAGGTTTGGAACTGAAGTTTCATTTCTTAGCAAAACTCCATTAAGCTTGTTTGTTAAAAAATGTGATTTTCTATACCATTTCTTCAAAATCTCCTCCTTGGCATATTCTTGGCTCTTTAAATATACTTATTTATAGGCTGGCTGCAGAGCCTCCCCTTTCACCCAGTTAACAGACTGCAACATATGGGATGCTGCCTTTACTTCCCACTGGGAGCATCAGGAGATAAAGCAGCACCTCTGCTGTATTTGCACAGGCAGGCTGGGGCTCTCCTGCTCTCACACTCCAGCCTCACTCCCCACTCTGCCACATGGCACTGCACACTGGGAGCTGCTGAACACTCCTTCTGTGAGAGGAGCATAAGGAGAGCTTGGAGGTTGCTCAGGGAAGCAAAATCAAACCAGGCTCAAACCCACAGCACTGGGAGTGCACCATCAGGTCCACATGCTGTGCCAGTTGCATGTCCCTGGGTGTTGCTGAAATGGTAGCAACCCCATGGACACATCCCAGTGCTATCTCCAGTGTTCCACCTGGTACTCCTGTAACCTGCTTTACAGATGCAACAGAAACTGGTCGATGTTGCCCTCAGTTTTCTTGCTTGCAAGTGTTTGAAATCTTGCAGTGCAGATTCTCATGCAGCTTCAAGAAAATAATGTATATTTTTAGAAATTATTTATTGTTTACATATTTCTTCTCTGGGAGGAGAAATATGATTGATGGTGATGTTCACCATCCAGGTCAAAGAGGTGGCAACTTGTGTAACCAATCTCTTGACCTCTGTACAAATGTATGTAAGTATTGGAGTCAGATAATTAAAATAGAGGAGCTTTCCCCTGACCTGCTGTGCCTGCCTCGTTCTTCGTGTGCCTGAAACTGCTGCAGGTCCCCAGTTTTAAACCTTTCAGTTTTAACTGCACTTACTTCACCATGTCTGTGGAACCCAGTGCTGAGCACAGACACACCTGTGTATTGAACTCCTCCAGGAAATCAAGTTTCTTATTGCCTTGTTCCAGGAAAGCAGGTTCCTTGTTCCCTTATAATACGAACTCAGCTCCTTGTACAAGAAAGTGCTTAAACACTTTAAAAAAGCTTTTCCTGTGATCTCATTACTGTGCACACTGTGTTATGTGTTAATGGAAAGCTCATCAATTACCAGCTGTTCAGCTACATCCTGTGCAATGCAGGGTCACCCTATGGAGCTTATATGGCATTGTGGACAAAAGGCCTATTCTCTTCCACATAAGCACAAACCCAAATTAATTTTGAGTCAGACTTGGCAGCATTTCAAATTTCTGCTGCCCATGTAGTTAAAAAGAATGACACTAATGAATAAAATTATTTTATAAGAGCGCTGACTTACATCCTAAAAATGTTGACTCATTTCGGCACCCATTCCTGGCTCATTTTGCACATGGAAGTCTCCTTTGTGTGAAGCCTTGCTTCCTCTCCTAGTCCTGACTTCAGGCTGGTGTTTGATCTCACCCAGTGCCCACTAGGTCATGTGTACAAGTTTTTCCATTTATTCCAGCACTTGATCTATTTGCCCCAGTGTAGCTGAATATGTATAAAAAAATAAAAGTACAAAATTACTAGCTAGACAGTATAAAAATAATTTCATTGTCATGCCTGGCTGTTTGACTACATTTTCTCTGCTTTGTACTTCTTTCCTGGGGGAATTTCTCACCTAGCTCATTGCCTGGAGCCAACCCTTGCTCTGAGCTGTCACATCTGTGCTGCTGCTTGATGCTAACCTGGGCAGGAGAGAATGCAGGAGAGAATACCTTGGATAGGGCTATCAGTGGCAGTGAGACAGGACTGAGTCAGGCCTTTACTTGTCACCAGGATTTTAACTGAATTCCACCAACAGCTGGAAGTGCTCAGCTTTTCTAAAATCTCTGTGACAGCACGCTGCACGAGTGACTCGAAAATAAAGGTAAGCAGCTTTACTGAACACAGGAAGAGGCTAATCAGTGAATTTTCCTTTTGATTCAAATGGCAGCAGAATTAGACTGATTCTCCAGCTGAATTTTAAATGCTGGGTATTAAATGTTTTGAAATGCAGGACTACTATTTTTTGCATGGTTAACGCACACATCAGATATTTTCACCTATTCACATGAAGCACTCATTGAAAATTAGTCCTCTAATAACCTGTATCCTCACACAATGCAAAATCAGAGCCAGCCACAGGGAAGAACTATCAAGTGCTTTTAGAAAGCTATTAGGGTGAAGGAAGCTCTTGAGTAAGTTTCCTTTAAAGCCTTGCATATTATGAATAACCCACACTGCTCTGTATTATGTGAGTATGTCCAAATTTCCATTTCCTGGGTAACCTACAGAATCTGTGCTTGGAAATATGGGGGGAGCAGGGGGAGCTGAAGTGGTCAGATCCATTCCTAACTATGAATTATTTATTATTCTTTGTTTTATCAACAGTTTGGTGTTGGGACTATCAAATATCACTAGAGAAAAAAAGCAGCCAACCCTGTGGAATTGTACAGAAACTAAAACCTATTCTGGCAGATGATTTCCAACTGCTGCCATGGAAGTTGCCAGTGCACAGCACAGATTTCCCAGCTTTGGTCATGAGTGTTGGTCTATGGGACTGCTGTCAAAACAAGCTAAATACTGAGACTAAGTATTAGAACCGTTTTGTGTAAGGGGGATGGGCTTCACCTGGAGCCAGTTCACCCACTGTAATATCGTCTTAATGAATTATTTTCCCTACCAATCCCAAAAGATCAAAACAAGCCTTTGGTTTCCTATAAAAATGCCAGCCTAGTTAAACACAGATTACTGACTTTAAATCCCCCAGTGCTGCTGCAGGAGTTTAACTAGCACTGTTTCCAAAGAATTATGATTTTTCAGCATTTTTTGCCTTTTTTTCCTGAAAAGCTGGATGCCATAATTTTGAAATCCCAGTTATATGTAACACCCAGATTGATTTTGAGGTTTCCAAAGAACTACTTGCCTATTTTCCTAACTATGAAAACATACTTTTTCTTTCCTTTTCATTTGCAATTCAATTTGTGAATGAGTTTTCAACAGTTTTCTACAGCAGAGAGAACACTTTTTAAGGCAGCCAAATGCACTAAGAGCATTTCATATCTGGCATCTTTCTAAAGCAATATCAGAGTAATAATCCTCTGTTTCTTGTTTCTAAATATGTGAAGTCCACCCTTTAAGTATAGTGCAGTTTTTTACTGTTAAATGTGAGAGTCCATTTTAAGTCCAAAAGAATCAAAACTACAGTCTATTAATGTAACTCTTGCTTTGTCTTTGCTCTTTCCCAATAACTTTTGAGTGATTGTGACTGCGTGTGACAGAGGCAGAAGTCACAGAGATAATGAGCTTCCTGCAAGTGTGATAAAAGCAGTCAAGCAGATCAGAGTGATTCTCTGCGTGGCACCTGTAAGTGCCAGAGCTGCAGGACAAACTGTGCACGTGCTCACACTGTTCAGACACCAGAGGAACCATATGGGGGAGACACTCGGAAATGCTCAAGCCAAGACAGAAGCTGCAAACCAAGTGCAAAGCATACAGCCTGCAAAAAGCCCTCCATCAGCTCCAGGATTCCTTTGAAGAGTGCCCCTCCTCTTTACAGTGAGTTTACTATCAATGTCTTGGATGGATGTCAGACTGAGTCCCTAATTTGTAAATTGTAACAAAAGCATTATTTCCTGTAGCATTACAGACCTCACATCATAGGGAATGCTCATTTATAGTTGCTAAAACAAATGAAGGCTCCTTCTTCTTATAAAATCACATCAAAAAGAAGAATCATGATAAAAATAAAAATGTTCAGGGGTCATTCTGTAATGTGGATCCTTCCATTAAACCTGAACCCTGTCTTGGGAGTGAATCATTATGACACTGCTTTTTTTCTTCCTGATGCTTTTTTGGAATTGTAGTTACTTCCAAACCTTTTTCCCCCAAGTAGCCTGCCCTCATTTCCCCCACCTCCTGCTGAGTACCATTTTGCAAGCTCAAGCACAAATACCTCTACCCAAACAGGTAAAGAAGGTTCACTGCACAGCCCACACACCTTGGGGAGGCGAATGCAATCAGAATACATGAATAAGTGCCAGGCTCAGAGCTTTGCCTGAAGCACTTTGCAAGACTCATCATACTCATTTGTTCTCTTCCCCCTGTGCTGATCAGGAGAACCCTTCGTCTTTCAGGCTACAGAGGGCTGAAAAAAGAGCTTAGGTCTGGGAAAATGAAATATTGCTGTTACTTGATGCCAGAAAGTGTTTACTAGGCAATGAAGGAAACCTTAACCAGCTAGGCTGAGCATGCTTTTAACTGGTTCTTCCCAAAAGATAAAAGCAAGCAACTTGTCATGACAGAAACAGAGTTTCAGACAATTTAAAAACAGCCATAATAAGTTGCTTTCAGGCTAATGTCTTGTATATAGTCCAATACTTTGAAAACAAATTAAATTCTTGCCAGTCCTGATGGTTTTTTTTTAATAATGCATATCCATATCCCCAGAAGAAATCTCAGCAAGAAAGAACAATCTGTGCGTTTCTGTCCACAAAGAAGTGCAACAGACACTGTGATAGCATAGTTATCACGTTGCTGTAGAAACCCCAGCAGAGTATGCTTTAACTTTGTAAGTGATTAAAATACAAACTGTAGTGCTGCAATAAAGAATTAACCACAGATGAGCAGACCTAAGATGAGCACAGGCAATCCCAAACACTGCGGTACCTGCTTTCCTCAGCATTGGAGCTCTTTTGTTCTTATGAACCAAGTTGTGAACTGGTAAAGTTGCACTTTGCACCTTTTGAACAGTTTGGAGGCTGCTAAAGGAAGGGCACTGTTCACTGCATACATGTGGCATTCTGCATGGAAAGCACCCTCTTTTTTTTAGACTTTTGTCTCAACGAAAGATAGTGGAAATATTGATGTGCTCACTCACGAACCAGATCAACACTTTCTATACAAAAAATTATCAAGGAAAAAGAATCTTATGGAGAGGCGAATCAACAGACTCACATTACAGACAGATGGCCAAATAAAGGATACCTGCTCCATGAGGCAGAATTGGACCTCAAGATGAACGGCATAGATTAAAAGCAGCAGTAAAGTAAAACATAGTAACTAACCCAAACTAACAACCGAACAATATGAGACAAAGCAGCAGAAGTAACTGACAGCCATCCCGGTGGGACAAGGAAATCAGAGATGATCAGGTCATGCAGACCTCTGCAGCGCTCGGAAATAAGCAGATTACTATTCAGAGCACATGGGACTGGGATAACGCTAAACCCTCAAAGACATTTCACGGCATTTGTTTCCAGCCCCTTTGTTCCCCGCTAACACATCTGGGGATCTCTCCATCCCTGTGCCGCCCCAGACGTCCCTGAGGGCCCGTTTTGTCCCTCTCGCCCCGAAGCTGCGGGCCCCAGGCCAGGCTCTGTCCCGGCTCCTTCTGCTCTTTGTGAGGCTATCGCAGGTCGGGGGAGAGACAGGCACGGGGCGAGGGCAGAGAAGGAGGCTGCTAGGGGAGCCCCAGTGCGAGCGGTGGGGTGAGCCTGTGCAGCTGCGCTGGGACCGCGGGCAGCGCAGAACCCGGAGGACCGCCGGCGAGAGGGAGCGATGGTACGGGGGTGGCAGCCCCGAGGCCGGCGGGGGA
>JANPWX010000129.1:513528-550526 GCA_024734555.1 Trochalopteron elliotii | reverse complement strand
CCGGGCGTTCTCCCATCCCGTACCCGGTTCCCTGTCGCTGGAGTGAACGGGGAACGAGGGGACGGACACCGTCTGCCAAAGCGACAGCCAGCGCTGTTCGCAGAGGAGAGTTAAACTCGTGCATCAGGGGATGCAGCGGGAAGACGAAGGTGCCGCCTGAGTTTATTCCGCCGCTATTCTAATACTGGGTAGGTGAACCGCGTTTCAAAGCTGTGCCGTAAGCGTTCAGTAGGCTCGGTTTGCCAAGGCTGGCTGGCATTCCTTTTTTGTAACCGGGTTCACTTATCCGGGAAGCGCTTGGTCTACAGAAGTGAAGTGCCAGAGTGAGAAATAGAAGGATGCCTGGCTCCAAGGATGAACACTTTACACAGTATGACTTTCTTTTCACCCCCACATCTTAGGATAACGGGGTTCACAGCTTAGTGCTGGTGCTCGACAACATCCATGAGCTGAGCCAAGAGTCTTGTGCTCCCCTCACACACTCCCAGCTGAACTCTCAGACTTCAGAGGAAGTTTTCAGTGTGTAAGGACTGACCAGCATTTTCAGCATCGAGCTCTTGATCAGCTTTACATTTCATCAGTATTAATATATTAATAAATTAAATGTATTGATGGCATTAAATATATTGATGTACAGTTTGGTTTTGAATGACTTCACATTTTCTCCTGCATTGCTCTAATACTATCTCCTACCTAAATGAGAATTGTGTCCTATCTATAGCTATACTAAACATGATCAAGCATAATTGTTGAAATGAAAATTAAAATTCCCTGCTTCGTTGTCCTTTGTTTTACATCTTTTGTAATAGCACAAAGTCAGCAAGGAAGCTGATAATTAATAATACTATTTTGTTTGTTGTGAAAGCTGACTTCGGGTTGTGAGGATTTTTTAAATTAATTTACTTTCAGATGACTGAAAAAGATTGTTATCCTTCTCTTCCAACAGTAGCCATTGAAGGTGTATGGGCAAAAAAAAAGCTAATTTGAACAACATGATAATCATACATATTGGCATAAAATACCACGTGAAGAGGGTGTGGAGGCACCAAGGTCCCTATTGATAATCTACACATTTAAAAAAAAGCAGCTTCCAAAGCTGTGTTCCAAGTCAAATGTGCTCCTTTCAAGAAGACAGAATGATGTTATGCAGTGCAGATGTTTCCCTGGAAAGAATACCAGGCTGATGGCATGGAGGAGAGTACAGATACCTAGACACAGATTAAAAAAACCCCCAGAAGACTTCAAGCCCTTTAACTGGTCTCACTTTCAGAAAGGATACCACTCTAATTTAGCCCAACATATTAATAGGTTTTTTTTTAGAATTCTTCAGTCTGGTTCCCAAAATACTTTATGAGGACTTGGTCTATTAGTGAAGAACACAGAAGTTTATTGCTAAGAACTTGATCTTGCACTTAGTAAATTAAGTTTCAAAATCCCCCGTAAGTTCAGCATGTAGGGGATTTAAGCAAAAACCTACCAAAAATACTGCATGATCTGGGTTTAGCTGTGTTTCTGCAGTCTTTTCAGAATGCTGCTTTGTTCCCCCAGAAAAATGAAATCCAGGTTGGCCCCTGCTAGAGAGGGAAGACACAGCTACTGAACAATAGCCAAATCTTTGTAATGGACAGATCATCTGTTCCTGTTGGACTCGGTGGTAAACTCCAGTGGCATCACCAGGGCCAGTGTCTGTCCAAAAGCCTCCATGGGGGCAATAGGAAAGAATTAGAGACTTTGTGAGATGGCTTAAGGTGGAACACGGGCACAAATCAAGCCATTTGCCCAGAAACAGAGGATTATTGTAACATTCCCTCTGAACTGTGTTCCTTTCTCACAAGATGCAAAAAGATGGCAGTGAGACAATGTCATGATGTGATTATAGTTACAGGGACAGACTGCTCAGAGAGAAACTCACTGCACCTCCTGCTTTAGTACCTGGGCTAAGGAAGCCCATACTCAGTGTTAGGCACCTGCCATAACTAAATACAATACCATATTCAAAGGCTTACCTGTAAGTCTCTGAGTTTTTCTAGCTTAAATATTATGACTTATCTGCAAAGTTATTTGGCTAAACTGTGCATATGTATATATTATATTATATATGTATATATTGTTTTATATTTAAACACTATGAATTTTTTTTAAAAAACACCTTTGCAATTATACTGTACAGTACCAGTCTAAAATCAGTTTTACAGTTTTAAATAATGGGTCTTGGTGTTTCATTTCCTTCCTTCTAAAAATATCTAGGTAATGTTACTTATTCATGCCTTGAAAGCAAGTAAACCAAATACAAGTAGGTATAAATTATCATGATTAACCAAGGAGCTCACAGAGGACAATATGAATATGAACACTCTCTACACAGAACCAGTATAAGCCCACCAGAATTTAGTGTTTTAGTTGCTGCTAGGAACAACTTACCCATGGTGTAGTCAGGCTCCAAGAAGGAGGCCTAGCTCAGTACCTGGGAGCAGCTGCTCCAAACACAATGTTTGTTTTACATTTTTTATAGTTACAGTTTTGTGCATATGTTGTTCATGCTATGTTGTTACACATCTAATTTAAAGCACTTTGAATCAAGTGTGTTAATTATTTTCTTTTCTATTACAAAGAAGGACCAATACAAAACAGGGTAAATGTCCCCGTCAGAGTCAGTGACAGAACTGGAAATAATGTACATATCTCCAGGAAGGCCTGACTTTAGAACCCTTGGATTCAAATTGCTTTTATCAAAAGGTGATTCCACTCATGTCAATCAAATAAAGCTTCACTAAACTTTTGTGAGAGAAGAATAAAGCCTTAGGCTCATAATCTAAACATTAGATTATTCTCCCTGACTGTTATACTATAGTCCAAGCAGTGGGTGGAATGACTTTTGGGATTTTGGGTGTTGTAATAGCTTATGATTAGAACTGAAACATGAATGTCCATATTTTCCTTCTAAGAAGCAGCTCTTTTGGAACCATTCTCACCAGGGCTGCACAGTGTGAGACCCCTCATTTCCTCCAGCTTTGCCCAAATAAGACAACTGCAGTCCTCCAGAGCCCATTAGATTGCTTGGTTTCAGTTTAGTTTCCCAGAGCCCTAAACTGCTGATTGCTGACATGATGGATGTCAGTGCTGCAGAGGAACCAACACAGCACATTACACACTCAGTGTATGCAATATTTATGAAAGTTCTAATAAAAGGATCCTTGAGTATGCAATACTGCTACTGATCCTCAAAATAGTTCTTAAAAAGTAGTTCTGCTGGAGGCACCTTTTTTCAAGGTTAAATTGCCTGGGGAAAATATTTGTGATTTTAGACTAAAAGCAGTGCTCAGGAAAGTGACAGACAACAGCATTCACTGATCACAGTGAGCATCATGCATAATTTTGCTGAAGTCAACAAGGTTCCTTTCTTTGATTTTAGTCAGGCCTGATCCTGGTAGGGAAGTTTTTCCATTGATTTGAACCAATGTTAGGTTTTACCTGTGCTACAAGTGGCTTTTTACAAGTACTTCATACAAACCAGTGAATTAGTTTCATTCTGAAACTGGGATAGACCCTTTTATATGTATTAGGGATAGTCCCCGTGTATTCTAAAACTACAAGTTACAGTGTGGTCCCAGAGCATGTATCAATGGGAAACCCTCACACCTGATGTCAATTTGGACTGACCTAACTGACTCCAAAACAACAGAGATGAATTGTCAGTGCAGGGCCTTACTGTAGCACTATCCCACATTGGAACACCTTGTACATTAGGGCAGAAACAAAACTATTTGTTGTTTTTACAGTTTTCCAAAATTGAAATGACTTCTTTTGCTTTGCTTTAAATCTGCCATTTCAGAGCACACTGCACCAGGGTGAAAGGCACAGGCAATTCCTACTTCTGATTCCTATTTTCCCAGCCTACATTTACAGGCAAATTGCAAACCTTTGGACAGGTGTAGACCAAGAAACTATGGCACACCTTTAGCCAACACCATAAACACCACTGCTGCAGCACTAACACATACAGCAGAAGTGGAAGTGATTCCCATTCTATTTGCAATTCAGCCACACAGTAACAATGCTCATTCCCAGTGAAATGTAAAAAATAGAAGAGGGTTTGAAGTTACTCAGCATCTCTGCACATGAGAATGTATAGGAAAAGAGGCCAAGCACAACAGTGCAATTCCTTTGAAGCTCTTCTGCTTTTTGGAGTTAATTAAAAGTTGGCTGGGTGGTTTTCCTCTCCCTGTTTTCCTGAGTGTCTCATCTTCAGCCTATATGGCAGGTGTTCTGGAGCAAGTCTCAGCAGCACCCACTGGATACCCCTTACTTCCTTGCATTTGCAAGTATAACTTAATCTCCTTTCAACAGTGATAGCAGATAGGAAAGACTCTGACTTGGGCAGATACCAGGACAACTAAAATTACCAGACTGTATGTAAACAACAGGAATTGACTGCCAGTAACCTCAGCTAGAACACAATTACAGTAAATGCACAGATACTTTCTGAGTGTTTATAAATGAAGGTGTTTCTGTCAAGACAGCAGACTGTATTTTTTAATGAAGGGCTGAATGAAGTCTGTCCTAAGAGCACATTATGTGCCTAGAGCTGTCTCATAAGCCTGCTTTGTGTCCTGTGTTCTTGTTTCTACCAATTGTCTGGTCAGGTCACCTCTCCTCATCCTCCCTCTTCCTGACCAGTGCTGAGGAGGGCAGAGCCATGGGCAGATCCTGGTGCTGCTGTTCCCTGAGGCTGAGCTTTGTGTTGAGGCAGGGTGGGTTTGATAAGCACTTTAAGCTGAGGTCTGACACCATATTGAACTGGTGGAGGGCAGAAAGAGTAGATACTACTGCATCAGCTCTACTCCCAACAGGTTTAGTTTTCTTCAGCAACTAAAAGAGCTCAAAAATTATAGTTTAAAAATTTGAGATGCTACTATAGCTCTGACTCCAGAAACCTGGAGCCTCCAGTGCATACACTTGAGCCAGACATGTTTTCTAAGGGGGAATGCAGACACTCTTCTGCAGAGTTATTGTGCTCCAGGGACAGCACAGGAGAAGCCCCTGAGACATGTGCTGGGGTGCTTGAGGTGTTACACTGGAAAAGCACTAGATTTAACCAGTGAAAACGTTTATACATCTACCATGCAATTGGTAATTTTACAATGCAAACACTGACTATCTTGCAATTAAAATATTAACACATGAACAGATAGTTGGTAATACAGCATAAACACACACAATGGCAGATCATCCTGTTATCCTGCAATTCCCTAAGATCAATTTACACAGGAAACACAGAGCTGTGTTTCAGCATGAAGAAAGAGTTTTATATGCTGGCAAGAAAAACTGAACTACTGTAATGAAAGTCTTGATGTTGAGGTTCTGTTTTATGAGGTATCACTACTGCAACTAATGTATCTCTTGATCTGGTAATATAACTACCAGGTGTCTGAATATGGCAACATTTTGAGTAAACAACAGAAATAATTTTCTCATTAGTGCCCTTTGGTTTGTTTGCTACATAATTATGACTTGGTCATATGACAGAGGTTGATACATACTTCAAAGTGCATATACCATATATTTGGTTACCTCTATTAAATGGCAGGTTTAATATTACCTACATGTAAAAATAGCCTTTCTTTTTATTTCTTTCTAGATGGACTTATCAGGTGAAAATCAAGAATATTTAAAATTGGTTACAAAATTACCTTTAACAATCCTCTTGTGTGTTTTGCTGTGTGTACATGACTAAGTTCTTCTAACACTGTCCTTGGGAAATCTGTAAATACAGAAAGAGGAGTGGGCCAAATTCTGCCATGGACACCTTAGAAGAGAATTTTATTCTTCAAGTACTCCCTTATTCAAATATTTGAATAGAAACATTGTGTAATGTGTACTCAGGAAGCACTGTATTGATTTCAGTAGTTGTCATGCAGCACTGTAAGCAATCATGCACTAAAATAAACTTATTTTTGGAGATGACATCTTCAAACTTGCTTTCTGGTATGTCAGGAATCACTTTGCTATGAGTGCAGTTGACGTTTCAAGTGAAAATAATAGTCTATACAGAAGTCTGGTGAGGAGCAGAAATAAACAGAATTCCAGACTCTGTCTGTGACACATACAGAAAAACACAAAGAGGAAAACTGTAAAGGCAGATAAATGATGTGCAACATGTCTACAGTATAGTTATATTTGACTCAGTAATAATCCTCTCTCAGGAATGATAGCTCACTCTGTAACATGAGTTGAAGAAATGTTGTTTGTAATTTACTGCACAGTAAGTTACTGCTGAGAAAGTAAATAGAAGGCAAAAGGAACATGCCAAGCCAAACATGAGGTTAATTAATTCCTCGAGTTATTTGGCAGTTGTTTGGCTTTGTGGTTTTATAAAATACACTGAACTAAACTCAGGACAGAAGCTGAGAAGAAAAAGTGGATCTACCTATTATTATTATTATTTACACAAAGATGAACACAGACACAATGAAATGCAGGCACGAATGGTGACTATCTTCATCCCATTGCTAAACCCCTGCAAACTGGATGATGGTGTAGCTTCTAAGTAGATCACAGAATAGAGGCAGATGGATTAACTGGGATTTCAGGCAATATGAATTCATACAGCTGGGCTCTGTTTGATAATTTAACAGAAATGTTTCTTGTTGAATTACTGCTCTGTCATGATTCTTTCCTGTTTCTGTGTAATTATCCCTATGACCAGCTTTTTCCCACCTTTGCAGGTGGTACTGGCTACCTTCAACAGTAGATGCATCTGACATCTCAAGTAAAACTACTGTAATACAAAAATGCAAAATCTGCTGATTTTCTTGGATTTCTGTGCTCTGTAGTGCTCAAGAAGCACTTTTTTTCCCCTCCCCACTTCTTTTAGACAATTCCTTATGGCTTTTAGCTTGCTTTGTCTGAGAATTTGGTAAAAACCTCTCACGAATTAATAGAACTACATCCAGAGTGTTTCTGTCTGAGAAAAGTATGAACAAATGCATTCTTTGGCTAAAATAAACTGCTGTCATCTCTGACATAATGTAACATGGATGAGAGCAAAAGCTATGCAGGCCATGTGGTTATTTTCTGATTCCCTTAAGGTCAATGGAATTTTGTGAAAGATAAAAGTGTAGCATATTTTATACAAATATATATACACATACATATATAAGTTTTGCCCATTGGGTAGAGGAAATCACATGTCAATAATGATGTGTCTGTAAATATTTTGTTATATCTTTAACCAAGTTGTAGCCTCAGAAGGATCAGAAATATGATGCAGTTTCAGTATGAGGAGCAAAATGCTTTCCTCATGTAAAAAAAGATTCTCTCAATTTGTGTATCACTGTATGAGAACGTTAGGTGTGCCAGAATGTTTCTTGGAAACAGCTCAGTATCCACAAAACAAGAACTCAAGGAAAATGAGGTTCAGAGTCTTTTGTGTGGGATGCATTAACCAAGCAATAGAGTATCTTGGAGGTGTAACTGTTTTATTTTTAATTTTCGGTAACTAGGGACTTCAGTGAGACTCCGGGGAGGCAAGAATGAGTTTGAAGGTACAGTGGAGGTTTATGGGAATGGAATCTGGGGAACAATCTGTGGGAGCCATTGGGACAATAATGACGCGACAGTTGTATGTCGACAGCTTGCACTTGGGTAAGTTTCAGCTTGAGTAAAAATCAACTCATTTTCATGATGTTTTGTGTAAAGGACAATCTACTTTGTAAATCCTGAGGGCTTTTTGTGTTTGATGATTGCTTTTTTGTTTGAATGCTGAAGTTGTTCTTCCTAGAATACTTTGCTTGCTTCAGTTGCATTACACTTCAAAGAGGAAATCAGTATTTCCTCAGAAGGCTGAAGACAGGATCTGGACAGGAGCAGACTGTGGCAAATGCTTTGCTTTCAAAGTGAAATGTGTGAACAGCTCAGCAAGCTTTGGGCAAACACAAACTGCACTACTGGACATCTGGGAGATGTCCCCAAGGACAGAATTACGTGGTCCGATCCTGGTCTCACATCTAAGTGTCCATTAACAGCCCCAGTGAGGTAACTGAATCTGTAACAATATAAATGTGTCCAGGATTAGGCTCTACATGGGCTCCTAATCACAGGAAAATTCCTAATTCTCAGGGGCAAGGGTTATCCTAGTAATCACCCATTGCAGTGTGCCAAATGACACCTGGAACTCATCCTATGTCTTTGGCAAATGGCAACATTTTAGAGCTATAGCCACACTGGACAAGTTGAAAGTCCCTGCACCATCCTCACTGACCACCACTTCCCACTGCTGCCAGAATGGAGTTAATCAACAGCACACTTCAGCATAATTTGGCTGCCTTTATTGCCTTTCTAACATTTCTTTCACTCACATACCAAAGCAGTGGTTTTGCTTGCTACAAGCAGTAAGAGGCTTTTATAGCAGACTTGCACTGTGACATTCCTAATGATTATTCCATTTAAGATGGCTAGCCAGAACGAAACCTAAGCTGGTTTATAATGTTTAATTCTAATCTGGACACACCGTGCCAACTTATAAAAATATGAGGATTAGATGAGATAAAAGTTCAGCCATCTGTGATTTTGCTTATGACTTCAGCTGTCTACGTGCAGTGGCTCCTTCTCTCATTTTCATGTGAGTTCTGTCTGCTGTCCATACCCTGAACATTTCAGCTGAACGAGGCTGCTGTTAGCAAAAGCAGTTCAGCGATACGGGTGAATGGTTTCATCTTTTAAACAGAAATGGCTCAAGGCTGAACCCAGGCCAAAAAAGCCCCAAGCAAACAGCAGGTGAAACAGGTGAACTCATGAGGTATTACTGGTGCTTTTCAGGTGCTCCATCTACCTGCTCCTTTGATATCACCATATTTGGGCTTTGTTTTAAATTGGTTGTGCTTCACAAGAGAAGGTGGCTCCATAAGTGTTGCTGTAGATGCAGCATGAGAAGGGAAGAGCTGTTTATAAAATGTTCTGGGTGGATGGGAATGGCTGAATAGAGAAAAATCGATGGGGGCCTGATCTAATGGAGTGTGAGATGTTACACTGCCCCATCATCACAGCTACAATACATGGCATTTATGGGCAGAGCATGGTACATCTTCACGGAGTAAAGGACAGAATAAGGGAGAAAGACCTGGTGGCATTACCCTTCCTGGAACTGTAACTGCAGTGGACTGGTACTGTAGAGTCACCTATGCACTGTGGGCTCTGTGTTGATTTTTGTAGTTAGGAACTGGGAGACCAGGACTGTAGCTGGCTCTGCAGCAACACAGTCATTGTACTAAAACATCCCACAACAAAATGGTGAGAACTGGGTCACATCTGTTACTTTTCTTTGTGCAGAAGACAATGCTGAACTGTATGAAAATGTGATGAATTTACACTATGGAAGAAAGGCCTTTCTTTTCTACGCCAAGATTTATATATGAGAAAATGTTCCCACTTCCCTTCCTCCCACTCTGATGCCCTATCATGATTATTTTTACAGGGAAAAAGGTACAGCAAAACACATACCCTTTTCTGGATTAGGCCTTATTCCTGTTTTCTGGAGTGAAGTGCGTTGTCGTGGTGATGAAGAAAATATACTGCTATGTGAAAAAGACACCTGGCAAGATGGGACATGTCCTCAAAAAATGGCAGCTGCTGTCACATGTAGCTCTTCCCTGGGTAAAAAAAAATTTACATATGGTTTTCTCAAGTCCTTATTTTATTTAAGTAGAAGTTTTGATAATTACTCATTATTATATTAGAAAAAGTGTTACAATTTCTTGGAACAGATTACACAGATTGAATCATTCCATCATTAACTGCTTCCAATACCTCAAGCAGCACCTAGCTTAACAACTCTTTACCTTTCCATAGTCAACAACAAATTGTTTGTTTCAGATGTAGGTTGTGAGAAAGAGTACAGTAGCAAGAATCTCTGGCTGTAAAATGAGGATTGTTTCCCCACTATTTTTTTTGAATGTCAGAATTATATTATTAGGAAAGCAAGTATCATTAATGTTTTTTAAATATTTGATATTGTTTTAATCAACATGCTAACTAAATGGGCAGGCATGCCATCAGATCTAAGACAGTGCTGCCTCGAGGAGGGCTGGGCTGGCAGTGCTGGGCAATGCCAATCTCTTCAGCTGAAACCAAAACCTGTGGCTGCAGCCAGTTCTGTGTCGCCCTTCTTCTCCTACTTATGTTTTTATCCAAAGAAGGTGGGTGAATTTTTGTCCTAAATCTTTATTAATAATGAGCCATATTTTGATAAATGGCTTTTAAAAGAACATTTTTGGTCTTAGTAGAGGGAAGGGAGAACCTTTTCAAGCTAGGAAACAATGAAAGCAAGAGAGTTTTGCCTAAAGAAACTGAAAACTATAAATGTTTTCACATTTTGCAGCTTCTATTGCAACTAGCCTTTTAAAATATTTACACACATATATATTACATATCAGTGACACACTAACATGCAGTTGGAGAAATGCCCTCAGTATTATTGTTTTGGGGTTTTTTATAACCAAGAATTAGATTAAACAGTAGTATTAATTGGTTGGAAAGTTACACAAAAATTACTCAAATTTAAATCATTTGGATGTTTGATATGCTGAAACTTTAAAATAACCTTGTTCACATCACAGCATTTATGGGGTTTTATATGGCTTTAAACTGTTTCCACTATTATAGATTTATTCAGCAGTGATGCCTTCAAGTCAGTTTCTCGGTACACCAGAAGAGAGCTACTGATTTTAAAAGACTGGAAGCAAGAAGGGAACAATACTTGCACAAGTCGAGTGAGACAGTCAAAGAGATTTCACTGCTCTGACTGGGTTTTCTAATAGAATGAGAAAACCCAAGGATGAATTTCTATGTCTGTGTCCATGACATAATTTTTGCCTCTTACTTTGGATTTTACCCGATGTTGCTCTTGTAGAAAGGCAGCTGTACTGTGTAGTTAAGTATTTGGCCTTACAGCACCAAGTGTCTGTGAATGCTCTGACACTTAGGTAATTCAAGATCAATATGCTTACTTGTATGTGTAAGATTTTTCAGCTAATGAGACTGGAGCATAAGGGAACTCACGTTACTTTCACGTTTCCATCTAAGCAGAAAAAAGAAAATGCAGTGATGTCAGAGAAACCATTAGCCATCTCCCTCTTTCCTTACTATCAGAATGGCATTTTAGGATGTGAATGACCTGTTCTGTATCCTGTGTTTGCTCCCAGGCCCTGTCTTCACTCCGATCCGGCTGGCTGATGGGAGCAATGACCACGAAGGAAGAGTGGAAGTCTACCACGGTGGCCAGTGGGGCACAGTCTGTGATGACCAGTGGGATGATGCAGATGCTGAAGTTGTCTGTCGGCAGCTTGGCCTTGGGTGTGTTTTTCAACATGTTTGTTATTCCAGCAGCAAAGCAGGAGAGTTATCAGACTCACACCAGAAGCTAGGAGAAGCGTAATTGTCAAAAAAATGCTCCTTTAAAATCATAATGATACTTTGGAGTCATAACTAAGTTTATTTCTAGAAGATTCAGGTACAGTGACATTACTTTCAATTCCCTGGAACCAGTTTTCAGTGTCATATGATAGGGCCAATTTTGTCTCTTCGGCCGGACAGATAAAGAATGTCTCAGAATAAATGTTGACTTTGGAGTGAAACTCACTACAATTCCTGTAAAGTTTCAATCCAAACCTGTAGGTGAAGAAAATAAATTTTTTGACTGTTCAAATCCTTACGATCCATTTTACTGCAGAGTCTGACAGCCTCCTGGCTTTGGCACAAGAACTCTGCTTTGTCAGGAAGGATATGTTTTTTGGCATGCCTGTGAGAATCTCTCTAGATTTGTTTAAATCACGAGTTTCTGAAGATTGTTAGTTTGCACATACTGAGCTAGAGATCTGTTTGAAGGTTTGACAGTTAAGCTTGTCAGTGATTCTGTCTGAACTAAGCATGGTCCAAAATGCAGCTACAGCAGCAGAACAGGATTTTCTTGCTTCACTTTCTTAACAGCCAGGGGGGATTTTGATGCCCCAAAGAAGATAGGTATTGGTATTTGCAGAAAAATGCTGCAGAGGTGGGAGACTAAGAGGAGAACTTCTGGACCAGAGAGGAAGGAGATGAGGATAGCTGGGATGGAAGGCCAGTGGGGTAGAAGAGGGAAAGAACTAGGAGCAAGAAGCAGAGATGCTGGGTTGTATCCCCTGCAGGAGAAGGGGATTATGTCTGAGAGAGACTGGATAAGAACTAAGCAGGTAAACCAGAGCAGGTAAAGCAGAGGAGACTGGAACACAACTCACCTGTTGAAGCCTGCTGGGACTAGGATGAATTGAAAGGAGTGGAATTGAAGGCACAAAGTTCTGTGGCATTGAGGGGGGTGCCCAGAATGTACTTGTTCTGTAACTGAGGCCTTGGGCTGCCTGTGCCACCCAAATTAGCTCAGAGGGATGAGAACTGTGGACTAGTTAAAAATATTGCAGATCTCCTGCTGAGCCAACACAGAAACCAACATGCTTCTCTGACATCAGATTTTTTTTCTCCCAGCTTATTTTATGTTGTATTTCTATATTCCTGCACATTTTCAATTGGGAATACCTAATGCAAAGTCTATCTTCTTGCAGGTTTTTCCTGCTTTTGAATTGGGCTGCTGTTAAAAGCTTTGGGGAGTTACTAAGCTCTGCTTTGCATTTCTGTATACTAATGACAAGTGTAATGCTCTTAGCCTGCTTCCTTACTGATGACACTAAAACTTTTTATTACTTATATTTAATAATCACAAAGTGCAGTTCCGTGATGCTTCTAATTTGATTCGTTTTTCTGAGTAAATAAATTGTATTAAGATGGTTGCTAAACCTGCTAAGTCTTTTTGAAATATGTCTAGAGATTTACAGAATTTCTCAAGTGAGCAAGATGTTACAACAAACATACTAATTAATATGAAGTGAAATCTTACCAACAGTGGCAGTAGACCAGTTCTGAAGTACTAAAAATAATCTAAATTTGCATACTGTTAAACCATCTGGAAACATGCCAGAAACTGTAAAAGTAAAGCTTCTCACTAAGTAGCTTCCCACAGCCTTTCAGCTTTTCTGTAGCACTCCTATAAAGCTTCAGAATATGAATCTACCATTAATTGGTGAGAAATGATGATAACTTCTTTTATTACTTGATTTCCTAAATAATTTTTATTTGACACAAATTCCCCTGGTTATAATGATGGGATGTGTTGCCTCTGCTCCAGAGACTCTTACTGGAATATGGTATAAACTGTAAAAGCATTCAGAGCAGTCCATCATTATCTCTTTGATTTCAGCCAGCTGCTTAAAGAATAAGGATTTTTTCCTTAGTATTTTCTATACATTTCTACCAGCATTTTTATCAGATACACTGGAAAAACAAGATGCTCTTTTAGTTAAAGTAATACATTAGGTAGGTAAATCATTACAGTCCAAAATTTAGACATTTCAATCTTGCCATTTCAAACTGGAGTGAATATAGGAACAGAGAAAACATTGAGTGGAAAGAAACCAAACCATGACAAGCATTTATATGTGAAATGGTATTTCAAATAGAATTGGAAAAGTCATGATAGATGATAAAGGGTTAAACACCGCATAATTTCTGTATTTCTAAAACAATGGAGTGTTTTCAATCAACATAGTCTTTTGTGCTCAAAATCCTTTCTGCTGACTGACCATATACCCCGTACAATGGGAGCCATTGCTCTGCTTCCCGTTCTTATTTCTATTGCTGATGGGTGATATGACACTTGAGATCTTTTTGCTGTGCTTTGCACAATGGGGAACAATCACGTTTTTCTGCCTCATCCGGGTATCTCATTAATGTGCTTTGAGGACAACAGGTGAAAGTCACTTCAGAAATATATACTGGATTATTTTTACTATACATGGATATTAAATGAATATTAAAATTAGAATCCTCATACACAAGCTCTACATCTGTAACCTCTCCTAGGAAAGTTAGAAGACCGAGGCACAGCCTCCTCCTGACTGGTTGTTCCTTGCATCTCCACAGGGGTGTTGCCAAGGCGTGGAGCCAGGCTTACTTTGGAGAAGGCTCTGGCCCCGTGCTGCTGGATGAAGTGCGCTGCACGGGAAATGAACTCTCCATAGAACAGTGCCCAAAAAGCTCCTGGCGAGAACACAACTGTGGCCACAGAGAAGATGCTGGCGTTTCCTGCACACCTCTCACAGGTACTTCAGTCATCAATCATCACACAGAAACAGACGGGACACAGGCAGAGTTCACGGCTCTGGAAAGAGAACTTCCAAAGTTTGCAGAGGCACAAAAGCCAGAGCGGATGCAGCGAAGGCAGCGTTACTGATTTGGCTTTAGAACAATGATGAGATGTCAGAATCACTGATCCCTGTTTCTGTTTTCCCTTGGCACAGAGGGTGCACTGCGCCTCACAGGAGGGAGGGGCAGCCACGAGGGCCGCCTGGAGGTCTATCACACTGGGCAGTGGGGCACGGTCTGTGACGATGGCTGGACGGAGCTCAATACGCAGGTGGTTTGCTGGCAGCTGGGATTTAAGTAAGATTCCTTGATATTGGCTACCTGGCTGTGACTTGACCATGACAACAAACAGTTACATGAGCCCTACATGGACCCCATTTTAAGAGTCTGCTTTTTAATATTACCTGAGTGTTTCAAAGAAACTACTAAAATACATTAAAGACTGTTTCCCTTAGTCTCATAGAGGTATATAGGCCTTAGTTTAGGTAGAAAAACCTTCAACAAATGTGATTTAGCAGCCTTTATTGACTGAGTTCCTTCCAATCCTCCTTTTCTGCCGAGATGTGCTATACAGAAGATTCTGAGGTTCTGCTGCATGTGCTATAGAGAAGAGCTAATTTTGATTCCTATTTTACCTATAAAAGTTTGATTCTTCTAAATCTTTGCTTGTTGTACAGTCATTATTAATCAAAGACATTTTCAAGGTGTAAGTCCTGCACCTCAGAAAACCCCACAGCCTGGCCCTGGAACAGTTATGTGTTGAAAAGCGTTTTAGAAAAATCCCCTTTGTATCATGCATTCACTCTTCCCTACTTTTCCTACTGACCTGTGGCTACAAAGACACACTCTCAGTAGGTGACTGTTGTCTTGCCTTCAAACTGTAACAGCTGAGGTTCAAAAAAGGATTTTGTCTCAGACTGTGACATTTAAATGTATATAGAATGCTAAGAACATGCTTCAAGCCTCAGAATCGTTGAGCCAGCCATATGCTTGGTTGAAGAGCAGCCTTAATCAAAGGTATTACATTCCTAAGTTTGTTCTAATGTAACAGTAATTCCTTAAAAAAAAACATTACTGAAGAGGCAGCATATGGTGCTGTCATTGAATTTAATGCCAAATGAACCTGCTTACTGGGAATACTTAAGAAATCTTTATTTCCTCAGGAATGTCACTTTCCTTTCTCATGCTTAAGCATCACGTGTCCTGTGATCACTGTGGACCAAAACACACCTCTGTGTTGTGCAGGTATGGGAAAAGTGCAAGCTTGGATAAAGAGAGCTACTCAGCAGGAAGGCCCGGGCCCATCTGGCTGGACGATGTGATCTGCTCCGGGAAGGAGACCACCCTCCTGCAGTGCTCCCGGAGGGAGTGGGGGAAGCACGACTGCAACCACCAGGAGGATGTCAGACTCATCTGCCACCCAGAGAACGACAGCCACAGGCGCTCGCTTGGTAAGGAAGCTCTTTGCTGAAGTCACACTATGAGTATTGCTGTGGAGACAGATCCAACCAAAGTACAGGATACTTAAGGATTCTCAACATCCTAGTATTTGTCAGATGTGTGCAAGGAAAGAACAGGAAGGGAAAAACCCTTACTTTTCTCCTGAAGATCACAGGAAGCAATCAGGTTTTGTTTAGAACGTAAGCATCCAGAGCCTTAAAGCTCAACCCAGATTTGCAAGGTAGCAGTGTTGCATTCCAGAGATGCTATTCTCTCAGTCTCCACCAGATTTTGGACCTATTCAACACTTCCTGATGATGTACCAAATTTTACTTGGCACTTCTCAACCTCCAAGTAAAGCCTGGCATCGAATGCTGGAGACATACCTGAGCATTAAGGAATATAAATCAATAGCACACCCTCCTATGGCTCTGCATTCAGACAATCCAAAATAAGGGATATGGAGAAGATGGGAAGTTCAGAGATAGCAAGAAGGAAGAGTGAGAAGCATGAAATCATTTCTCTGTTACTACTGCCTGTCATTTATATGTGAATGGGCCTCACTTGCTGACCAGGACAGAATGACACTACACACCCACATGAAAGAGTCAGTTCCAATGTCAAAAGCCTACAAACTTGTATGAAAATAACGAGAATAAAAAGACTGGTAGAAAATGATAGAAAAATACCAATTACACAGTGAAATTGTAGAACCAAACATAAACAAATAAATTCCAAAGATTCCTAAATCCACATGTAGAGAATCAAACAGTAATTCTGGCTATGAGATATGCACAGTAGAAACTACAGGGGAACAATGGGTTGCATAGCAGTTCTGAAAAAGTTTCATTTTTACAATTTGCTACACAAAGTGAATAGCTTGTCAGTATGTAGCCTTTTAGAAAATTGCTGCCAATGCCATTTAGCTTACCCAAGAATATTTCAGTTGAATTTGAAATTGGTATTATATGCCTATTTCCTGGAAATCACAGACTAAAGATTTACCCCACAAACTACAGCATGGATTTACTGCACAATGTTGCTACTTGTTGTAATAACATTCAGCACTTCCACATGTGCTTTTTGAGTCTTTCCCTCCTTACAGGCTTATTCTATATAGCCCTCTCACCATCCAATGAATGTTTTGAGTTGCAGTACATATATCAAATCCTATTTGTTAGAAAGAATTCTCTCAAACCAAAAATAACAGGAATTCAAACCATGACTGCTGTCTTTACAGATGCAAACCATCTGTGCCACTTTGTTCAAATTCCTATAAAATATCTCTGCTGAAGGAGTTTGGTTCAGTTAAATACATCCATATGGTAACATTCTCACATCCCCACTACCAGAACCCTATATTAATTTTGTGCTCATAAATACATATGTTTTCTAAACCACAAGAAGATGAGACAACAATAAAATATTATTTGTATCCCATGCCTCTATCTGGTTAATAGAAGTATAATCCTCACTAAGTAATAAGTTGTATTCTTCCAGAACACATCAATTCAACAAGAAAATAAGACAGTTTATCTGACATTTCCTAGAAGATTTCTGATTGGAAAGTGGACAAAATGTTGTTACCATTTATGTCCCAGCATCTGAAAAAGCTTTTTTTTTTCCCATAAGGATAAATTCAGTGGAAAAAAAAGAGAAATTAGTAGATGACAGGACTTAAGGAAACACAGATATTAAGGAGCACTAAACAGGAGATAGGACACACTACAATAATGACATTTGTTCAGCAAGACCACAACAGTGTAGGTAAATGGAACGTTGGTGAAGTTATTAATTCACGTAACTGTCCAGACAGCATCAACTCCAACACAAACAATATGCTTTAAATTACATTGGAGGCAAACAGACTTGGATTTTATCTTCATGTACTTCCCTATTCATTTAATGACTTAGGTCAGATTTAATTAGTGCTGACCAGATTCATGTTTGGTATACAAAAGTTATTCATACCCTAAACTAATCTGAATTAAATACCAAATGCAGATATCTCAAAATACTGCTTTAAGAGTGCAATTTAGGAATTCCTCATCCTCACATATTTAGAAAAGATTAGGAACAGGTTAGAAGAATGAGGAAGAGTCTTTTCCATTATTCTAGAAAGCAAGTCTCATAAGTATACTAAAGATTATAAAGTATGCCATACAAAAAGATTTAGAAGGTGATTCTCCCTTGATCGTTATAAAGAGGCCACAGAGGAATTCATAACTGTTTTAAGGGTATTTGCATTGCTTCCAGGCTATAGAGGAATTTTAAAGTAAGAATTAAGTATGTACTTTGCCTAATGAGTCAAAACTTAATTACAGGCCAAATGCTGCAGAAACCATGATCAACTAAGTCTGACTAATCCACATAAGTGAAATATCATATTATGAATGTATCTGAATAAACAATCAATTTAGATTGCTAGAAAAAGAATCTAGAATGCTGCAGAACAATGTGCATAATGATAAGGAATAGCTGAAGTTTGACACAATGTTGCAGTGTTTTTGCTGAGACAGCAGTTAGGAGCAGCAGCAGCAACCAGTTTGAGAATGGGTTTATGGACTGAGATATAGTTAAATTCACCCATAAAGTTTCTGTAAGGAAAACCTGTCCAGCTGGTAAGGGTATTGTATCAAAGGTATCTCAGGTGTTTTCTACCTTTTTGTATAAAATTGTGCTCAATTTCTGAACCACGACACATATTTGCATGGATTGATGGAATCAGATGAACTCTCAAGAGTAAAGTACAGTAGTATTTAGTATTTGTTTTGTAATTTGTACACACTGCTTCCTTTTGCCAGCCAGGAAGAATATCACTACCTTAACCACTGATATGAGGCTCGTTGAACTTAAAGATAGTTTGTACTGAATACAATGAAAATAACTAAAAGTACCAATCCTTGCTTCTGTTGCTGTGAGCTGACAGCAGTAATTTATTCCCAGGTCCTCCCATCAGGCTGATGGATGGTGAGAATAAGAAGGAGGGACGTGTGGAGATTTTTATCAATGGCCAGTGGGGCACAATTTGTGATGATGGATGGTCTGATAAGGATGCAGCTGTAGTCTGCCGACAGCTTGGCTACAAGTAAGAAAACTCATTAAGCTGTTTCTCAGCTCGTTTTCTGTATCTAAACATCTTAAGTTTCTGCAACCAAATACCACAAACATGTCTAATAACATAATGTATGTCTTTTAAAACTTGTCAGTTTGGCATTCTTTTAGAAAAATGTATTCCTACTATTTGTATGAAAAGTAGTAAGGCTATGTCTTCAAAAGAAATATTCATGAAGTAGCATAGCTGGGAAAGGGAATGTTAGTATTCAAAAGTCAGTCTGACTGGCAACAGAAATGCCAAGTTAATGCAAGTTTTAAATATTTTTTCGTTAGAAGAAGAAACATTCCAGATAATTAATCTTTTAACTACATACAAAAGTTTAGCTGTCTTATGAGTTTCAAAACCAGGTCAGTGTCCACTGTCATGAGGTGTGGATATCATGACTGCAGATTCAGATTCAGGCACAACAGCTACTGAATTCCTAATTTAATTGAGTTTTTGCTTCATTTACTGATCTGGCCAGATTTGATGTAGCTTGAAGATCTGATGAAACTTTACACAAGGGATTATGGCTCCAGTCTGCATGACAGTAATTTAAATAAGCTTCATTTAATACAGGAATAGGCCTGACAGAACCAACCCACCCTCTAATTAAAACCACTGCAATATATGTGCCCCTTTTGAAAGAAATCACTTAATCAGGCTTACATCACTCATCAGCATTCTTCTTCTGGATACCCAACAGCAGCAAAAATGTAACAACTATAGGGCAGATATATAAATAGCAGTTCTAATAAAACCTGAAAATTATCCAGAACACTAGTGAAATACAACAGGAACTTAGTGAAATGTTTTCTGTCTTCTCCAAGTGTATCTATAAAGAAATCAGAGCTGAAGAAATACAGATCATATCAACTGTTTGCTGTGTCTTACAACGTGAATTTTGTCCAACCAAATATCATCACATTATGTCTGAACACACAATACATGCCTTTTAAAAACTGCCTGGTATTCATTTAGTAAAAGCCTGTTTAAAAGTAGTATTACACTATGGCTTCAAAATGGCAAAACCTGACTTAAAAGTCAAGATATCACTCTTACATGTCACCTAACTTGTAAATTCTAGGATAGGTGTCCATCTATCCTAATCCACTGGATTTCCTCATTGACAGTATAATGAATAATATACTGCACCTGCAAAGCTCAGCATTGCTACTGTGCACAGCCCCTGGTGTGAGAAAACTGAGAGGAGAAGACCTGAAGCCACTTCTCTGCAGGGACAGATATGAGTAGGCAAAAAAGTTGTTTCTCTGAGGGTCATCACTGCATAAATAGCTGTTTTGGGAAGCAGCAATTAAGGGACGTGTTTGTTAGGGGTGCACTAAAGCCAGCTGTAAGAGCACATTTCAGCATGTAACAAACACATAGATGTAACATTTGTACCTTCAGAGATCTCCCAAATACATGAAATAATTTTCTCTATTATGCTGCACTCCCTGCTCAAGAACACCATGATTTTTTACATTTGTTTCCTGACAGATGTTCTTCAGTGGGGGCTGGTTTGGGTTTTCTGTGGTGCTGTTGGTTGGCTGGGTCTGAACAGTTTTCATTCCCATTATCAGCAAACTGAGAAATGACTGATGCACAGTAAGAGACAGATTGCTTCCATACAAAGGTAGGAAGAAGGAGGTAGTGCCCTTATTAAGTAACTGATAAGATTCTAGAGAGACAATTCTGTACTAAACTGCAATAAATACTTCTCTGGGGAAGGATAAGAATACTGTGGTGATTCACAACAAAGTAGTTCTCAATATCCTGAGGAACTTTAGAACAATGCCCTAAGACAGAAACTTTGTTATTTGACAGAGATACCAAAACCAGGTAGGAATTTATGAGTGCCTGTACTGTGTCACTGTGTTGTAACAGCAAACATGAACACATGAGCTGCCCACAGGTATCAGAGAGTTGGACTTATTTTTTTGTGGTTATCTGTGATCAGAGTATCCCTCACAAAAGAAAAACATTTGGAGCAAGAGTCACACTATTTGGGACTGACAAGTCAAATCATAGTAAACTCATTAGGCAGAGATTGGCCTATACTGGTTCCAAAGGCAGTTAAGGCTTTGGATTATCTGGCACATATCTCCTAACCATGGAAATTGAAAATGAGTAAGGACAGTTAACCTTGTGGTATTGTCTCTCACCTAATGTTTCATGAGCTTCTCTTTCTTGGCTTTTTACAATTTCTGCATTCTAAACAGTGTTCCCTACTGGGAAGTCCTGCCCACCTATGCTGCAGTACATAGTAAAAAAAACCCACACAGGCAAAGCTATCCACGTGCAAGTTTCAAAAGGGACCAAGCTCCTGTGTTACTTTCATGGTTCAGTTATATGGATGTGGCAATTGAGAGCTGCTCCAGTTTGAGCCAGCCACGCTTCTACTGTGAGGAAGCTTTGAAAATGGTTTGACAAATCAGGATTCCTCCCCAGCAGACCAAACCCACTCAAGAAGGGATGTAAATTCTTCACGCCACTGTCACCTACCTTCCCCCAACACTGCAGGTATTAAAGAGGCACAAAAAGAGCTGTAAATGGAAAGAAATACTTTCTTGCCTAATACACTTTCATAGTCAAATTCTCTTTACTGCTCCAGCATTTCATCACACCTGCAGTTACAGTTTTGTATGCATAGAAGCAGTACTTTACAATATACAATTATAAAATAACCTTTAAAATGGAAACCTGTATTTTAGTTATCTGGAAGTCCATATATCCTTATCCCAGTAAAATGTCAGTAAATTGCTCTTAACCAATAGGTAAACTTGTAGTTCAGGCACAGTTAGAGGTGTCTGAGGCTTCCTGCCCCACTTCTCTGTATAGCCAGTTGGGTGGTCTCTCACTCTAATTCTTTTTGACTCTTAAACCATATACAACAAAACATCTATTTATAAATTAGGAAGATTACCTTAACTAATTAACAGTAATAATCTATCACAGGAGTTGCCAAATGAGATGCTCAAATGCTACACAAGCACCAAGTACTGGGTTCCTCCCAAGAACAGGGGGGTGCAGACACTGCCCTGGTCTCCAGTCACATGACATGTGTAGAGCTCAAATATGAGGTGCCCTGTAAAAAACGACACGATAACAAGACAGTTTAATAACTACTAACAACTGATAGGTCTGTACATCATAGCTCCTACTGCACCACAAGTATACTGTACTTAACTGGCCCATCTTTCTGGGGGAATCAGACCTGAACAAATTATTTTTAGCTTTCACAGATGCTGACTTTATACAAGGATTAAAGAGATTATGAAAAAGCAGCTTTCACATTTTTTTTTATAGCAAAATGTAATGCTGATACAATAAAAAATACTTTGCGCACTGCCCTCACACCAGATACACAAAAGCAGTTTTTAAACATTAATGAAATGTAGCATTTTTGTCACAGTTTTATTTTTTCTACGTACCAGAACAAGAGAGGTGGTGAGAAGCTGGTTGTTGTCAAATGAAAACAGTGCCAGGGTTTGGAATGAAACCTCAATGTCTCTGACTACTCACTTGGACGTTTGAGTAAAATGTAGAATAGTGCCAAAAACTGTTTAATAATAAAAACACCTGCTCTGTTTGCAGAGGTCCAGCTAGAGCAAGGACAATGGCGTATTTCGGCGAGGGCAAAGGGCCGATCCACGTGGATAATGTGAAGTGCACAGGGGAGGAGAGAGCCTTGGCAGACTGCATCAAGCAGGACATCGGGACGCACAACTGCCGGCACAGCGAGGACGCCGGGGTCATCTGTGAGCACCCCAGCAACAAAGTCCCTGGGAACAGCAACAAAGGTGAGGGAGGCCCTGTCGCGAGGGGCAGACCGACAGGTCCAGCTGGGCAACTGTCAGGCTAGGAACAGGCAGGCTTAACAACCCCATCTCACGGAGGAAACAGCTTTACCAAAACCAATTATAGAACAAAAGGGGTGGGAATCCTCTCTGCTCAACTGATACAGGGTATTTGTCACCATGGTTTAGAGCAGCCATGTTCCTTAAGCTGCTTGAGGGACATGATGCAAAAACCTAAACAGCTCCTTTCAGCTTTTCAAGGTATAGGTTATCCTCAGATAAGGACTGAGACTTGTGTGGTTGGCCAAGGTCTGCTTCCACTTACAGGAAGTAAGGAAGAGCCCTGTAAAATCCTACATGTGAGAAGCAAATGTGTAAATGACTATGATCACAGTCAAAAAAACTTGGCCACAAAGGATTTCTAAGTCTTCAAAGAATTCAGTGTATTTTCCCCAACCAAAAGATGTCAGTTATAAAGAATTTCTAAGTCTATTTTCCCCAATCAAAATTTGCCTGTTAAAAACTACCATGAAACACAGAATAACTTCAACCTTCAGATTTTTTAAAGTTAACTCTCATTGAATATTGGCTACTTCTCCTGTTGAGTTTAACGCTCTCTACATCTCCGTTTCTGGTTTAGATTCTCTTGCTTCTGTTTGTGGGCTGAGGTTACTCCATCGTCGACAAAAGCGAATAATTGGTGGGAAAAATTCTTTACGGTAAATAATTGGTAAAGACAAATAATTTTGAATATAAATCTTCTAAGACATGTATTTGCCACAAGTGGTTTGCAAAATTTACAGTTTTATTGTAGGCTTGTTGTTTGTTTTTCTTTTGACTTGTCGTAATGTAGGAGTAGGAATATACACAAAGCAAATCTGGCAGGAAATTAAAAAGAATTAATTGACAAGAACTTGCAGCATTAGTTGAAAATCTGCAGATCCTTGTGGGTAAAGTCCTTGAATGGGTTAAATTTATAACTTACAAAATAGCTATTTTACTCTTATCAGAGGATATCCTGGTATCAGGATGTGAGCTATAAAAACAGAGCTATGAATGTAGTACAAGGTTTTAAATGCCACCTACACCAAAAAAAGAAAAAAAAGGCCTGGGTATGATTCACTGCCTAAGATCTTATTTTCCTTCACAAAATAAGCCTTGATGATGACACAGCTAAAAAACTGGGAGGGACTGACTTTACTTTTTTAACAGTTGTGACTAAACACAGAAAATAGATATTCACACAATCTTACAAAAGGCACTGTAAAAAATACACTAACAGCATTGTTACACGTCACTGTGCAACCCATTTCAAAGTACATGCCCAGCACTAATCAATCCATTCAAAGAAGACACTGCCCAAGTGGAGGAGCTTCAAAGAACAGTAACAAGAGGCAGCCCAGAAAAACATTTTACCACAGCCAGAAAGTAAAGTAGGATGACTTACCTTAGTAAAGAGACAAATGAGATTACAGATAATACATTGCACAGGAAGAGACTGAGAATTCTTGTCTCAGAATATGTGTTCTAAGGACACTTGCTGAAATGCAATGGTGGCAAATAATGTATTTCACAATCCAGTCAGAGCAAGGAAGCTGGACTCCTCATAAATCAGTACAGGGATGTTAGATGAAGCAAAAAGATGAGAAAAACCCAACACTGCACACAGAAAGGCTTCAAAATCAAGAAAGGGATCATATGTATGTATCAGAAAAGAACTCAATGTCACAAGAAGTCATTAAGACAAAGAACCTGAGGAAGTTTGAAAAGAACTGGATACTTACATACGTACCAGCAAATCCAAAGCTGTCTGAATAACCTAATTTTATTTTAGAAAAACATATTAAATCCTATCTTTTGAAACTGAGAAGTGTCTCTTTTATTCTTTATGGGAAGTAAATTCCTCCACCTTACTTTAAAACATTTGGCACTGGTAACTCTGAGATGCTGGAATAGATGACCCCTGGCAGCTCTTGTTGTCCAGCACACCCATTCAAGTTGAAAGTACTCAGAAAACACTCAGACTACCTGTTGCTTATTCTTAGATGCTGCCATTGCTTCCAGGTGCATCTCTTTCCCTTCTCTGACTCCAAATGTATTAAACCAGCAAAAAAGAATCCATCCTGTATTCATAGGTATGCAAATATGGCCAGCTCTACTACAAAAAACATATAATCACAGGCTGAAAAAAGGTGCTCTATACTTGAGACTTCTACAGTTGCTTTATACCTCTTGTTTTGCCAGCCTCCTTTCTAATGAAGACAGGGATGGATGCTGGGTTCAGCTTTTCAAGAAATTCCCCTTTCCCCTCTCCAGCTGACAGGAAATTTCTGGTTTGTTGACTTGGACAGTATTTGGCAAGGAACGCACAGAATGTATTTTTGGCCCAATGAATGCAATCTGAGAGGAGAAAATTCAAATAGCTGACTGTGAGAGGAAGCACTTAAGAGTGCTGGATGCCCAAGTGCTCTGTAAAGTAATGTGGACCATTGTTAAATGGAATTCTGAATGTTGCCAGGATATAAAATATTCTCCACCTGTGTTGAATATTCTAAATTTACAGTGACCAACCGTGCGAGATACAAAACCTACAGACTTTGCACACAGCCTATAAGAACTGCTCTATTACCACATCACTCTGTATTCTAAAGACTGTATTTTTATCTTTCTTTTCCCTGATACTTTGGCAGGGTGGAGTGGGGCTACACCATGGGGTCCCTTAGTGTCCCATTGTTTGTTACAATCACTGTCTTCCTGCCTGCCATGATTACATCTCAAAACTAGCTTTTATTTCTATTCTTCTATTTCATTCATAGATTTTATATTCTCAGTATCTCTTGCCAGGCAATCATATTTGTAAGCTTTTCCTGTCCCATCTTTCCCAACACCCACCCTTAATAAAGAGCACATTTTGTAAGTAAGCTGTGTCAGTGAAGGCGAGCCAGCAGGATGCACGGTGCAGGTAACCCGAGTTCCCCAGTGCTGTACCTTGACCCCGTGTGTCACTCCTGCAGGGGGGGCTGGCCGTGGCAGGTGGCCCTGCGGCTGAAATCCTCTCATGGTGATGGCAGACTCCTGTGTGGTGCTACTCTCATCAGCAGCTGCTGGGTGCTCACTGCTGCACACTGCTTTAAAAGGTGGGTCCTCTTCAACACTGCACTGTGGGTTGAACTGTTTTCTTGTTCTGGGCATATGCAAAATTGTTACAGTTCAAGCCCATGGAAAACTGTTCAAAGAGTTGGCCTTTGGTTTTAAAAAACCCTACCACTCAACCTCCTTTCCTTCAAACAAACAAACCTTAATGCATTGAAATTATTTGGGTGTTATCATTCATTTATCATGTAATCATGTGATTTATATCCACAACTTGAGAACCTTCATGAAAAAATATAGACAACACTTCTGACATTTTAACTTTCTGTTCCAACAACAATGCAGCTTTATGGCTTTTAGGTCATAGTGAAGACAACTGAGTAGACACCAAACATAGGGACTGTAATATTTCGGATTAAATTTGGCAACAACAGATCTCGGCAGTGATAAGACTTTTTTACTGTATCACAACAGTGACTAAATGCAGGACTTCACTGCTGATAAAGTATAAAAGCATCAACTTGCACAATAAGGAAGCTAATCTTGTGATCAGTGATTATTTCATTGGAATGGCCTGGGAAAAAAGCACGGAAGAACACTACGATTTTGAGGGTATTTGCCAGAATTTGCTCAAGTGAGCTGCAAATGTTTCAAATTGATTTTGAGCCTTTCCTTTTGCACACTAGTAACTAAAATGAAGAGTCAGACACACTTTTACTCAAATGCAGAGTGTATTACCTTTGCTGAGCCCCAGATGCACATCTTTTCTTGTTTCCTGAAATCAGGAAGGACTTCCCTTGGTAATATTTCACGCTGAAATAGTCGAAGGTAGTAAAATTTCCTGCTATTTCAACTGACACCCCAGGTGCTTCTGCAGAACTATGGAAGCTCTTTAGTTGCTTTCATCAAAATTCATAGACAATGGCTTCCTATTTCCCTGTTCATGATCTCTGTAGTGATTACCAAGGATGCTGCCTGAGGGTCTTGAGAAAGCCTTTGATTACAGGCTTGAAAACTGAATGTGGTGCCAAGGAGTGCCAATTTTGAATACTCTGCTGAGCATCCACAGGATGGGGCAGCAGCACGGCTGGAGCAAAGTACACTGTGGTGCTTCCAGATTGGTGCAGCCATTTGAGGGGCTGTCACAGGCTACCCTGACACTGTTACCCGTGGTCTCAGGGACCAAAGTATTGTTTTGTCCCAGAAGTTGTGTTTAAACTGCAATTAGACCTAAGCATGCAGCTCCAACAGCCCGTGGATGCACTACTGCTCACTGTAAATGATGAGGGACGCCTTAACTCTAAGCTGGCTTTGGACAGGCTGGGCTGAACTTCCAAATGATCTCAGAGTGATTTTCAGGGATAGGTTTCCAAGAGCTATCTATAGATCAAGTGCCTTCTTCACATATTTTCCGCAGATGGACAGGAGAAAGGCCAGTATACCATTTCTCATATCCTGGAAATTGGAACACTGCTTAAGTAACTAAAGTGGGCTCATCTGTACTAGGGATAAAAATTAGGCATAATTTTATGCATGATGATTAGAACTGTTCACCAGTACTACAGTGGAATTACTGGTTTCTGTACTTTTGCAGATACATAATTTAAGATAAAATGTTTGAAGCTATTTTTTGTTTTATAACCCACCCGTCTTGAGTTATTCTGACCACTACAGGGAAACTGGAGGGTCTATACATTTTAAAAAACAACTGGATAATTAGAAACATGAGGCATAGGAAAAACCCCTTCATGTATCCTACAGAGAGGCTCATCTTTGGATGAAGGGATGTTTGTTCACAGCCTGCAGCTCTCTCTGCATAAAGGCTAGAAGTGAAATTTTGCTCATGGAAGACCGGAAGGATTAGACCAAGAAAGCTTTACAGGCTTACAGGAATGCAACCCACAACTAGAAGGAATACCCAGTGGTACAGCTATAAATGGTGCAGAAAACTGTAATGGTCCTGCTTTGTCTGCTGCTCCTCAAGCAAGCTTTAGCAAGCTATGGAGACCAGAATATTACTGAATGGTATGAAAAGAACAGGCATAGGTTAAAAGGTGATGGGACACTGTGAGCAGTATTTTCAGCGAGCATATTAGAAATTTCCTGTTGAAGGCTATTAAAGAAAGGGAGAAATAAAAGGAAAAAATATTTCTGTTAGCTTAGCCATATTTTAAAATAAATACATATACCAAACAGTACTCTCTTGTTTGCATTTTGCCCGGGAAGGGCTGCGTGTCCTGTAATACAAAAATCTTCAAAGGTGTGCACAGAAAATGGTTATTTCAGCCACGGCAGTCATCTCTAATGTATTTACCATTTAGTCCACGACGTGAAAGAAACTGGGATTAGATCAGATGTAAAACAAACCTAAGATTTACAGGCCTCCTGTCAGTTTGATAACAGGTGCTTGTTATGCACAAATACTTTGTCATCCTTACTATAACTTCAGTTGATGAAGGAGGTTTTTATTAAGTTACCGAAGCCTCTGAAGTTCCTCAACCAACCTACAAAGCAGGCCTGAACACTGCTTTCATTCCAGTCATTATTTGGAGCATCACAATGATGTCAGCACTCAGGTTGTCATTGCAATTACTGGCAGTCTTTGTTACTCTCACTAAATAAATTTGTAATGTACACCTTGTACATTTGAAGTGCCAGTCATGGCAAATGGCCATAAGAAAATTGCCTGTGAAAATATTCAAAAAGAACACGGCACAACCTGAAACCTCAGAAGAAGGTTTTTATATTCTTTAGAACATGCTGAAATGCCAGTATAAACATTTGAGAAAGCATTTTTACCCTTTGAAAAACTCCTTTGGTAACATTAGTTACATGAACAGTAAAGAAAGCGATGACCTCTGCAGGCTCAGGATGTGACTTTGCCTGAGCCAGCCCTATTTGTTTTCACCCCCATCTCAGGTATGGCAACAACACTGGCAACTACGTGGTGCGGGTTGGAGACTATCACACGCTGGTGCTGGAGGAGTATGAGGAGGAGATCGCAGTCCAGGAGATTGTGGTGCACAAGGAGTACAGGCCTGACAGCAGCGACTATGACATTGCCCTGGTGAGGCTGCAGGGGCCCGAGGAACAGTGTGCAAGGTTCAGCACCCACGTCCTGCCTGCCTGCTTGCCCCTGAGGAGGGAACGGCCACAGAAAACTGCTCCCAACTGCTTCATCACTGGATGGGGCGACACAGGTAAAATCATTTCTGTGCACCCGTCTGGTTATCTGAGCCTGCTTAAAAAACCCCTCAAATAATTACAATAAGAAAAGGCTTAAAATGAAAGCATTTTACTCTTTTTTAACGTAGGGGAATATTTTCTCTCCTGATCCTTGTAGTGGTTTGAAAGCAAAACGAGCGAGAGGCTTCAAGTCAGAAATACAATTTAATGGGAAGAAGAGAAAAAAAGAATAAAATAAAATAGATGCAGTAACACAAAAGACCACTGACAGAGTCAGAATACAACCTGAGTGGGATGACGGAAGCAGTGATCCCGCAGAAAGGTCTGGTAGCTCTGATCCTCTGGGAATCCAGTGGGTAAGGTCCCCCGTATTGTCCCAAATCCCAGATTATACCCAGGTGAGAATGCTTGGCTCCTCCCCCTGGGCGGAGCATCTCACAATGGGATCATGAGTCATCCAGGGGGTCCTTGATGGCCCATTAAAGAGAGAGAACTCCCGGAGGGAGTTACCTATAAGTCATGCAGCAGGCCATTAACAGAAGACCCATTAGCGAAAGACACCTTAACAGAAGAGGGAGGGGGAAATCTGGAAGAACACTGCTTCAGCAATTGGTTTCAACAGTTCATGAAGATGGTGATAGAATACTTTGTGCATATCTTATACTGCAACCCAGGACAATCCTTAACCAGAAATGGCAATATTTTGTTTACTGAATATAGTTTGTATTTGGAAAGCAGTGATTAACCATGTCACTCTAAATCACAGGCCCTGTCAGTAAAGTGGCCTCATTAAGACTGACAAGCAGGAATAAAAAGCTTAGTTGTTGCCAGGCACATCATGCACAGCAGCTTATCACCCCCTGCTCAGTACATAACTAACAGCTCTAACACATTTAAGGTTTCAAGGGTAAGGACCATGAATATTTAAATTTTAGAAAGGTTACTTAAATTACGATACTTCAATAAAAATGGATGGAAAATATGCACATAATAGAAATTCAAGTAACATTTCAGTGTTCCCTGTTACCACTGACATTTTCAACCAGCTTTGATTTAAATAACAGAACATCTTGCCAAAATTTACAAGACCTTCAATGCAATCTGCACTCCAGGCTTCTACTTGCTTTTTTTCAGTCAGTACAAGATTCCTCCTCTTCAAAGGTCTTTGTCCTTTAAATGTTTCACAAATTAATAACCACGCTTTTACTTTTATGTTTTTGTGGTGCTGAATACAGTGCAAGACAGCAACCACACTTGAGCCTTTGCTCCAGTGACTCACTCACACTGGCAAGGAGACAAGGCACGGCCAAGTATTCACCCCATCTCTTTACACGCACTCATCTGTGTGCACTGATGTCGGGGTCACTGTACTACAATAAACGAGAGAGATGTGTAGGATGGGGTTTTTTTGCTAAAAACAATTGTTAATTCATTGCCTAGCTCTGTCTAGCCTTTTCACATAATTCACTGAAAGTCCTGCAATACTGTTAACTCAGGACATCTATTTCAGGAAACATTAACCACTGCAGTAACTGGCTTCAATTTATGGTAAGAAATGACATCACTGCAGTGCCTCAGCTGACATTTCACACTTACTATATGAATCATAATTACTTCACAAGTTAGAACATTTTACTTAGAAAAAGGCAAAACCAACACTGGCTTTTATTTCCCATGCTTCCAACTGAAAGAGGTGCAAGCTATGGAAAAAAAAGTAGAAAGATCCATTTGAATGCTCTATTTGGAAGCCACCAGAAGATGCAGCACCTGAGCTACACTAGATTTGAACTGGTGACACAGAAATGAAATACTTATATTGCTTTACTCTCAGCTGCTCAAGACTCCCAAAAATTGCTTCCTCAAAGGTATTAAAGCGTATGTTGTTCTGTAGAAGACACAAAGTGCTCAGAATAAACCAAACTCCGGCCTTGGAAAGATCCAGAGAACACACAGAGAAAAGTTACTATTTAAAAAAAGCACCTATATTTTACATTTACAATGTCTACAGTATTTTAGTATTATATTTAATGCTGAGATGTTTTCAGTAGTCTGGCTTCCAGTAGTTTTACGTAATGACAAAGCAGTGTGAAGACCTGAGAGCAAAAATTGGATTAAATCACATTTATGTTTCCAAGACTGACCATTGTAATGGGAAAATAACTTGGATCTCCTTTTTAGGACGGGCTTATTCAAGAACATTACAACAGGCTGCCATCCCCTTACTTCCCAAGAGGGTGTGTGAAGAGCGCTACAGCAGGAGATTCACAGCAAGAATGCTCTGTGCTGGAAACATGCAGGAACACAAACGTGTTGACAGCTGTCAAGGAGACAGCGGCGGACCACTGATGTGCGAACGCCCGGGGGAAAGCTGGGTCGTGTACGGTGTGACCTCCTGGGGCTACGGCTGTGGGGTCAAAGATTCCCCAGGTGTCTATACAAAAGTATCATCTTTCGTACCCTGGATTAAAAGTGTGACCAAACTATGAATGTCCATAATGAAAACCAAATTTTAAGGCAGGACAACTTGAACAGCACATGCAGTGCACAGCTGGGGCCCACAGTGGGTGGAAACATTTTCCTGATTCGTGTGTTTTTGTTTTTATTAAATCCAAGCTGTATACACATAACCCTTTCAGTTAGGCATACTGTCCTCCCTGTTCCAGAAGATTAAATATTGCATGAACAAGTTACCATGTATCTAAGGGGAAAAGTGATAGCCAGCTAGAGTAATACTGGAGTGGGACACCTGGAGACTTTGCCCACAAGACTGTAGCTCCAAGCTATTTATGCTCCAAGCTTCTCTACAATTAATTACAGATCTCAATTAATCTTCAGTCTAGTTTATTTAGTCTATTATTCCTATGATTTTACACTCAGTCCCCTAAATCTGACTCATGTTTTTGTAGCTTATGAGACCATTAGTAGTCTGATTCTTGCTAAATAATTCTGAGTATGTATTAAATGCGGGAAGGAGAATAATGGTCAATAATCACACCTCCAGGTAGTCTGCTAAATGTCCTCACAGGTTAGTGTGCCTAAAGTACATGCCCAAGTAAAACAGCCAGTACACTGACAGTTTCCCCACAAACATCCTGCACAGCTGCAAGAGCAACCACTTATTTACCTAAGTAGCATTTGCTGTATTTCTGCAATTTGCAATTTTGAGTATATACAGCATTTTGCAGAGGATTCACTTTTTCTATTTACCACTAGCTGTCAGTACAGTGTCAGACTAACAAACATCCCTATCCTTTCCTTGCTGGGCTTTCCTCAGAGAACTCTGGCCAATCCTACCAGACAAAGTTATACATACAATGGAGTTGTTGAGCCAAAACTTGCCTGAAAAGGTCTTTAAAGTCTTAAACTATGTTTTCTATAAAGTAATGTTAGGCAACTCTCTCCTGCTTAGTTGCAACACTGGTTCAGACTGATCTCACAGGAAAGCTTAGTTTTCAGTGACTTCTAATGCACTGACACATCTTGATTTAGTTTAATTCCTTTTCCAAATACCAAGTTCCATATCTCTGATATCCCTAAAAACTTTTTATAAAAATGCGCTGATAACCAACTTACTGTCCTTTGAGAAAGGGCCACCACACTAAACCTACAACACGGGAGGTAATCACCACCTCAGTGCAACGCTGAAAGGCATCAGTCTGGAAATCGCCTGGAAACTGACTCAGTGGGGAGGGTACGACGACAGCCCAGCACTACAATCCCTGTCAAAGGCCATGCTGAGTCCAAGTGTGTTTTACACATCATGTTAACAACCATGCTCATAAAAGCACAACTGAAAGCTGTGGGCCATCAAACACTCCAGTGTGACAAGTGTGGCAGATGAGTGTCACCACATAGTGATTGTGCAAATTGTGACTACCAGTGACTGTTTTCCTGTTTCCGATTCCCCGAACTGGCTATGACTGTGTTGTGTGGTGTTTTGTGAAAAAGTGGGGTGCTTGCATTCATGCTGTAAGTGGGCAATCATTCGTTTTTGTATGGTTGTGTGTGTCTCTGGTGTTGTAACAGATATCCAAGACAACTCACTTGCATACAGTGTGGCAATGATATTGCAGAAGCTCATGTGATTGAACATTTGGCCCTTAGTATCTCTGACCTCAAATTTAAGTTTCCAAGGGTCAGGACTAATTATTGTAACTGGTGCTAAACTAGTACATGAGGTGCTTCAATATATTTTAGTTCTCTGTAATTCCACACTATCTGAAATAGTGTGAAATATCTTAAGACATCATAAATCACTGTACTGTGACCACCTACTGTTAGACCAATGTGTAACACTGTGCTAGTGAACTTTGAAACCATTACATTTTTACTTCTATATAGCCCTTATTTACAGGGGAAGTTGGTCTGTCAAAATGTATCTGCATGTAACATCCAAGCTTTGCTGTACAAGACCCGTTGAGATTTGTGAAGTAGGCTACATAGTGCAATATACGCATTGTATACAGGGGAAATAATCATCTTAGTAGCTGTGCCACAGAAACAGGATACTTTGAGGGGGAGGGAGAACTAAGCCTGCATCCTACGTGAAGTAAACGTTTAGATTTAGTACAGTATTTTGTTATTTTTGCTCTTTTAATAGAATGCTTTGTTAGATTTTAAAATGTTGCACTACTGTTTCCATGCTGAGCATGCTTTTCAGTTTTTAACATAAAATGAAATTGTCTCCATTTTATGTCATTCTCATTTTTGTTCACCGAGCCTGATGGTGTACATGTATACAATAAAAACTGCCACACTGACTAGTTTCTGCATGTTAATTAACACTGCAGAGGCACAAGCAGCTGCTGCAGAACATCAGGTGGGTAAACCCCATGTGGGCTTCACCTGAGAAAGGGAGCTCGTGAAATCATCTTATTTGAGGTGTGTAAGTTCAGGGCTATTTTCTCCAAGAGAAGAGTTTGTCTCACTCCCAGTGCTTTAACTCAGACCAGTTAGGTTGTCCTAAGTTCATCCTACACTTGTAGAGCTGTTTAATAACTGTTATGGTGGCACAAACAACGAAAGCGCTTGGCATTTGTTACGAGATGACCATCCTAATGAAATGTCATCTCTCCAGGTCCCCCAGCACCATGAAGACTCAACGGTTACGTGCAGCCCTCCTGAACTTCCCAAGTTTTTATTTGCCAGAGAATATACAAAACACAAACAGCACTGCCAACTGACATACAAAGCCTCCTTATCTCAACCCTAAACAACTTCCCAAAATAAAAGGGCCAGTCTAAGGCCCTGTTAAGGCATTTGCCCATCTAAGATAAGCAAGTACCTGCCCCTGTAGAACAGATGTAGTAATTTCTAGAAGTGTTGAGGTTACTACAGAGGTCCAATGCTTTTGGAGAAAAGCGAACTCACAGTATACACCCCTGATTGTTGGCCACCAGGCCTGGCAGCCACCACCTTGGAATGCAGAGCAGTAAGCCATCTGACAGGGCTGTCAAAAGAGGGGAGTAATCACACACCACCAGTTAAACAGGTGTGTGATCACTTGTTACAGCACCACACAAGATAACACATTCACTTCAACTGTACTTCCGCTCGGGCAGAAAAGTATATGCTTAAAAATATTGAGTTTCCTATGACAGCTCCTCAATCTCCCCACCAAACACAACCACGGGAAGTCATTTCCTCAGATCTAGGCCATGCTGTAATTAGAGCCCACAGTTCTGCTCCATCCCCTTCAGCAGGAATCCTGCCCTCAGCTGCCAAACACCCAGCAGCAATTACACCACGTGCTGATTATCTCAGTTCTAGCTTCACAGATTTTGTTTCCCAGTCCTTTCAAACCCTCCCTTTCCCCCTAACTTTTCAGTCTCCAACTATTTGCAAAAAAAAAGAAAACCAAAAAAAAAACCCTGAAAAATATTCTGTAAGAGAATTGTGCCAGCACAGCTGGTATTCACTAAGACAGTACATTTAAGTAAAATATTTTGTCTGAGTATGCAGTGATTCACAACCTACCAGCTCTCCATCAATTTTTAAAATATGGATCCCCTGAGCAACTGCAACAATCAACTGTATTTTAAGTTGTCATTTCTGCCCTGCAGCACTTACCTCTGATTCAATCCGTACCACTTCTGGAGTGGTTCCCAGACAATGCATCAGCCACCTGAAGCCACAGGTTCTGCCCAAAAGGTGTGTCCCCAGAACAGGCAGATTTGGCATGTGTAAGTAATCCTGACAAACACGTGTAGGTCTAGTCTTGGTTCCCAGCACTTTCTCAAAAAAGAAACCACACTTGCAGCCAGTCACGTCTCTTTATTGACTTATTTGTACATTCAAATGCTTCACATTCAGACAGACACCAAAATTACGGCTGCAGTTTTGCCACATCCATTTTCCAGACTTCAAACACTTACCTGCAGCTTGTGCAGCACAGGTACACTCATTGCCACCACCTTTCTAACACACTCTGAGAGCAGAGGAGCCACCCCTGAAGGTGCAGTACAGCCACTCACCTACTGAGACCATTACTGTAATGGGTTAAGGCTTAGTGACAGCCCCAAGAGAGGAGCAGCACATTGTGAGATCCCAACTGTATTTGTCTGCATAGCAGCAGCCAAGGCTGATTTTAGGCACAGTAAGTTGGGTTCCAGCCCCTCTTCATCAAGATCAGATGGACTGCAGAAGTTCTCATTAAAGCTTGAAATTTTAACTTTGTTTAAAAATCGAGGTTAAGACCCAGCCGAAAATTAGCTTTTTCTAGCTGTGCTTGACAACCAGAAATATTACTGCTCCCAAAAGGCATCAATTCCAGATGACTTAACACATCCACCCTAACCCAAGTGAAAATTAATAGATTTAGTCACAGCTACTCCTAGAATTCACATGTGGAATTTAGCCCCATCTTCTTTCAAGAGGGCTTTCCACCTGTAAAAACAAGTTCGAGGCAGTTTAATATTGCTACTGGAAACACAAACAAGACAGCAATCATAACTAAACAGTAGGATGCTCTCCCAGGAGTTATAAAGCTGCTCTGCAACAAAGTTGTGGGTATTAACTTCCAATCTTCCTCGCTCCTGCTGCTGCAGATTTCTTTTAGTACTCACATGCTTATTGAAAATTACACTCCCGTTGCACAGGATATCCCTGAGAAACCTGTGCATTCAGATGATTCTAGTCTGGCAGGCAAAGTACTGGAAATACGTTTTTTATGCTAGGAATAGTGGATTATGTTTTCTAACATCTCTACATCGAAACCCAATTCCTCCTAGTCACGCTAATGCATTTGATTACACTCTTCTGTCTCCAAAACACATAAAAATGAAGCATGCCTTAAACTAAAACTCCAAGCCGGTACCTTGATTTAAAAGGACAAGTCACAGCAGAGTAATTGCTAAACATAAATTATCAAATCGGTGTTATTTCTGCCCCAAATCTCACCTCTGAACAGATTATTAGGCACAACCAGACATACACTTTCTGGGAAGAGGATCTTCAATTACACCTCCATACTTTCAGCTTCTGCACTCCTGTGGAATAAAAGAATTAGAAAGTTTAACAACTGGGTTATAACAGCTTACTGGAGGAAAAAAAAAGGGGGAGAAACCCGAAAAACCAATCAACAAAAAAAACCCACCCAAACAATGGGGAGACAGGTAACCGCACGGCAGACTCGGTTTGTTACTTGCCACAGTCAACGACTCATACCCACAAGAGGGTAAAAGTTTTGCCAATTAGCAAGGCCCTGCTCTTCCATGCCTAGGAAGGGAGTCAGCCACAGGCGGCAGCTCCCATGGAGTCATGGATCTCTGCTTCCCCCCCGCCCCACCACGTGGCGGCCGCCATTTTCCGTTCCTCTCCCCGTCCCTCACGTGGGACCCAGCCACACGCGGCCGGCGCCCGGCTCCCACCCGTCCGCCCTGTTACACTGTATCTGTGTTACCCCTTCACTGAGCCTACCTTGTGTCTGTTACGCTCCACTCCGCTCCTCCGCCGCCGTGGAGAAGGGGCCCCATCCGCGAGCACGGCCGCAGCAACAGCCACTTCACCTTCACCCTTCCCCGCCGCGAGTCCCCTGAGCCACAAGGGCCCCGCCGCGAGTCCCCAGAGCCACAAGGGCCCCGCCGCGAGCCCGCCTCAGCCACAACGGCCCCGCCGCGAGCCCGCCTCAGCGACAACGGCCCCGCCGCGAGTCCCCT
>JANPWX010000129.1:470054-513128 GCA_024734555.1 Trochalopteron elliotii | reverse complement strand
CCCAGCCTCACGCGCCGGCGGAGGGAACTGGGCACCGCCGGGAGCCCGGCCTGGGGGCGGGGCCATGGCGCGCACGCGCACTGAGCTCGGCCCCAGAGGGAAGGCGGGGGCGGGGAATGGGATCCGTCCCTCTCCCCCGTTTGATTCCCGCTCCTTCCCGGAGATACCGAGTAGCATCCCCGGGGGGAAACGGGTTAGGGCGCTCTCCAAAACAAAGCAGAGCCCGTCAGTTGATTGAGACAGCGATGCTTTGTCTGTGTAGATACACGTGTGTGTATGCTTGGTACAGTCATAAGATGGGCCTTAAATGCTACAATAATATTGCTCGTTATTTGAAAACCATGGACTAAAATAAAAATCAGAGGTCGTAAAAGATGTGCTAGAAAAATGAAGTCATCCCTCTAGGTGAACACAGGTTATTTTCCTTTTCCAGTCCATGTAAGCAGCTGCATGCTGGCCAAATGCCCACACCTTAATTTGGAGTTAGAGCAGGATAGAACAGAACAGAATATTCCAGTTGGGGGGCACCTACGAGGATCATCAGTCCAAATGCCCAATCACCTCAGGGATGATCAGAGGTTAAAGCCTGTTGTTAAAAGCATTTTCCTAATGATTTTTGAGCATCTTTCCAGGGAGCCTGTTCCAGCATCCGAACACCTTCTCATGAAGAAATGCTTCCTAATGACAAGTCTAAATCTGCCCTCACTACTGTAACTTTCACATCACAGCAGCTTACTGAACTATTACTAGTCATCCTCAGCCCCGGGAAGACTCAAGCTCAACGTATGTTTTTCAGATGATCACCCTGACTTGGTCTGAATTCCTTCTCCACTCAGGTTTCCCTGGCCCTTGGTTTCAGGTGTTCACTTCCCTGCTCCTGGGATTTGCCCTTTGCTGGCTGCTGTGCTTTCTCCATCCATGTTGCCCAGACAGACAAAAAAAAAAATAAAAATTGCCTTTTGCCTTTGAGCTCGAGGAATTTGTGGACTGGAAGAACTGAAAAGAAACATTACATGAAAGCAGATAAATCAAAGATAGAGGCCAAGAAGCTATTCTTATTATTTGCAGCAAGGATCTTTCCCCTTTTTTCTTACTACCTGTTACTACTTTACTGTTTTTTTAAGAGATTAGAGAGGTGGGTATTATACAGGAAGCTAAGTCTTCTTAATTTTAGGTTGCATCATTTCTCTGCAATGAATGCAATATTTTGTTAATGTAGGTTTCCTATCTCCCACACTCCTAAGCAGCTTTTGCCCAGCTAGATAAGTACAATTTTGTATTCTGTTCTGAATTTGTTGATACCAGTGAATTTTCCTTTGCACATTCGTACCATCTTCAGAGGTTTCTCCAAAGAAAGCTTTTCTCATGTCTGTGTAGGCTGATGCACTGGCACAACTATTGAATCCCCAAGGCAAATGATTTGAATACATTTTCCTTGTTATCTTAAAAATAGCAAACTCTGGAGATGTTTCTTCAGCACATTAGCAAGTGCTGGCACAAGAAATAAAAAGTAAGCAGGAAGCAAAAGCACTAAAACAAGCAGCTGCATAAAGCAGCAATATTCACTCACAGCAAGAGTAAGCAGTATTTTTCATTTCTGAAAACATTTCATGCTGCTCCTGTGCTGCTGGATTGTGGTGTAGCTCAGCATCAAGCTGCTAACCAACCTGGAAAAGAACAACTTCTGTGAACATGAAAGTCACTTCCACACAGCACCTCATTTTCTTATCAGAGTTTATTGTTGCACCTCAAATACCATGCCACTATCAGAATAATATCTATTTTTTTATTTAAAAAAAACTCTGAGAAAAATGTTTCCAGCAATTTTCATTCAATGTGAATGACAAGAGTATTACATCTATAAACATTGAAATATCTATTTAATTTCTTCCTGAGGAAGTTTCACATTTTTAAGCAATGAAAAAGGATATTCTGTACAAGATAGTCTGCAAATCATTCAAACTCATTCTTTCTGCACAAGTAGAACTGGGAAAATGTCACAGTATTCTCAGGACTGTTAGCTCAAATAGTTAAGGTGATTTCAGGTCAGGCTCTGTGTTTATACCCCCAAATGTTCAACATCTGCCCAGAACCACACATTGTTTCTTCATGGCCCTGATGTCCACAGAAAGCAATTTTCAGAAGCAGATTTATGAAAGTGAAGATGAAGCTCACAAAAACAAGCAGTTGGTAAAGAAATCGCTTGTGCAGTGACCTACAGGGGAACAGAAACCATGGCTGTGTTACCAGCCACAACAGAACATCTGACTGGGACCAGCAAACACAATTGGTGTAACAAATCTGGTTTTTTATGAGCATTAATACTGATGGTGCACTTCTGGAAATCAAACACTGATTGCAGGTAAGCTGTGAACAGAAGAGGTTACACTTGGTCAGGTAACTGGTGTGGTAGGACTTGGTTACTCAGCTGTGCTCAGCCTCCTCCTCCTTCACCAAGTGAGCTGCATGGTGAAAGTGCTTTTTAAAGGCTCCTGTGAAATGTAACAACACATTTCAATAGAATAGTTCTGGAATAAACCCCCCCAGGGCTTCATACCATCCTTTTACACACAACTAATAATCCACCCAAGGCCAAGGCTGTGCATGTGGAGGATTTATTTGTCCCAGTGCCTCATGGTGACCACAGATGGGCTGTGAAATTCCCCAGGGGACAATGTGACCAATGTCACCACTCTGTCCTTGACTGCCCACTCACTCTCAATCTGTCAGGGCCTTGCTTTCCCAGGGCAAGGAGACAGAGAAGGAATTCCTTAAAACAAAGAATGAACTAGGAATGTGGCTGAAGGCCATTCCTCCTGCATGTAGGAGGCACTCAGTCTGTGTTCTCACCCTGAAAACATCAGGCACTTGACAGTGTCCAAGGTTTTTCCCATTTTCCTTTATTTTATAACACTGTTTCACTGAAGAACATGGAGTAACTGAGGCAGCAACGCACAGCAGGAGCTTTGTGCAATCCCTGCATTTTTAAAACATTTGAGTGATGCTACACCAGGTTGTATCAAGAGTAAAATCAATCATGACAGGATGAAAACCCCAGGTATTTTCTCCAGTTATTCAATTTAGCTGTAACAAATCTATATGGATGCTTGCAGGATGCACGAGCTGTCCATAGCATGCAGAATATTTGCTTTCACAGATGTTCAGAATCTAGAGTGTTTCTTTTATCAAATAAGAAGTACTTTAAGACAAGTCAGCTTTTGAGACAAATCCATATGACTGAATATTTAAAGTGAAATGAAATTCTCATTCTAATAAATAATAGAAATGTTCATCTTAAAAAATGTCTACTCTAGTAGGTCCTCATCCTTAATCATGCATATTCCCTTGGCAAAACTGTGCTGCGTGAAGAATATTGGTATATACAGCAAATTTGTCTAGATTTTTTTTCTTTACAGGCCTATCAAAACCACATATTACATAGACAAAATCAATAAATAATAAAGATTACCAGTTAGAGGTACAGTAAGGATCTCAACATCTGTTCTCTGTTTAGGGGATAACAGACTGGTTTCCATTTCATAACCTTGCAAGTTAAATTGCATGATTACATAAATGTGGTAAAACAGCACTGAGACATAGGAAGTCTTTCCACCATCTGATGCATGTTTTTAAGTATTCACCCTGAAACAAATGATGAAAACATTACAGAGCTCCTGTATAAAGCCTTGCATTTAGTATTGTAGGGGTTTTTTTTGTTTTTACTAACCCTTCATGCCTTTAGAAACACTCAGAGCCAAAGTTCAGTGAGGAGCATTAAGGACACACTTAGCTGAAGTTCCCAATGATTTTCCTCAATTTCTAAGCCCTATTATTAGACTTTACCTCATGTCTAAACTGATGCACTCAGAGATGTATTGTTGAGAACTATCACAGAAATATCTGCCTGCAAGGGCAGGTATTTGTGTTTTCCCATGATTTGAGTGTAATTTTCTACCCTGACTACACACCATGTTTATTTTTGTCCCCTCTAAAGCTTATTCCTAATATTTAACACCAAACATGTTTAATGTATCTGGAAACAGAACTGGTATTTTCATCTGGAAATCTGGTAATTTTTGCAGCTGATGTCACCTGAAGGCTACAGAAAGATGCTACAATTTTGATGAGGCTGAGGGGGAAAAAGCATAGGCTAAAAGCAAATAAATTAAGGAAAAATAGTGGTGCAAATTAAGGCAATAAAAGTAAGGATCTGTTTCTGCTTTTCAGGAGTTTTTCAGTGGAGTCACTCCTGACTCAGAGCAATGTAAGCCCAGAGTGCAGTGCTCAGATCTGGCTGCTCACAGAACCAGGAGTGAAAGCCTCTTCCTTGAGTTTGGCTCACAATTGTTTCAGTCTAACACTGCAACTTGTGTGCTTCACAACATCCAACAAAACTTCTGCTCAGATGACTCACATCCCAGGCAGTACAAAATCAGACATACCAACTACAGACAAAGGCCCATCCCACACTGGAAGGGTTTGCTGTTACTGGAGACAACCACAGGCTCTGTTTGGCTTGTTTGTGGTTTTCTTTCTCCACCAGAGGACTGCAGATGTTGCTGGGTGCATTTGTTGCCATGCACAGCTAAATGATACATGATAACTGCACTGCTCCCCCGTGTTTGCACACACTCTGGGCCTTAGCAAGCTGATTCCAAAGGCAGAAGTACTCTGGGCATTTTGTGCTACATTAAGTTGTCCTATGCAACACAATAATCAAATCCTAAGAAAAAACTGCCAGTGATCCAACAACAAAGGGCTACAAAACCTACATGAGACACAATACTTTAAAACTGATCTATAAAAATGTGACTATTTACTGTGAAATTGGACAGGTCATGTATCTCTGACGTTTATACCAGTTGTAAATAACTTCCACATAAGTGCACACTAATCCACAAGTCCACAGGCCCAGAAATGTTTATGAGAAAGATTTGGCCCACCAGAGCTCTAAGGAACACATGTATTTTTACAATCCACATGCCAGCATATGGAAATAATCTCTATCCTTTACACTTTTTTGAAGAGGTATATCTTACAAGACCTTCTGGCAGCTGCTGGAAAGTTCAGATATGAGGACTGTAGTGTGGAAGGAGATTTCAAAAAGCTCTTTTCAATGCTATCTCACTTTCTGCAGCTCCTGTCTCAGCCACGATGGCAGGGGCTGCCCCAGTTTGTGGAGGAGTTTTGACAGTTCCACGTTGTGATCTCTGTAGTAGCTCGACAGAAAGGCCCTGCACTGATGGATACAAAAGGAGAGGGTTTTGTTTAATAAAAGGCTGTACTGCAGTTACTGTGAATTTGAGGTTTCAAAGTTGGTTTGACATGTGGGAAAACTTTACTTCCTTTGTAATTTATATTGTTTTATGCTGTCTACTGCATTCAAGGAGCTGAACTCTGAAAGGTAATTTCAAGGGAAACAAAGGTTGTCCAAAATGAACACCAAAGTCAAAGCAAAATTTGATTCTACTCTTAGAAAAATTAGAATCACACTGAAGGTGATGGAGATACTTTTATTGCAGTGTGATTGAAATAACAGCTTCTAAAATATCTTTGTATATAGACTTGTATCAGTTAGCAACCTCCATTTTCAGAAGTATTTAGAGTTGAAAAGACAAGAGTTTGCACAAACACAGTCTTCTCTTATCTCTGACCAAAATCCTTCTCACCCAATGGTTTTGTATGACTCTGCTGATGTGAAGTTATTTATAAAATTAAGTACTGTGAGAAAAAGTCCAAGCTTACCTGATACATTAATTCTTACTGCTGTTCAAACTGTTAGTTTTTTATTGGCATTTTAGGCAGGCTAAATGAAATGGCAATGCAAGACAGAATCAACATGAAAGTTCCAGCTAGACCAGGAGACTGCACTGCCCTTGGGTACAGGCTGCAGCATTTGATCTGAGTGAAATCTCCCCAACTGAGCATTTGTCTGGGGAAGGTATTTATAAAATTCATAGAAACAGAACCTAACCTCTCTTAAAACTGGATTACAGGAGTGCCTGCATCACCTGTCACAGTCTAACTGGTCTCAAAGACAAGGGACCACACAAATACACTTATCTGATCACGACTGAGAAGAAATTTGCACTGTGGAACTTCTGCTGCTTAAGTCCATAAGGTAAAGGGGACAGGACTTCAGGAGCAGCACGTTTAGTTTTCTAAGGAGCACCAAGTTTTAGAATTTGTGTGGGGGGGTTTGTTGCTGCTGTTTTTTAATGACTTAATCTTCACATTTGAAATAAAGAACTGAACATCTATGGAGTCCACAGCCACCTTAAACATTTCCTTTGCAAGGAAAGGGAGACAAATAATGAACACCTACTTAATTTTGTCTTCTCTCCCTTCTCATGATTTTGCTTGTGTCATGTCCCATATATGCCAAGTGACTCCCTGTACAATGCCAGTGAACATCATGGGGTACCTCAGAATCCATAGGAGGATATTTTCTGCCTTTGCTCTTTCCAAGACACTTGGTTTTTCCTTCTTCCAAGAGCTGGCACCAGAATCCTTTATGTGAATCAAACCTGAAACAAACATTGTGGGGTGTGAAATTTGTGTGTAACCAGACCTGGGAGTCAGAATCCAAAGAAGTGGATGTTACATTCCTGACTGATGTAACTAAATCTGTTTTCCAGTTAATGCCACAAATAAAGAGAAATTAATTCTATTTGCTTTCTGTTTCTGCACAGCAGCATCCCATGTTCCACTTATGGAAGCAAAGTTTGTTTTGATCCATTCAAAATTCACGTGGAAGTCTCACAAAGCAGCACTTTGTCTGTCAGAGCTCTACTTCTGGAACAGCCAGGTGGCTCAGTGAATGATCCACGGAGAATTTAACCCTGGATTGTGATCTGAACAATTCACCCTACCAACAGCCCAAAGAACTGTGAAGGGCTTTATTCTGCACTGAGCTGACTAACAGACTGGCTGGTATTTTAGCAATGTAGGAACGAGTGAAAATGATGAACCAGTTAACTCACGTTAGGGCTTCAGAGTAATTGTAATGAGGAGAGACTCCCAGAAACTTCTGTACTTCATCCATTACGGTGGATGGGTCAGTTCTCAGCTGCTGTCCATCAATAATGAGCAACTACAACAGAGAAAATAAATGGAGGCTGAATTTGAAATTCTTTATTTCAGGCTTGCAACTGAAATTTCCACCTCTGTCAAACTCCTTCATCACGTGGAGAGTACTGCCCCAGGAAACAGTGATGGGTCCAGTCTTAATTGTCATCATCATTAATGACCTGGGAGCAGGGCATAGAGCATCTTAATTAAATCTGAAATTATATTGCATTGGAAGATGTTGTGACAACAGAGAAATAGCAGTGAGGGATCTAGAAAGATAAGAAATACTGTCAGGAAATTGAGAGACTGGCCCAGCCAAGAAAAAAATACATTAATGGCTACTACTTTTCCAGATAAAACATAAGGCCATCAGGGCTGATTCTTCACTATCACTGTGGGACATAAAATCTGGCCAAGCTCTGCATGACAATGCATATTATTCAATATTCACAGGTTACTTGTGGAGAAAAGCTGATGAAAACATAATGAGGAGAATTTCATACCAGAGTCAGGATATTACAGCATTGTGCATCTCATGAAGAGATACAAAGGTGGCAGAAAAGAGAGTATGTGGAGAATAACAGCAGCTAGATGCCTCAGAGCTTCCTTGGCACACTCCAGGAAAACAGAAGGTGCAGACTCCAGCCAACTTGTCTCAGCTACAAGAGTCCTGGATAAACAGAAGGTTGGGATTGCAGCCAACCTCCCTCTAACTGTTGGGTGGGGACCAGTGCCAGACACGCTGCCAATGTCACAAAATTCCATTCCTGAAATAAATCTCCCAAGGAGATGCTGATCATGTGATATTGTCTGCCTGGTCTGCTGTTATCACATGATGCTCAGGGCTTAGGATGTGCATCTTTTGAGGCTTGACACTACACAGGACCAGAAGGAGCATAATAATTTGTAAGATACCCCCGAGATCAGCAGTCAGTAGGCAAGACTTTTACACAGGTAAACTTCTAGCAGGTACATATACATATACACGTATCTAGGAGGAGGATGTCAAGAGTCCTATTCACCTGGTAAGGTGGGAAGTAAGTGAGCCATCTTTCAATGTGGGTAGCATACCATCCAGGTGCCAGGCATCTCTTCTGCAGAGCTCTGAGCTCGGAGGGGGCTCGAGGGCCAGCTGTGATCACCTGATAGAAGCTGAATTTCAGAGCTGCGGGGTCTTCGTGGGATCGCTGATGCTGTAAAGGAATGGACATTGCTGGAACTTTACAGACCACACAAGCTGGGGAAACAAGGCAAAACTGGTTGCTCTCACTGACAAAAATTTCTTAGCTTAACCTCTATTTTGAGCATGAATTGATCACTGTGTCTATATACCAACTTCTGTATGTGCTGATTACATAAATCAATTAATTATTTTTACATGCTCGCATTATAGATAATTTGAAAAGGTGGTTACTGGTATTTTAACCCTTAAAACATGACAGATATCTCAGCCCATGGCTGATCACAGATGGTCACTGACTGCAGGGGTACATCCTGAGAAGATACACAGAGAGGATTCAGGGTGGAAACCTGGCCTGGTGCCCACCCACGTTGTCCCAATTCCCTACCTGGTACCAGGAATAGGCGCGGTCGGACGGGTCGATGAGGATGGTGATGATCTTGGCCTTGGGGATGAGGGAAGCAGCTCTCTTGGGAGCTTCCTCAGAATGGAAATAGTTGGCACTTTTCTCAAAGAGGAAGTCAGTGGTGACATTAGAAGGAGTGGGAAAGAAATCCATGTACCTGGGAAAGCAACATCATCCTCAGCGTGACTTAGAAATCACACAAAGGCTGATAGATCTGTTAAGCATACTTTATTCTAGAATACTCAATTAAAATAAAAGCCTAATTGCAAAAAAAAAAAAAGAAAGCAAAGCAAAGTTTACATTGTATCTTTGATCATATTTTACTTGGTACTAGCTTGCTTCTCACTACATGTAACTAGACATCGCAGCTGTTTTTTTAACTGGATAAAAATGTTACAGTATTTATGTATTTTAAAATTCACAAGTTCTCACTTTTCAGTCAGAACAAACTGCTGAAGGCTAAAGTAGAAATTGAGTTTTCCAAATCTGGCCTTTTGCTGACACCAAGTGAAGTGCAAAACTGTAAGAAAAAACTACTTAGTATCAGAACTGCTCTCACTGAAAAGAGTAAGAGGCTGTTTATATGGGGAAGATGCACTGAAACAATCCCCCACAGCTTCATCAGGTAAAAAGGTTTCTGAGCAGTGGCAGAATTCACTTATTTTTCTGAGTCACATTTTTAGGGAAAATTGGGTTGTAGTTGTTTTAGGGTTTTTTTGTGAGCTTTTCTCATCCATTATGAAGTTGTAGTTAAATTCCTGCAATTGTTTTGTCATATAAGGACTTCTCTATCCCTGGCCCTCAGACCACTTCTTGTTACTGCTGGGAAAAACAATAAATAGGAATTTTTGGGCCTCTTGACTTTTCAGTTAGCCTGCATTGAGAAAATAAATGCTATTTAAACAGCCCCTTCTGAAAACCATGCTTAAGGACTGAGATTTCCTGCAGTGCTTAGACTTTGTTCTATTCATACAAGTGAGCTACTTCCAACACAAATGATGTGCTCTTGTTGGCTTTGAAACTGTAACCACTGAAGTCAATGGACTTTTACTTCCCAGAAATATTAGGGCTGATTTGATGAGAATGATGAAGCTGTATCCATTTTTACTCAGGAAGTTATTAGAAGCTAATGACTTGGCATGACTGTGTGGGCTCAGAATGCTTTACCAGGAAAGGGGAAGGCCAGCTCTGAGAGAGGCAACAGGCACTAAGGGCAAATCTGCTCTAGATGATGTGTTGGGTTATTATGCTGCTGTACTGAAGTCCTGGCAGTAAAATGATAAATACAAGGCAATGAGGAGTACAAGTCTTTAACATCAAATATGGCACTACACTGAATTTTGGACAAAAAAAAAGTGAATTGATTCTTTAGCTAACATGGAAAATTTGAAAAAAGTAGAGGCTGATATGCTATCAGTGAAAAATGGAAAGAAATTGGACCAGGTGTGGTATCAGGAGGTTTCAAAGTTTAGGGTCAGCATTTCTGCTGGACACACTGCACAAGTCTTGTTCAGTCACTCATTCGTGAGACAATTATTAAATTCAGCAAGGGCAAAGCTGAGAAGGCTTTACAGAAACTTGTCCAAGGAACCTGTAACAAAGCTTACAGGAAGAAATGCAGGACTGGTCTGTTTAGACCTCTCAGTTTCAACAACAGCAAGACCAGTTCTTACTTTACTATTCTGCCACATCTATTGGAGGCCTACAATTTACATCTCTACACTGCCTTCAAACCAGCAATACTGAGGTTCTCAGGGCAAAGCAACCCTCTTCTGCTTCTGGAGTTGGCCCTGCTCCAAATCCAAGCTTGGACAAAGACTGAGTCACCTCAGGGGTAAAGCCCTATCTCCACAACCATAAACCAAATTGAACTGATTGTTATTGGTGATTCTTGCAGGAAGCCCAGCCAATTAATCCATTGACTAATGAGGAGAGCCCTTGTATCTAATTACAAAGTGGCAAGCTCATTACAGGCCAGCATAGAAATACACTGTCAGACGAGGTGGTCTGAGAGATCTTTCTGGCTGACAGAATGCAAATCTAAGAATTAGGTAACTACACCAACAGGGAGTTGTGAGGATCTGACAGTTCACTCTGGGAACCTGGCAGGGGTGGTGGGACATAGAGTGGGTGCTGTGGTGAGAACCTGGCAGAGGGATGTGCCTGGTTTAGACAGGCTGACCACTGTGAGCTTTGTGCCCCAGTGCCACGATAAGATGAAGGTCATCTGATGTGTGTGGCAGCCAAGTGGTACCTGGACCTTAGAGTCCAGCAGCAATGAGAGAAGCAGCACAGCAGTTTTGCAGCAACATGAAAACATTGATTTTGTGGAAGAAGGAAGCCATTTCCCACTGCCAGCCCTTCATCCATCCAGCACCTCTGCACTGGCACAAGAGGCTGAGTCACCACCTTCCCAGTGACAGTGTGCTGCAGCAACCACAGCTCTGGGACAACCAGTGCCCTGCAAACAAACTGCACCCCAAACAGACACTGATGTGTCTGCACTGAGACCACACAACAGCCTTCACCCTGCTCATTCTATGGATGAATACAAAGTCAAAGGCAATAAAAGTGTTCTCCTTTAAACTGGGGGCAAAATAAAGAAACAAGACAAGAAATCAATAATCCTTCCCTGGTGCTCCCCAGCCACCACAGCGTGTCACCAGCCTTTGTGCTGCAGTGCTTCACAGTGCAGCACTTTGGGAAAGCAGAGCAACAGGAGTGACCTGTGCCTGCTGACTCCCAGGGAGCTACAGGGAACGTGGCAGTGGAGACACAGGCTCTGTCTCAGCACCACTTCCTGACCTGCACAGACACGTTCTGCTAATTACCTGGTCTTTAAAGAACGTTTTGAGAGGCTTTCCCTGCCCCCATTTTTTATTATTTACATTATTACTACTGACTGCCATATCCTATTTAAAGGAAGAGATACCTCTTCCTGATAGTATTTTTCTTTTTCTCTTAAGAAATAAGATTTCCAGCAGGAACATAACTTCTGTGTCCATACATCTAACTAGCAACCACTGCTGTCCCACTTTCAAAGGCATGTGTAATGAGAAATACACATTTGGTTACTGTTCTGCACATGTTCATATCTGGATATGCACAAGAAAGCCTCACAAAAGTTAGTGCATTTAAGATATTCTGTAGTAAGATCATTATTCATGTGCATCTGTTTCTCATTTCAGAAGGACAGTGAAGGTTATTTCTTATCTCACTTCATATATGCACAGTTACCATTACCAACAGTAATGTCATTTTTCTATTGTTCACAACATATAAACTTTTATATTTATACTAATAACCCATCTTACCAATCAATCCCCCTGTGGTAGTTATTTCTATTAAAGAACTGTACCTCCTCAAAGGTTTTTGGGCTGGGGGAGTTACTAATGATGGAAGGATGCATGATCAGGAACAAATACAAGGCTGTAGTACCTGCAAATAGGATAAAAGTCCAAGATTTAAAATAAAACTACACACACACACACACACATATTTTTGGGGGGATCATAGTTGCAGATGGGGCTAAATCAGCTTTATTCCATTTCATTTCATTGAGGGAATGTTGATTTCTGTTGCCAAAGATCCTGTGCTTTCTGAGCTTTTAGAATCAGGACATTTAAAGAACTGTAAATAGTTAATACAGACACTGGAGTGCCAGTGTTGAAATCTGTTTTTCCTACTTAAAATAGCCGTGTTTTAAAAAATAATGATTTACCTATATGTGACTGTCACAAAAATAATTTTAAAGTCTTGCATTCAGTAGCCATTGAGGATTGGTGAAGACGAAAGGAAGCTTACATGCCATTTTCTGATTACAGAGAAGAAAAATAACCATTGAGTCAATTTATAAACTACTGCAGTCTTGTAATTAAAACTGTCCATTAGGAACTTCTTGACTTGAAAAAAATGCCAAGAAATAACAAGATTCTATGAACAAGACACATGCAAGACAAGAACTTGCAATTCAGAATCCAACCCATCTGAAAGATGTCTCTGTCCTGTCCTTTCCTTTTTCCACTTCGACAAGACTTTGTGTATCTTACTCATCTCTTTATCAAAGTTTACTCCTTTTGACATAAAGCCCCTCCAAAAAATGAGACACACCTGAACCCTGCATTTTCAATGCATACTGACTGCTCTTGTAACTTAGATTATAAAACTGTATTTGCATGGTTTCTGGAAATAAAAAAAAAAATGCTGTTGGATGATCAAGATCTCTACACAGCAGCCTGAGCCAACAGTGATTAATTAATTGGTTTACTTATTTGAACTTACACACAGCCTATCTTGTTGGAATAAAAGAACATCTCACCAGTTTTCTGGGGTCCTACAACCAAGAATTTTGGTAACCGATCACAGGTTTTTTCCTTAGACCAGATATCTCTGTGCCGTTTGTCATCACAGGGGTTCTACAACAGAGAAGGAAACTCAGAATTCCATTGGCAATCACGTTTGAAAAAGTTCTTAAATTACCCTTGTATATAAATTACCTATTTTTCACACATGTGCAAATATTCTTATCAGAAGTTATTCAGTCTTATGACACAAAACCAATGCATTCCACTGATATTCCAGTGATTCAGACTGGTACTTCCAATGTAACCAGGTCAGAACCTCACTCTCTTTTGGGATTTTTTTTTAAGGAGAAGGATGCTGACAAAATATATCCTACACATATATAGTTGCTCCATTCCTGTAACAGCTACCACACTATATATGCTGCATTTTAAAACTAAAGGAGTAAAGAGTATTATGATTTAAGGCTTTCTGTTTACAAATACATATTCTGATCTTCCAATTCAAATCAGTACCTAATATTAATCTTTAATCTTTGCTGCTACACCATTGAATCAGTTTAAATTTGTTCTGGAAATGGTACTCACAAACAATTTTTGGCACTGTTTTTTTGGCAATACTGCACTGAGATGTGGAGAATTATCTCCATGTACCCCTTTGAGGCTTAAGAAAACACACCTGTATTCAAAATCACATCAATTATGGACAAAATACACCTCATACACAATATGTCTTAGTCAGTGTAACTTAAAAATGTCTTTTCTAAGTAATTATAATTTTTCAAGTTATTTGGCTACCGGCTAATTTCCATTTAAAAAATGATTTTCTCTTAGTATTATGCAAAATCCTTGACATTTTCCCCTCTAGTTCAATGTTTTATTCAAAACCAGCATGAATTTCAAGACGCATATTTAAGTACAAATTTGCAATCTCAGACCCTACCTTGGCAATTCAATATCCAAGGCTGGAAAACATTTTAGTAAGCAAGCTTAAATACATTTTTATGTTTGATTTAGTAAAGTTTGCTCCTTAGAGTATTTCTACCAAGCCACCTCAATAAGATTTTATATTCAGGACTCAGGTATCTACAGCTTCTTGGCAAACTTCTTCCTTGGGCAGCTCCCAGCCTATTGTGAATAATGCAATATTCTGATCCATCTCATCTCCTTCCACTTGGCTGATCATGGTATTCATGGTCTTAATGCTCTTTTCTCTTCTTGGATGCCCTCTTCTCCTCACACACTTGGAGGAAAACCTCATTTCTTTATCTACTAGAAGGTGCACATAAATCTGCCTGTCACATGCTTTTTATCCCTGTTAATTCCAAAAGGAGAAGAGAAATAACACAATGTGCACTTGCCTGCCTTTGCCCACATTTTTAAAGGCAAGTAAAGTCACAAACAAAAACAAATTAAAGATAATTTTAATTACACATCTTAATGCATAATAGTTTCACAACCTTTTACAAGTGATAGGGAACACAATCACATCCTGAAGCTTCAGCTGGCTGTTGTATGGAACCAACTTAGAAATATAACTGCTTTTCTCCACAAGAAACTGAAACAAAGAATTTAAAAAAATAATAAAAAAAACCACCGAGACAATTTTTTTCTGATCTCTTGCTCAGCCTTCACCTGCCAGAGAGGGTCCTTCTGCTCAGGGAATAGCTCAAAATACTTGTGAGCCAGCTGGACCGGGGGAAGGGTTTGCAGTTTCAGGTTTGTCCAGGTATGAACGAAGTTGGCCAGATTGACAAAGGTGTACAAGCCCAGGCGGTCGTTGCCGTAATTGGACAAGTGTGTCATGAAGATGCTGATCTGTGGGAGACAAAATGAATTACATCTCGAATCCTTGCATCACTAGATGGCAGTGCAGCCCCAGGTAATGCAAATCTCATCTGCATTTTGCTCTCAGAGCAGCGAGCCTTGGATCACATTGACACAGCCCTTTACCACCCCCGTCGATGACATCCTTCTGCTCAGGTCAGCTCAAGGCAATCAATGAGGAAAACGCTGGAACAGCTCCCGAGAGCTCTGTGGGCTGCAGGATGTGCAGTGCTACCCTGGGGTTGGGAAACACTGACAGCACCTAAATGTGCATTTACTGCACAGGATACAGCAAAAACAATGCCCACTGCTGCACTTTAATAGGAATACAAATGCAATATTAAAACCAGAGTTCCTGTTTTCATGGAAGAGTAAGCAGCTGAGCTCTATTGCTGTGACTTTAATCTCGTGGCTGCAGGTCTTAAGTTTTATAGAGTAAGTAGTTCATCTCTTCTACAAAGGTATTCTGCAACACTGGCCTGACACACACAACAGACAAAAAAGAAAATCTGAGAACTAGTACTTTCAAATACCAGTGCATAAAATAACCCCAAACAAAAACCACCAGAAGTTTCAAGGCTGCTGGTATTTTACTCTCCCAGTACCTTAACTAGGAAGGTGATACCCAGATACACCCTCCTGCCCCAGCCCTGGCTCCAGCTGCAGTTCTGCACTCCCAGTGGAAGCAATGCTTCTGTGAAGGTTTTTCTCACAGGAAGGGCATTTTTGGATGCACCTGAGCTGGTGAGCAGAGCAGGAATACACAGACTGCAAGGATGAGCTCTCAGGGACTGAGGAAGGGCTGCAGACAGAGCCCTCTGTTTTCTCAAGTGATCCCTTTCCAAGGGAATTTTTCACTGATGCAACAGTCTGTTCTTACACTGAAATCTGCAAAGCGTTGCCTCTCCACCAGTGATTTCTTTCTTGAAATTCTTTTTAAAGTACAATTCCCCCAAAATAAACTCTCCAGACTAATTTCCATTAAAAAATTAGAAACATGACTCTTTTTCTAAATAAATCTGCTAATGCCATGAATGAGCAATTTCTATTTAAAGTAAGACCTGATGTAAGCCACTTTAAAAAAAGAAAAGCTTATCACGGTCATAATTCTGAAATTAATGCAGGAACTGAAGTTAATCTTTTGTAAAGGAATTCCAGTCCTCAGCTTAAAGAAAGAAAAAGAAAAGAATGAAAAGCTGGTATTTACAGTAAAATCAGAAGATGCACACTGCTAAATCACTAGGAGATGATCTTTCTTTGTGGGTAGGACTGAGATTGAAAACCCCTTCCCTTTAGGCACCAAATGTGTAACCTTTTCAGGTTCCCTTTTTTATTTCAGTTCTCAAAGCAGGAACAGAGCAGCCACAGGACTACCTTGTTCTCACTAAAGTCACAATCAGCAGGTTTCCATAAAAAAGGTTAACTTGCTTTCCTGACAGCCCCTTTCTTTCCTACACGTGGGCTGACCTCTGACATTTTTAATGTCAATTCACCTCCTGGCAACTCCTCACCTGCCAACAGCTACTGCACTGCCATGAAAGGAAAAGCAAGAGAAGTTGAAAAGATTGCTAGTTCAGGGAAAATATAATTATTCTTTCCCTGAAGAGAATATCACTGTAATTTTAAGAATGTCAGTACAGGCTGAGAAATTGACTGGACATATCATCCTAAATATTTTCCAGCATATAAAACTGTGTCAGTGAAGGGGGAAAATTACCAGAAACCTAAGCTCCCATTTCAGTTGTATTTTTTAAGTCAAATACTTTATGGTTAATTATTTACAACACAAAGATGATCAAATGCTGGTTGAAAACTTAAATGGCTGAGTCTGGTAAAGAAATCCATACTTAGCCAAGCAGATACGTGACCTAATATGTGACTTGACATTGTAGAAAAAGACTCTTCTAGATGGCATCACATTGATCACAGGTTAGCTGAGAGGGATGGTGGATCATCACTCCCCACTTCAGAAGGTGCAGAAGGATGGGAACACATCAATCCCCTTCATTGGCAGGAGGTGCCATTTCACACCAGGACAAAACATAATGATGATTTTTTCCCTTCTATACTGGCTTTATGATGCTTTGGTTTGCTCTATCATAGCACGTCCTGAGTCATTCAAACAAGTTCCAATTAACAAGAATCATTATTCTTTCTCTGCAACTAATGGCATGCTATGCTTCTGCAGATTTACTCTCTTGGAACCACTAAAAGGAATCCTTTGTGGGCACATCTCAAGGCTAGACCTAGTAAATAACACTATTTGTTCAAGAACCTTTCACCTCTGGGAAATGCTGTAAAACACAAACAGAGCTTCATATATTACTTTATTCCTCCTTTAACAGGGAAGGAGTTGTGAATGGATTTATGTTTACTTTAACAAGCATTTTAACCTCCCTTTCAGATAAAAAGAGCTTATTTGATTTTATTATTTCCAGCACTCTTCTCAAATAATTTCTTTCAGGCATCTCAGCATTTCCATTATTTCAGTGCAGAAGGATCACCCTTTTTTAGCTGTTCCTCATGAACAAACCATCATCTTGGTTGCACTTCAATGCACACCCTCCATGGGATTTAATATCCTGCACGAGGGAACTGAAATGGAATGCAGACAATTTTTAAAATGATGGTTTGGGACTAAATCTGGCCTCTGGGCAGCAGCTCCTTTCCTGCTCTCACACATTTTCAGATGAGAGCTGCAAAGGTGCTCTCCTGTGCTCTGCCTTCTCCTTCCAGCTTCTCCTCAGCATTTTCTCCTTCCCCAGAGTGAAAGGACAGGAGGTCTAAGTTACATTTGCTCTCCTTCCTCACTCCTTGTTTTATGTGGGATTCTGACTGGTACTGCAGAAGTGTAGGGAAATGAGAACAAGCACTCAGGAGAAAGAGCTTTTATCTTTTTGACTGCTCATTCCATGCTGCATATTTCCTTACAACATTTCCCAATTAGAGGCAATAGCTTCTAGGTCAACAAACTGGAGTTGAGACCCAGAAGGAGCTGCTGCTATTAAATCACGTCTCAGAAAAAGATGAACCAGCACAATCTAATTTATGTATCAAGAACAGAGAGATGCCTGACAAACAGCTTACACAGAATGAAACAATGGAACAAGTTACCCAGCTTCTCGTGATGGATGGTAACTGGCTGGGTATTTCAAAAAACACTCATCACTACAAAATCAAGATTAGTAGGATGCTGCACCTATTGGAATCACACAACAAGAACACTACTCAAACTAAGTTCTGCAGTCTTGGTAACAGCTGCTGTTTCCTGACAAAACAGAGGTGCCTGCCTCCCAAAGGAATGATGGCACCATTCTCATTTGAGTAGCCCTTCCTAGGGCTCCTGCTTCTGGCTCTGGAGTCAAGGGGTCTCTCTTAAGCTGCCAGGATCAGAGCCCAGAGCAGAAAGAAGACTTTTTTCAGACATCAATTGTGGCAGCAATGGAAGTAGAGGGAAGTCTGAGACTTGCAGGACATCGATGATCTTGAGGAGTTTAATTATTTTGGCATTTCAAATTTACAACTGCAAGAGTTGGTATAAGAAAAAACAGGTAATAAACACTTATTACATACTGGCCATTTTTTTTTTAAACCATATATAGAGATCTATTGCAGGCAATTCCAACTTGAATAAATTCCTACTAATAAACCAGTCATCAAGGTACTTTAGTCACAGGCACTGTGTCGCCCTCCCATCTGTGCACCAACATTACAAGGCAGCATTAAGGCCTCCCAACTCAATGAAGTTATGCACAACCCTTCAAAATGAAGGTAAATTATGATTGACAATTAATTCTGTGGTCTTGGCTAGGCACTAGCAGCAGATGCATTACCAATTTGGAATATTGCTGGCATTTTAGCTACTGAGCACATGTTTACAGGCCATGAGAGTACATCCAACTCTCTGAACACCTATATTCCAATTAATTTGGCATTGTGCAGACACTGCTTGCAGTTCTGCTATTGTTTCCAAGTTACTCTGAGCAGTTTTGTTTCAGGTATTCAGAGACTCAGAAACAGCAGGTTTTGCTCCATTAGACTACCAAAGTGATGGAATAACAAATCAGAGCAGAGTCTATACTGAATATGTATTTTTAATAGCTGAAAGACAGTCCTGAAAGACCTGGATGCCTGCAGAAAAGCTGTGCTCAATTCCACCACAGACATTCCAGCTTGCAACTCCCTTTTTAGCCCTGAGCTTGTCCTGCTGCTTCCACAGCTGCCACAGACCTGTCCACTCACAGACTGCCAACGAGTGGAATTCCATCTACATAAATATGATGGAGCCAGGGAAGAGTTATGAGCTCACACAGAACCATGTATTTGATGTAGCTCTGTGTTGATCTGACAGTCAGGAACCCCAAGCTTATTTTCTGCTGCTGCTCATTCCCCTTGTGACTCAGCAGTGGTAGTACTGTTCAAAAGACTCGCTTCACTCTAAACCACTGGCACAAAGCTTTCCATTCCAGAATTTCAAGGATGGTAGGAAGAGTAAAAGTTTCCCATTGCCACAGTTTCAATGCATTTCCTGCCTGCTGGTACAAGGAATCAACTCTCAAGAGACAACTATTCCTGTCTGTTCCAAGACTCTCCACAACGCCTGTTTACCCAGGAATTTTGGTTTGGGTTTTTTTTCCTATTCCACCCACAAAATACCAGACTCTGTCTGGCTTTTATGGGTGGGTTTTGAAGAACAGATAGGAAGGCACAGAACCCTTGCTTTCTGCAGTCAGCCAAAAGGCTCGGCCAAAATGATTTCCCCCTACCCCAACTGATGGCAACTATTGCAGGAGTTATGGGTGTGAGGAGACAGGGAAGAGATGGAACTGATGCCTTCTCACCCATGAAGTGGGGCAAGCCTGCCAAACTGAACCATCTTTCCTGCTTCTCACACTCAGTACAGTAAAATACAAGGTTGTGCCAAGCAAGACGGACAGAAAGGGAAGATCTGAGTCTGAATGTCTTTGATTTTGCTTTTCTTCTGTAGTGCCAGTTCAGGGTCACATTAACATACAGCAGGTTCTGCTGATGCTCATACAAATCCTCTCATTTTCAGTGCTAAAGGAGATAATTTCTCCCTTGCTGCAAGTCAATTAGCTTAATAACAGCTCTACTCACTGCAACTGGGGAGAGGTAAAAATTAGAAGAAAATAATACTTAGAACTGAACGCACACAAAGATTACAATTATTTTAAGATCAATCAAAGTGCCTAAAGCATTAACAGCCTTTCCTCTTCATCAGCACTGCTGTAACCATGTCAAGAACACACAGCTGGCTACACATTAGTTTCATTGTTGGGCTGTCAACCGTTTGAAGGCTTTCACCAAATTCCTCTCCACAGGGCATTTTCCCTTTTTCTTTCCATCTGCAGACACGCAGCACTTTGCAAGGAAGTGCATGTAAGTGCACGTAATGCAATTACTGCATTCTCTTTGTTTTTCTTAGGGGCAGAAAAGGTAGAGAAAAATTCCATAAACTGCTGGTTACCCTTAAACATTCATCTCGTAGGACAGAAAAGCTCCAGACCTGTATCTTCTACAGTTCAAAGGATCTGAAAAGCAATGATACAGTTGATGGCAGTGTCTATACTGACCTCTTCATTACACATAGCTCAAAACCTAATGGCTCACGTCCTTCAAAGGACTGATTCAGGAAACTGGTACAATTCCATTCTAAGAAACACTGAACAGAAACTTGTTTTACTAATCCAAGAATTTCACTGGATATTGCAGGAGGAGATGAATCTGAGATCACTGAAGATTCTAACAAGTTTATCAGGAAAAATACTTGCTAAAATGTTTTAAAGTCAGCACGGTGGTATGAAAACCAGTAACAATAAACCAGAGATGTGTCTGACTGGATAAGATAGTTATGACTACACACTTCCACAATGCACATTTTCTTTGTGGCTTTGCCCCAGAATTCCCTGCCTAAATCAGTGTAAGACCCTCAACTTGCCTGTAAATCAATTATTCAACAGATAATGTGGGAGAAATAATGCCAGTATACCAATAATACAGGCTGCTGAAGCTTGCTTTTTCTTTTCCTGTGAAACATTTTGTGCAAGATCCTGATATAGCACGATCTAGCCCGAGGGCCGCTGCAGTCAGCAAGATCTTTAACAGGAGACAAACATACAAAATATTACTTGAAGAGTGGGTAACAGTGTTCTCTTAGTGCTTGGGCTCTTTTTCAGCTCGGTGGCACTTCAGGATTTGGGATTCCTTACAGGAACAGTGGTCAGGACCACCTCCCAGCCACCAGTGGAGGGGTACCGAGGCAAACCACAGGAACACAACCTGCCACCCGTGAGATTTGCTGCTCCCAGCTGGTTCCCAGTTACACAAACAGCATCTCCAGAGCAGGATTTCCTGAGGCTTTCCACGCCTGCAGAATGTCTACATGCACAGTGCTCTGGGAACAGGGCCATCATGATGGTTCTCATGACAAAAACTCACAGCTGCACACATGGTCCTGTGGTTTTTTTGTGGTTGATCGAGCACACTGTAAGGAGGCAGAGCCTCTCTCACACCACTGCACAGCCAAACCACTGAGAAATTCTGGGCTTCACTCCTAGGGACACTTATTTCAGAGAAGGGTACCCAGTTCCTGAAGTCTCAGCCTGGTAACTTACACTTCAAAAATGATACTCACTTCCAAATTAAATATAATGAAGAAATTTGTTAAGATTAATCCACACAGATTTTCCAGGTTTGGAAACTAACTATTTATGTACTCATTACTGAGAACGTTGTTTAGTTGACATTATAATGATTCATGGGTAGCCTTTTCTCTTCTTAGTTTTGTATCAGTGAAAAATAACATTTTGAAAATGCCTCATAATGGAATTTTTGCATCCTCTCAACAGCTGGGTGTTTCACATCAAGAAATGCCAACAATTGTAATGAAAACACAAGAAAGTTTATGGTATCCAAAATGCCACTCCATAATTAGACAGACTCCTAAAGCTACTTGGTCTTCATTTTGATGTCTAAATTTTTGCCCAACTCTGACTTGCAAAGCATGACATAAATACATGCAAGACCTAGGCCCCACAAAGACACAAACCTCAGTCATTAAACTGCCTATGTGCCAGGCTAATGCTTAGAGCTTTAGGAACTCTCTGCAGGCAGATGTTTACAAACCAGATGCATCATCTTTCCAAAGGCACTCCTCAGAAGGAGTCTTGGACAGATTTTGGCCTAATAGTCACTTACAGACAAATTAAGAAAACACTGCATTCAGCTTCTCTTCTTTTAGCCATTGTTGTACTGGGGATATCACAATTTTCAGAAGTAGGTGATCACACAGTCTACACAGCAATGCAGGAATCTAACTGTAATGTATAAAAAGACATTATTGTACTCATATTCCAGGATCACAAGCAGACATAATCAAACCTCCATGATGAATATCAAAAATCGTGGATGTTTCACTGCTTGTCTTCCCCTCCCTTCTCTTCATTCTTTTAATTTAAAAGGCTTATGCCTCAAGCACTCATATTAAATTTTTGCTGTTTGCTTCCCTATGTTGTAAAATAGTTTTTGGCTGTTGTGGCTGTATTTCAGTGTGGAATATATTTTGTCTTGACTCAAAATACTGTTCTCTGTGCCTTACTTTAAATTGCTCACAGAGTAACTTCCAGTTACTCTACATAAACCCCACATATTGCCAAAGGACTCCTGTGGTGCCAATACCCTCCACACCCAATGACTTTTCCAGATCTCAGCTCTATTAACCTGGGGCTGGAAGCAGATGGTCTTGAAGGTCCCTTCCATCCTAAACCTTTCTATGAGTGATTCTGTGCTGTGCCTGGAATGATACATTCCTCAAAGCCAGGACTGCAACCACTGCCACCCTCCAGAAGGGAAACCACACCTGTGCTAAGGAAGTAAAGTTTTTCTTTCCTAATTCTGCTATGTGAACATGAAAAAGGGGAACAAAACACTAACTGCTCTCTAAGAGCCAAAACTATGGCCTGAAAGAATCTGAGGCTTGAAAAATACACCTGCATACAAACTGCTGAAGTAGCTTTCAGAAATGGTTTTCCCTTGGGCTGCATTACATTGCAGAAGATTTAAAAAGGGCACAAAATATTTAGGCTGTTATTCCAAAAGATTTGAGTGCTGATAATATGTTTTGTTCCCTTTGGTGCTCCCAGTGACTACATTTTTGTAAAACTGGAGAATTTTATTTATATGTTTGATTTGGACCCCAAATGAAGACCTCATCTAAAAGCCTGTCTAAAAGGTCAGTTTTGAGGCAGCTGACCTAATCCCATGCCATTCTGAAGTACTACACTGCTCTCTTCTGTCAGTGTTCTGTAGCTTCAGCACCTCACTTCTTGTTTATCTTCCATTAAACATAAATGAAACGTTAAGCAGATGTGGTTCATTTACTCAGATCTTTTCTTCCAACAGTGTGGTTCTTTTACTTGGATCTCTTCTTTGAAGCTGCTTTGAGAGAGCAACTGAAATTCCTCAAAACTGAAATGCCCCAGCATTTCTTGCTTGCAGCCTTCTCACCTCAGGAAGTGCTCCCAACACTTTGCACCACGACTTTGGCACAGCAGAGAAATGAACTTCACCTGAGATACTCACAGGAGGTCTTTACATTCAAATTCTTCAAAAAATTAAATCTCAGGGGTCCTATTTCATGTAAGAAGTGAAGAACAGGACAGGGTGGCACTGCTGCATTACTAACAAAACAGTTGTCAAAAAAAGGTGGAGACTGCTTTGTACAACTAACAACATATAGAATATTAGATCTTAATTTACTTAATTGAAAAAGCAAAAGAACTCACTGTCAGTAACCATTACTGTTTGGGAGACCCAGCTGATCAGCCCTGGAACATTCAGTAACTTTTCCTTCAATTAATTTTTTAAAAACACTTCAAAATTCCTCTGTACTTACTGGATTGAGAACCACTGTGAAGAACAACTCTCCCCCTTGAATACTTTTGTCTAATTCCTTTGGACCTCCAGGATACTCTTTGTAGAAAATGGTGTGGGTGAATAAGCCACAGGTTTGCCTAGGAAGCACCTGAATTTATGAAAAAACCATAAAAAAAAATCAAGAGTTTTTACTTTTAATGAGATGATAAAAGTCAGAGAAGTAACATATGACAGATAATTGCTGGGTGTATTTGGCCTCTCAACTTTGCTGGAAATCAATACTGATCTTGATGAATTATTATCACTAAAACCATAACATCCAAAAATTCATCACATTTTGTTTGAAACTGGAGACTGATCTCTATCACCAAATTACAATTCCAGAGCTGCCTCAAACTCAATCTGTCCATAACACCTCATCCTAAATCCAAGTATTTGAAGTCTAAAGTTTTAAAATAATGTGAAAGATAATCTAAAATATTATCAGTCTATATCATATCAATCAGTTCCACTTTTATCTGAATGATGGCTTTGTTGTAAATTTAAACTCTAATTGGAAAGGCAAATTGGGTTTTTTTTTTGCTTAGGCATCACCACCAATAATTTTACTCTGACACATGGGGAATTTTGTCATTAATGCTCACCTAAAAAGAAAGATTTACTTCTCATTCAGTTGTGGTATTTTTTAAGACCAGCTGAAATACTAAGTACAAGTGAAATTAGTTTTAAAAACATTCCAAAAACAAATCTTTTGAATATGAAGAACTACTAAATGCAGTTAGGTTCTGCATCAGAAACTCAAAATATTTTCTCCTGAATTCAGAAAATAATTTACTGGAGAGTATTTCAATTATGTCTATTCCTTATGGAAAATCAACAGCTGAGTATGGATGTTTAATGCTTAACTGGGACTGTTATGATAGATTAACTTTTAAAGCACACAAATGCCTTATTTGAAACAGGCTGTGGTTTTGTACTCTCTATTTCTTTGCAGTTTCATTTCTCAACATTTTCTTTTGTGCTGTAGAGAATACTGTGATCACGGATTGTAAATTCTGTGTTGTCAGAAAACCAATGGAATTTGTACATCTGCTAGAAACTTGCCTAAGTTTTGACAAAACCTTTGGATTTCATTGAGGAAATATGAGAAGAGTTTTTTCACAGAGGCAAGGAATGAAGCTGTACTGGATGGGAGGTGCTCTGACAAATCTTACACAACAGTGTTCTTACTGAGTGTGTTCATTACTATTAAGCCTGCAGATGTAAAAAATGATGCATTTGCCCTGGAGAACTGAAAGCTTGAGACTCCCTGAACAGGTGGTTTTAGATGACTGGTTTTGGAAATAGATTTTTGGCTGCAGTGTCCTTGTGTTAAATCTCATTATGTGTCTTCAAATGACGTGTTTTTACAAATATTTATGGAAGGGATTTTTGGAGATTCTGAGTCAATCTGTCTTCCCCAAATGCTCTGTGCTCCCTGAGCACATCCACAAAGCCATTATTTCACAGGCCGTGATTGCTTTGAGGAGAACAAACTGTAGCTCAGCCCTATACTGGTGTCAGTTCTGTTCCTACATTTCTGGAGACCATTTTCATTTGCTTCACCCAAAAATAGATCAAAACTTTTTAAAATATTAGCACTTAGCTTAGGAGAGTGGTATCCATGGCAACCTGAGAACAACACCAGAACTCTGTTCTAAGTGGCAGAGCTGTGCCAAGGCTCTCGACCTCCCAAAAGTGCCTGTTGTACAACACAGGGCCCCCATTCACTGCTCTCCCAAAGACAGTTACTTGGGAACGTGCCACCAAGGATTTTGGAAAGCTGGTTTGAAACACTTCTGAGATAATACTGACAAGATGTGAACCCAAAATAGCCTCCACCCCAGTGCCCAGATGGCAACAGCCCAACACCTTCCATGTCAGCTGTGTACAAGCCCTTCCCTTGGCAGACGTGGCTGTCAGTGACAGTGCTGGGAGCGAGGTAACCCAGGAAAACAGTGGGATTTGAGAGCACTTTGGTAGCCTGGAGGTGGTGAGGGGGGTATCTGCCCTCCCCGCAGCTCCTGAGGCTCTGCCTGCACCCAGGCTGAGGGCTCTGGGTTAAACCAGGCTGCAAAGCCCAGCCCATCTTTGGGTATGGCAGAAGCCAAACAAGGGCAACCATGCCCAGCTCATAGGGAAGACAAACATATGTACCCACCCAGACCCAGATTCTGAGGTGGCATAACCTGGCAATACTGTTTTGCACTTAATGGTACCATGCAAATTGAAAACCTGATGGAAATCTGACCCAGCATATTGTGTTAAATGATGCAAAATTGACTTTTTCCTTGAGCTCTCTGAACCAGCATTAACCACAGGACCAGAACAGTTAACAGCCTGTTAACTGCTGTCAGCAGGGTGCCTGGATGCCACCCTCATCAGCAGAAACATCACCAGCACCAGACTGATTTTAATTAATGAGACACTGTCAAATACATCTTGCTACTTATGCAGAGTAGTACGTGCTTCTCTCAGTGTGAACTTTCAGGACACCCTGCTTTTCCACTTAAAAGGAAATCGTTCACGTTTTGTATCAGAGTACAAAATGAACATCAGCAACACAAGCCACTCACCATGATGTTTTTGTGGATGAAGCCTCGTCTGTACCTCGCAGGTTTCAGGTGTGGGTATTCTTCTGTGCTGGTAACTCTGATGTTCCAGACCTTTTTCCAGGCATCATAAAGTTGAACGTGTACTGGATAGACTCCTGAGTGGTGTGGAGCCACTGCATAGCCCAAGTCGGTTGGAATACCGTGTTCCTAAAACATGACAGAACCATGGCTGCACTCAAAAATTTAAGAAACTGGATGCTTTGGCACTTTTCAAATGCTTTGTTTGTGAAAGACCAAGAACGGGTCTGAAATGTAAATAAACAGTAATATCAAAACACGCTGATCTGGAAGGAGATGGAGGGCAGCACGGTGAAGATGAAACACAGGATTTTAAGTCTAAAGCCTTTTTAGAAAATATTTTTATGAGTAGGCAGGGAAGAAGGATATAAATGCATTTTACACTGGTTTCTTCAATTTACATTAAACAGAAAGCTTCAAGTTCTTGCAAGGAATTTGCTCACAAACTCCGATTTCAGAGAGAAAAATCACTGGCACATACTCAACACAACACACAGCACTTGGCAGCTACAACTACAAAACCACAATTTCCACTACATGTCCCTTCACAGTTACTTGGATGAGGAGCTGAATTTCAGAGTCACTGCATATCCCCTCTAGTCCATTCCAAACACAAATCCATTTTCAAAAACCAGCTTAACTATTTTAGTGTCATGTTAAAAATGGAAGAAAAGAGAACCACTTGTAACAGTCTACAGGCAGATGTTGTAGAGTAAACCCTTCTGTAGCACATTCCCTGGCTTTTATCATGTGGACATACTCACCTTGGTGCCGTTACATTCTCTTCACATCCAATGCCTTTTCCTTCAGGTTACTTTTCAAAGGAACAGGATACAGCAGATATTCCTTGATATGCTGATCAGCAGAATGCACAGTCCATAAGATATCATTTTGCCATGATTTAGGAACACTGTCCTTGCACTGCCTTTGAATTCTTACAGTTTTTAATATGGCTTGAATTGATATGGTCATCCTCACCACATTTCCTAATCATACTGTGTGTGCAAAGCATTAGCTGCTACCTGGACCTCTTCCTTTGAATTAACCAGTTACTAAGGAACATGAAAATCTCTAGGAAATCAGGTGTGTGATGTCAGTAAAACCATTTACTGTGTGTAACAGACACGCCTGGAGTGTTCTCCACAATCACAGTGGAGAATTCCAAGTTCTCTGTTTAAAGAATGGTGAAATTCTTGCTTGCCTTTAGGAATTTATGGCACACATAAAGGGACAAACAGGAATGAGTAACATCTGCCCTCCTGGTTGTACTGCATGAGGAGATAAAAGAGTGGACACTCCATCAGTTACACTGCTTTACACAATTTAATTCCATCACAGACAATCCAATTCTTCTTCCTTTTATCTTTCCTACTTCCCTTAAGTATGCATAAACATCAGAAAGGAAAATCTCCACAGAACATGTAAGAAATTGCATTTTCTAACATCCCACTGCATCTCCTTCATTTATCTATAAACAAAAGTCTGATTTTTAAGGCTTCTCCCCTCAAATTTCACAATAGGCAGTAATAAATACGTAATCTAGATCTTCTAACTCTAATAAGGGGCCTATCATCTTCAATGAATTAGAGTCTCCATTATTCCTTACTGACTGTTATTCCCCAGTTGAGCTTCTCCCACACAATACACACATTGAGTGGACAATGCATGAGGCATAAGCAATTTCAGCCTCTTTCAAAAGAGTGGCTACTTCTCTCTGATATTAATTTAAAGGCTCTGAGCAAATGGAACATCATGAGTAGCTTCATGTCTGTGTGTCTAAACATGAGAAAAAAATCCATAGAAGGCATCTGTAAGCATTAAGAGCACTGAAAGTAGTGAAGAAAATGGCAATTGCTCCAGTTACATAAACCAGGGTCAAAAATGCATTATCCTTCTAACACTCTTTAACCATTACATCCTGCACACTAATCCCAGAGGATGTCTTAGGTCACACCAGAACTACAAGGACCCATTTTATTTCCAGGGGAACCTGCACCACTACACAGACTCGTATTAAAAGGGCAATTCTGGACACAAGATTTTTAGATTTTCAGGAATCTGACACCTACTGCAATGCTTTCTCAAAAAGGAAACATTAAAGTAAAGCTGTCCTGTACTCAGTACAATTACACTTTACAGCAAACTTGGTGAAATCTTTGTTTGAAAGAAAGCATGTGTCTCACTTAAAGGCCAAGTTTTCAAATACAAACTTTAATTGGCTGAGAGTTAGGTCTATCCTGTTCTCCTACACTCAGTGACACATGACCATTAAGTGCACTCTTTGTTGTTCTGCTTTTCAAATCCCTCTGCTCCTTCCAGGAACAAAGCCATCACCTGCCAGCTACAGAGCAACCAGGGCATTTTGAAGAGGAAGAAGGAAAATTAGGCTGCTGGAAGAGCAGATGTAGTTCAGCAAACAAGTTATGCCTGCTGAGATATTTTGATACAATTAGGTCTTAACATCAGACCCCCTCTTCAGACAAATAACATGTTCTATGTATGGCAATTTTGTTTGGGTTTATTGTATGAAATTAACTGTGGTCTGTTTCTCCAGTAGCCTCAGAGCTAAAATCTGGTTGGATTTTTTCTGCTATTCTCACTGAAAGATTTTTGAGTCAGAGCTTTGCTGTGAATAAATAATTAGTAAAGGCAATAATGCTTTTTAAAACAACTTTACATAAAGTTGATCCAAAGGGAATATATAAGATGTTACTGGGTATCACTGCAGAATTGCATCTTTGCAAATGTGGCACACTTACCTAACCCTAACAACCAGTGGTTTCACAAAGTCATTTGACACCTTTCAATGGAGTACTTATTCTTTCAGAAACTTGATTTTTCTTTTCCTAACCTAAACAGAGTATTGGTTTCTGAGTATTTAAATAAAAAATGCAAAAAATATAACTCACTAAGGCAAATTTTTTGTTGAGGATCATCTGCTCCACCAGAGAGGACTCATTGTGGAAGAGGTGTGGCTGCATGTGACTCCACATGTGGGGAAACCACCAGAACTCATCCACAGATCTCAGCAGCAGGTCATCACCCTCATCCTCCTCCTCAGTTCCTGCAGAGGAAATTGAAAAAACCCAAACATTTCTGAAGTAAAGTTTCTGGTTTTGTTACATTTTTACAAACGTTGGGAACAGGAAGAATGACATTAAGGTAATAAACTGTGACCAGTTAAAATACTTCCTGCTGAAGCACTGGTGACAAAATGGGACAGTCAGGACCACTTTGCTGGCCCACATCCTATTTAATACTCTCTCTTTTATCTCTCCTATTTCTATAGTGGTTTTAAACAAAAATCATTTTAAGGGATAATATATACTGCTGCATTTCTACAGCAGAGATGAAACAATCACAAGGATTGGATTGTGGTAGCTCAACAGATCCCTCAGTGAAATCAATACAAAATTTGATGTGATTGGTGGAATTTACCACTCAAAAGCAGACTGAAAGGAAAAAAAACTTTAATAAAAGGGGGAGAGACATTTAATCTGTTCCACATCAGCAACTAATGCAGGAAGACAGCATACCAAGGCCCTTAGACTCTATCATTCCTACTTGTCCTCACACTACACAGAACACCATCAAAATCAAAGTAATTTTAGTGTTTTGTTCTTACCTGTGTGATAGAATTTTCCTGAAAATCCCAGGTTGAAAGTAAAATTTGTAATCTGGGCTCTCAAAAGATTCTGAGTATCAAGCAGGGCCTGAAAAAGAAACAAACCAGCATATAAAACCTGTAGAAAACACAACCTGGCACAGAAATTTAATATAACAATATAAATATTTTTACAGTTATGCACCTTTTCAACTGGTTTTGCCATTTAAAAGCAGCTCTTCGTGTATGACAGAGCAGTACAGATATTTTTATTAGCACATAAAGATTAAAGACCACGTGAAAACTCCATCACCTTCCTCATGAGGATGACCAGCTATTAAATGCTGGTTTACTCCCTGAATCATGAGACAGGAAAACAAAGGCACACACAGGGAAAAGACCTCCCACTGGTCACCCAGTAAACCTGGGCCACAGCCAGGAAGGAATTTCAGATCCCTTGTGTCCCCCAGCACTGCTCCATTCACAAGGGTGAGGAGCAACTGTCAGAGTTACATTTCCCTGCATCAGCTCAAGCACATCAGCAGCATTCCAGTCATGTTTTAAAATCACCGGCAATGCAAAAAGAAAAATCTAGAGAGACAGCAAGAAACTAAATCAACCCTATTCCTCCTCAAAGAACTGGATGGCAGATTCCCCCAAATTCTGACTCATTTCTCAGACAGTGAGCATACTGACTGTCAGCATCTGTGTACTTGCACTAAAGCAGAACAAACAAAAAAACAGCACGTAGGAAGATGGGGGAAGCATTATTCATCATCAGGTACAGCTTTACTCTTTGATTTCAATATGCTCTTGATTTGTTACTCCTCAGATTTACATATTACATTCAGGAGTTCTCTCCCAGACTCTCACACCCTCCTGTTCTCTCATTCAGTCTTTCAGGCTGAACACACAAACCCAGCTTTCCAAATTTTGCCAAGCAAGAACAAAACAGACAAGCAAAGGTCATCACAAAGTTTTCCAAGTCAACATACAGTACAGCACAACGATTTTAATAAAGTGTTTGAAAACATTACTATTGCCAGAGAAGAGTAGCTGTGTTATGAATGGGGAATGTATTTAGCTGCACAAAAAATATTAAAATGACTGGAGATTTTCAAAGGCTGAAAGGTCTAGCAGGCACCCTACTCTTGAAATGCAAAGACAACTTAGTGCCTTGAAAAACATGAGACAGTAATTTTGATTAGTTTCCCTGGACATTTTCATTATATAAGCAATTTGCCTGCAATTACATGCCAATGACAACAAAATACTAGGAAGTCCAGTTCAGTTTAGGCATTAGGCACAGTACACTCAACTTACAATTCCTTAAACTATGACCCATTTTACAGATTGAGGCAATATCCACCTTATTAGAGCACACAGCCTTTTCTTCAGGTCTTTCCCAGGGCTCACCTGAGAAAGATCATCATCCTTCAGTGCAAAGCCTGAAAACTGTCCTGTGAACAGGAGACATTCTAAAGGAACGAGCAAAACGAAGCACAGAATGGACATAATTGAAAACAAGCTCCAGACTTATGAAGCAGAATATCAAGTGAAAAATCTTGCACTTCTGCACAGGCTGAGAGCACAGAGATCTCCAAGGAGGCTTCTTATTCTAATGAAAGGCAGCAAATCTGCACAGGATTTATATGAAAACCAACCCTGAGCTGCTGGGAACCTATTCAATGAAATAATTTTCTCCCTGCATGGTTAAAAAGGTAGGAGGCAAATCATCCAGCTATCCCCTTCCTGTGCTAAGGGCACACACTGTCCAGGGGAAGGGATCCTGAGAACAGCCAGGTGGCACGAAGGGCTGCTTTGCTTCTTTCCCTCCACATTAAGAGCTGTGACCATTTTGTGAGCTGAAGGTTTCACCCTGTACCTTTCTAACACCTTCCCAGCTTGTCATCTCCAGTCTGGTCTCAGCAGGATGGAAAACCAGAATGGCAAAGAGGCTTTTAAAAGGGAGGAGGGAGAAAGGTGCCAAGAGGCCCAAGACACTTCTTGTAACAATGCAACCCAGAGTTCACTTCTTCCCTGGGAATGAATTTTGTCAGTGTGCTTGGCACCTTCTTGCTTTGTGTTGGGAATGTATCAGCTAATTCCAAGGGTGTACCTGCTCTGCCTGTGAAGAGGAAGGCCCCAGACCTGCTGTGAACCACCCTGGGTACAGACAAGCCGAGCTAACATTTGAGTTGTCATGCCTATGATTATTTTCTGGGCGACTTGACATTTTACTCATCCTTCAGGTTCTAAAAACAAAATGTTAAAACTCATGAAAAATATATAGTAGCAGATGGCACAGGCGATTACTGTGAGTTTCCATCAGAAAGACAGAAAGAGAGAAGAGCAGGGGGACTAAAAGCCTGAAATTTCATTTTTACATGCTGTTGTATAAGCTGAAGGTAAACTGCTGGTATTTTCTGGATATTTTATGATTGTTTATGAACAGCCCCTCTGGGTATCTGTATGAGATGTTACATAAATACGCCAGTACTAAAGATGGTATTTTAAAACCACCTAGTCAAGTCTTCATATGTTTATAAATAATTATTTAGTACATGTTATATTTCTGCTGATACTATAAGGGAAATAAATTGCTGGCTGCATCATCCCTTTCACATACACAGCTCCAACGGAGCACTTTCTTTCCAACTTCTGCTATGCTCACAGAGCAGGTGTAGGAAATTCCCAGTGCCAGAAGTCAAATGTGGGTGTCCAATACATGATGAAAGACCCCCTTTCTTCACTAATAGTAAAAATAAAAACCTCAGAAAAAGGCCCTGTTACAATTCAAGGGATAGACAAAAGTTATCCCAACGGCAAAACAACAGATTTTCTCATCTCTCAGACAGGACAGAGGCACGGACAGATGACATGGGCTGTCAAAAGTTTTTGTTCAAGGATAAAACTATGTTCAGACCTGCTTCCCACTTCCACAGCCAGGAAGCCATCCTGTCTCCTGCCCTCAAATATGTCAATGTGGTGTCACGGCAGAGTCTGACACAGAGAAGTTACAAGCGTCAGCCTGTCTTCAGCAAACAGACAGTTGCAATTTCTTCAGCATCAACACAAATATTCAGCCTCAAATGCTTTGAGTGATCAAAGGAATAAATCAAGATTGCCTTGCTGAACTCTGGTTCACCAAAAAGGAACGACGCCTTCTTTGTGCAGTCACACCAACATATTTATGACTATTTTCCTGCTGAAAAGCTGCTAAAGAGCTCAGGCACTTGAAAAGAGAAATAGTTCAATATGCTGGTAATTCTACTTGTAATCACGTACGTTTCAACTAAATTGGCAAGCAGACAGACAGAGCCTCACAGTGCTGCAGCATTAACATCTTACACTTCACATCAGTACATGCTTTCATGTCAGCAACAAATGCAAGGGCAGCTTCATCATTTTCCAGAAAGACTTTCTCTGCCTCCTTTTTTTGGGAAGCAGATCTCATCTCTCAACGCTCGCTTGCTTAACTGTTTTACTGCCTGACAATACTATCAAAGGAGCCATTAAATTAGGAATTATTTTGCTTTTGAGTAAAATTTCTAATGTCCTGTTGGCTCTTCAATAAAGGCAAGGACCTTCTGAAAAGGAAGGACAAATTAATAAAAAGTGTAATACGAAAGCACCCAAGTTAAGCAGAGCAAGCCCCTCTATGGGAGATCTTATCCAGGAGTAGCTTTATAATTTTTCCATATTGTATTTCTTCTGTAAGCCCTGCAAGAGAGGGAAGAAACAGAACTAAAGGCATTTGCTGAGTGCAGCTCTTGGTGTAGAGAGGTTTAATGAGCTGTGACTGATGCCAGGTCCTTTTACTCTGCACTTTTTGGGACACCACTTTCCCTTTTCCTGCTCTGGGAGTGCTGCAGCAGAAGCTGCTGCTCAGGTGCTCACACACCACCTGCCCCCCTCAAGCTCCCCCTCCTGCAGAGCCTGGGGGTGCTGGGGAGCAGCAGCATGACAAGCAGGAACAGGAGACAGCCTCAGTGAAGGTCCAGCCCAAGGGCCTGGGAGTCAGTATTTTATTGGACTATTTCACTTCTGAGGAAAAATGATTCCTTCATGATAAATTATGTATTCTGGAACATCATTAAAATGCAATGACTACTCTTTCTGTATGTCCAAGATTAGCAATTTGACACCCATGACCATAAACATTTAATCTATGCAAGAGAAAGAATAATTGCTTTGGGTATAGGGGTGTACCTGAAAAAAACATTTTATCTATCCTTCAGACAAAAGGACAAGAAAGATTAATTTGTCTCTGTGCACTCTCTTAGCAGAGCTGACACTAGAGAGAGGGCAAGAGAAAAAAATAAAGAAAACCTTCAGCTTTTCCTACAAAGTGTTTTGCTTGCAGGGAACAGGTAACCCAATTTTCCCTCTGAGTGTCATTAAAGAATAAGGCTGGAGCCCAGTTATGTGTCCCCCAAGTTTTTCAGTGTCCAATAGAAGAAAAAAAAAAATTCAGGAGCCACAACTTCATCTTAGGTGTTCAAACTTATGTGTCCAGTGAAGGATCCTTAAAATATAAAGAGCCACTTCAGATAACATTGCTCAACTGATTTCAATCAAAAGTTTTTTCATCAGGACACACTGTTTTAGATGTCACTGGGTCTTGCTTTAGAGTTGTTTTTTTTTATCACATTCAATAATGATCTTGATGATAGTGCAATTACATATTTTCAAGTAATTAGGCTCTTTCATCTAGGTAAATCACTTATACAACCAAGAGATTCAAGAACTATTTCTAACTTCCTTCACCAACTTCTCACTTCTTGGAGGCTGCAGTAGCAGCTAATGAGAACTGAGCTAATTAAGGCAAGGTAACTTGAAGGTTATAAATACTCGGTGCCAATAGTATTTAAAAAACCAAAGTAATTAGCATGCTGTTTTCAGGGTTCTGTCTGAACTTCTGCTTTATTAGCACTTAATTAAACTGTACTTAGATGAAAGAGGTTACTGTTACTAAACAGCTAAACGATCTCGTTATTTTGCAGTTAGCAGAAATAAAATCCTGCATTTCTTTTAATTAAAGGTCAAAAAAAAAATCCCAGGTCAGTTGAAACAGAGCTAATGAAACACCCAATTTCCACCTCTTTTCCCCTGGATTTTGGTCAGATAGGATTCAACAGAAACCTCGTGGCTGCATTTTTACCTAACACTTGACCTGCTTATGTAACACCAAGTATAAAGAGGCGAGTTCTCAGAGAGTAACAGAACTCAGAGTAAAACCAAAGTGGCTCTAAAATGCATTTAGAATCTCTTGGTATTTTGAAGTTGTGGTGATGGTCAGAACAGAGGGAAGGTGAGGCGGAGGCACTGTGGTGGCTGAGCTGCAGTCACACACAGCCCCAGAGCTGCCTCAGCCCTGAGCATGACAGGCCATCCCTCAGATGCTGTTCCAGGTCACTTCTGGGCCACTCTGCTCTGCCTGCTCAGTCTGGCTTGTCCCCATTGCACCCCACCAGCAGCAGATAAATTCTAAGGCTTGTTCACTGATTTGTGTTGACACTTGTCTGGCTCCCAGGGAACGTTAGACATTACACCTCTGCACCCCTCATTAGCCAACCCACACTTCTGCAGCTTCACATCCTGCCTGCAAGGCTGCAGTGTTGTGTCACAGATGAAACAGTGGCACGGCTGTTCTGTCTAACAGGACATGTATTTTATGGTCACCCAGCTCAGAAAGGACAGAGGTTGTGATCCCAGCTCCACATTCATTATCAACAGCACATTTGCTCCTTATTTAAAGCTTCCTCCCAGGACAGCTCCTGCTGCAGGCAGCAGGCCCAGCAGGCAGAGGTGGCTGCAGGACAAGCCAGGCTGTCCCCGAGCTCTGGCTGCAGCACATCCCCAGCCCTGGCTGGGCCCTGTGAGCCTGCTGCTGTGTGCCTGCAAACACTGCAGGGCTCAGCTCTGGAGGAAGGGCAGGGCCCCATCCCTGAGCAGCAGAGAGCTCAGGGCTCAGCTGCTGTGCAGCAGCCCCAGGCAGGGCACTGCAGCAGCTCTGCTCTGGGGAGTTTGTCTGTGGCCACACTGCTCTGCCCAGAGCACTGATGTTTCAGAGATGCAGTTTCAGGTCTACCTGTACCCCGTGGCTCGTGTACAAAAGGTGATGTTCCCTAAAACCTACTTCACCCACGGATTTGATTCCAAAATTGCTATTCCCAAGGTGCAACAGCCTGCAGCTCCTTCCATGCTGCTGCCTAGGACCTGCTCTCCATGTCAGGTCTCCAAAGCATCTCCTTTTCCTGCTCTGCCCCACACACCTTACCCAGATAAGAAAGGAACAGTAACGTCATTCCAACCCCCTGCCAAGGACAGGGACACTTTCCACTAGACCAGGTTGCTCCAAGCCCTGTCCAACCAGGCCTTGAGCACTTCAAGGGGTGGGGTCACCCCAGCTTCTCTGGACAGCCTGTGCCAGTGCCTCACCACCCTCACTGTAAAAAACTCTTCTTCCTCATGTCCAATATAAATCTATCCTCTTTCAATTTAATTCCTGGACTGACAGAGGCAGACTGGGAAATAAAAAAAAAAAAAATCCATTTCTCTAGGTAATGAAAGTAAAAATGTGGTGTCAGTGTTAAATATATCAAATCCAAGAGAGTGGTTCTGGAAAAACCTCAGCCTTATTTTATCTTCAGTGCCAATATTCTCTGGACCTCAAAGCCTGAGCCTGGACAAACTCAGACCTGCTTGTCCCCAAAAGGCCTACAGGCTGTGGTTCCTGGCCAGCACAATATTAAACAACCAAGATTTCAAAGTCTGGTCTGTATCATTTTCTAAATGATCAGAGCTCAAGAGTGAGTGAAATTTATCTATTGTTCGAATGCACACAGAATTCAAAGCATTTAAATTTCAACACTGTTTTCCCACAGAGTAACACTGGCCACAATTACAATATAAATCTGTTACATGATCACACAAAACTCAGCCCCACAGCCTAAGTTGTAACAAGCTGCTATTCAGATACCTTGGAAGAAGCACTGGAGACTACAAGCTGTGTCTAAAATGCTGACACCAAGTAAAGAGAAACACCTCGGTGTTTGTTTGCCCCTCAGCTGATACTTTTCCTCCCCAGATAAGACTAAAATACAGAATTTGTGTTAATGCTGAGTTTTACACACTAGAGAACAAAGAGAGTGCAAATGAATGAAGACCCAAGCCCTGTAATCTAGATAAAAGCCAAAATAAACTGGTTGCTCTCCCTGCTTAGCAAAGCACAACAAAATTACCACATCACTGGCATATTAAATAAAGATTGTTCCACAGGCTGGGCAATGCATCAGTGTCACAGTTCATTCACAAATGCTTCTTAGATTCTTTTTTTTTTTTTCCTAATAGAGCCAAAAAGATTCCTCTGCTTCTAATACTCTATCTGAATAAAAATAGCTATCTGCCTCTGTACCTGTGTTTCAGGTGAGCTGAGGAAAACCAAAAGTTTCTCTTCCATGTTTCACCTTTACTGACAGAAAGAAAAAAACAATCTTTAACAAAAAAATTTTCATTTTCTCACTCTGTCTGAAAGCTCCAGGTAAGACACAGCTGGGAATATAGTGTTCAGCTTGCTCACCAGCCAAGGGTCACAATTTATGTTTTTTCCTTCTCTTTATGAGTAGTTCTAAAATTGTTGAATGAATTTCCCCAGCTACATCAGCATTGGTATCAAAGAAATTACAAAAAAAAACCCCAAAGAAAGTTTCCACAGAATAACAAATATGCCTCTTTTCTCAAGACATACTTTCATGATTATAAGTGGCCAACACAGAAAGAAGATAAAAACTTATTTCAAGTTAATAAGAACTTTGACAGTTTCACTGGCTCCCACATAGTACCCAGTCTAAAGAATGTAACTGCAGAAAATGCCAAGACTTCAGTGAAAAAGGGGGGATGATTTTGTCAGAAGTGTTAATACACACCTTACCTGCTTGCATGAGTGCTTGTGTTTCTACAAGACAGGATGACACAATCTAGGTGTGCCTAGATAAACATCCCAGCTGCCAAAGTCAACACTTGCAGCCTCAAACCAACACACAGAAATCCAAGTGAGCTCTGCATTTGATTTACTGTAGGAGACTGAGAACATATCTTCATACAAACCCCCTGCCAATATGATATTCCTTCCAATGGCATACTGCATACTCAATTTTGAGTCTAAATCTAATTTTTAAAGACTTACATAATCCTTCTACCTCCTTTTGGATATTAGCCTCTATATTCTGCTGCTTTTGTTGGCTACTCAGCCTACACTTAAATACCTCAGTGCCTTACATTAACTATTTTATCCACCCTCACTGTTTATACCCTGCAGACATCTGCAGCCTATTGCTTTCTGCTTTGGTCATCGTTACTTACTGAATTCTTTAGCCTTCATTTTTTCATTTTTTGCTCAGATGTTTCCTGACTATTGTGGTGTCTCTAAGCACTCTTCAAATATTTCTAATCAAGCTGTGCAGAACTGAGCACAATCCAGAAACCTCTTCAGTAAGATGAAGTGGTTCACTGATGTAAAGTATTTTTCACAGTCTGTCTGAATTTAAGACCAGTTTACATTACAAACTGAGATACATTTTAGTATTCATCTTGTTTTAAGATATTCTCAGGATTACCATTTTCAGCATTTCTATTACCTTGAACAATGGCAGTGGAAAAGGACAAGGCATAAGAGGAACATCTTGCAGCATAAAACAACATTTTTTATAGAAATGCAAAATTGATTTTCAGCCTCCTTTTGAGTGCCATTAGCATTCTATCAAAGACAACGCTGAGGTATCTTTAGTCCAAGTCCACTTTAAAATGGAGAAGAGACACTTGGCTTATTCCCAGGATTGCTAACAGTAAAAGGCAAGTAAATGGGAGCTTGAGGAGGAGCTGTGGCTTATTAGTTCCACAGAAATGCAACCAGTGCTCCCAAATCAAACCTGTCTCCTCTGAAGGGCCTTTGTCATGTGGATTTACTGACCTGGGTTGGAATGAATGTGGGGAACACTCCCCTGCACACTCACAGACTTTCTTATTTGTCCTTTCCACGGTTTCTATTTTCAAATGGATTGCAGTATAATTTCTGCAATATAAAGTGGTTTTAAATTTAATTTATTACTAATCTCAGATATGAAGCTACATTTTAAGGAGCAACTCTAACTCATCTCCAGGACTGCAAAGTAAAAGAAAGAATCTCCTAAAGAGTAACTACCTCTAAAAATTGGTCGTAAGGTTTTTATGGTCTGTGCACAGAAAAAGAAACTGGAACTGGAAACAGATAGGGAATTGTTATTCCACGAGGGGCTACACATAAACTGTCAACCAACTGCTTTTCCTTGACTTGGTTTTGTAAGCATGGCCACCAAAGAATCAGTCATGTCATTGCAGTGACCTTCCAGACTGAACATTAGGAGTCCCACTTCCACTCTCATTTTTCCCCCCCTCACCAGACTGTGCCTCCTTGATGAGACTGGAGAGGGGGACAGAGGAAGGCTCACTTCTGGTATCATGTTTTACAGTTCATGGCTTTGGTCTCTAGATCTGTCTGCACTTTGGTTTTTATTTGTTGGCTGTGAAGGTTTTACTCAGGTCTGTTAGCAGCAGGAATTGGATGGCTAACCTGTCACTGAAAAAGCCCAGAATCAATCCTGCAGCAGCCACTCTGATGAATCTGTGCAGCTCTGCAGGAAGCTGTATTGCATTATTATTGTTTGTATTACTGAGGTGCTTGCTGAACAAAACGAGCCTCTGACCAAGAGAATTTGCAACCCAAGGAAAGAGAGGGACTGACAGGGCAGCAGCTTTTGTTTTCCATGGCCAGATGGACTGACCCAAACACTGCAGAGTTTAGGTTATGCTGACGACACTCGAGGTGTGCAGAATCACACACATTTTTTATCATGTAATTATTTTTTATCATGTTATTATTTCCAGTACCATGGAAATACTCACCTACATTCCTACAGTGTATACTTCTAAGCAGACAGAGGAAGATAGAGCTTGCTAACCACATGGCTGTGAGCCAAAAATGATCTCAGTGCAGGCTGGCACACTGGGTGGACATAAGCATTTGTGAGGATTTCTTTGGATGGGAAGCCTTATGCTCAAGAGTAAAGATATCTCTGCATAATAAACTAAATCAAGGGAAAAACCAGAAACAGTGTTAACAAGTATTCAGAGTTAGACCACTTGATCTCAGGTGAATGTCATTCCTGAAGTTTTATTTAAAAGAGCTCTTGAAACAGAAAACTCCATTGAGAACAGGAAGACAGCATTGTCACATCAAGCCTAAGGACAGCAAAATATTCACCACCACACAGAAATATGGGCAATTTAGAAATGAAACTGAATTACTCTGATTTTCTGGAAAGATGCAGATGACTGAAGCCACAGTGCACACCATCTTACCTGGGAAAGCACCAGCAGATCCAGAGAAGCCATGTTTTCCTTACTTTGGTTCTATCCTGAAGACAACCAAGGAGTGTATAACCAACAGTCAGATCAGGTGCTGGGGTACAAGTGCTTGAAGCAAATCAGCCTCATTGACCTCAAAGACCTCATGGGATTTACCATGCCAAGAAACAATTTCTGCAGTCTCTCTGACAATAAAAAAACTGCAGCTGAAGTGCATTTTTCTTCTCTTAGCTACTTGCCACTGAATTTATAACAGTAGGAGATGGTGCAGTTCTTGACATATCACTGTCTCAAGACTTAGGGCTGCATGAAACATTTTTAGATTTTCACGTAGTGTTGGAGCATTAAAATTAAAAACCAAACCAAAAAAAAAAAAAACCCATCAGATTCAGTTACTCCAGTATTGCAAAACTAAACAGAGGGAAAATAATCCAAAGATTCGTTTTTTAAAGAAAACCAAATACAAAATACTCTTGACAAACAAGAATTTCAGCAAAACCAGAACTAAGGCCAACTGCAGAGTTTACAGGAACGAAGGCTGCAGTACCAAAACTGCATGCATGGTTTTCACCATCATCCACCACGGATAAACTGCTAAATTAAACTCAGCACCAAGTTTATCAGGAATTTGGCTGTGTCCAGCTCACACAGGTGCAGAAAAGGAGGAAGAGGCCCGTGAGGAATTTCCAGCACTGCTCTGGCAGCCCCAGAAGTGTCACACCCAAAGCAGAGCCAGCTCCTCTGTGTGCCTGTGGCCCCTCTCTGTCCCCTTGCTCTGGGAGAGGATTTTTATCCTGCTTTCCATTTCAAACATCAGTATGATCTTAACAAAAAAAGAGTTGGGCTCTATTGAGCAGAAGTTGTATCCATCTTGCTAGATTAAAATTCAAAGAGGCTGGCACATGAAACACAAACTGCTTTTAGAAGTAAGATGTTATGGTAACTGACTGCTAGAGTGTAATATATGCTGGTAGCAGCCCATAAAATATGTAAGACAATTTTTATAACTTCTTTTAAAGTTGTGCTTTAGTTCTGAAATCTAATTCTAATTCTCCACTGTCTCACAGTGTGCAATATTCCACACTACTACAGCTGACATAATATGCTCAAGTAAACCAGTCTTGCTAGGGCATCAGACAGCTACAGAGACACCCCAGCCAGTAATTTTCCTTCTCCTTGACACTTCTGAAGAACTGAATGCACCTTTTACCTGCTATTTCCAACAAGTCAGTATGAAATACCTCAGGAGCTTCAGGTCACATTAAGAAAGAATGTTATGTGCACACACAGCAGACACATTCCACAGTGGTATACAGCTATTAGAGCTAACAGACTGGGAATGCAAAATGATTTAGCAGAACCAAAGTTTGCAATCGTTAATTTCTTATGTAATTTAAAGACGTGATTAAAAAGATTTCTGAACCTCCCCAAAGGAAAGATTTATGGCTCAGTGGTTCTGCAGCTGACACATTTGATGACACAACTGTCATTTCTTTTCTGATAACCTTCTACGTGATCCTACAGATAAAGAAGCAATTAACTTAGAGAATTAGACTTCCTCCTGTGGCAGGGACCATCCTTTGTCTTGACAGTTCAGGCTTTCTGCCCCTTTTAGCCCTTCTGCCTTAACACAATATATATCTGGAAGATTCTCTTCTGAGGCAAATATTTAGGTCATTCCTTTGCAAGAAAAACTGAACAGCCACGGGACTAGATTTTTAAAAATTTATGGCCAAGTGGTCTGCTTTGCCTTGGGAAGTTCTGCTTTCTTTCCAAGACTGCTGCACAGGGTGAAAAGACACTTAATGGGTTTTAAATAACTGCAATAATTTAAGCTGTGCTGACTAATGTGGAGGAATTTAATACAGGGAATAAACAATTAGCTCTTAGTGGGGAAATCTGTTATGAAACAACTATATTAAACAAAAGGTTAGGCCACCGATGTTACTAAGAAAGTAACAAAGAAGTGACAGCCCTGGCTATGGAAAATGGAAGAGGACTGATCTGACCAAATACAATGTTTATATTTGATCTTAGTCACTCTGGGAACAATTTATGAACAACAGTCACACACTATTAAGGTGCAATTCACTTAACCAGTGGCTGCCTGAAGATGAGCTGTTTTGCTGTGTTTATGTCTGCTGTGGGAAGTCAGAGGAGCAGCTCCATTAGAGGTGTCTGCTTTATAAACCTCAAAATCCCAGCAAGATGACAGACTGTGGATGGAGACTGAAGGGCTGGGAATTGATTCCTTCTGGCTGAACCCTCTCCATGACCAGAACAATGTTTGGCACAGCTCTTTCCTCCAATTCTCCAGTGACTAATGCTGGAAGAGTGCAGCCTGAATCTTGTCCTGCCCACTGCAGAGCACACACACACTGACAGATGCACTGGCCAAGCACTCCCAGACCAGAATGATACACGAGGATCCATCATCCCCCTCCAATAATGGATATGGGCAACACAAGGAAGATTTTTCCTTGGCAATAATAAAGAATAACTACAGGTATAGGAAAAGGTTAGGCTTACCTGAAGAGATCTTGACTTCAATTCAGTCCCTTTTTGAAAAGCACACAAAGGACCAGACAGTCAAGAGGAGCTCATGCAGCTAATTATTAGGAAAAACTATTTTGGCAGTGTTCTAATTTTTCATTTGAAAAACATGATTAACTCTCAAGGAACTCCAGAAAGTGAGGGAAAAGGGGAAAGGG
>JANPWX010000129.1:423219-454651 GCA_024734555.1 Trochalopteron elliotii | reverse complement strand
CCGTCGGGCCGGGGGTGATGCGGCCCCGGCCCCTCAGGCTGCTCCCGCTCTCAGGCTGCTCCCGCCCTCAGCGACCCGCGCGGTCCGCCCCTCACGGCACCTGCGGCGCCCCCCTCCCACACGAGGGCCGCCACGCCCTCAGTTGTGGGATTCTTAATCCCCGTTTAAAATAAAGTATTACTTAAATTTTTTTTTTTTTTTATTTTCGTTCCTCCGAAACCAATTTAGGAAGCCCCTGCTGCAGACGCGCTGACGGGAAGTTTAACTCACACCCTCGCACCGAACCCCTCGCCGTCGGTGCAGCTGTAGGTATGGCCGATTTCTGAGCCGCTCTAAAGGCAGCGCTCAAGGGTGGAAGTTCCGTGAGGTCAATTACATTTTGTCAAGACAACGTAGGGTTAAAATCTTGAGAGAATGCCAGTTAATGTGTTTGCAGCCTCGCTGCTTTTCTTTATTGAATTTTCTAACCCTATGTTAAACACAGTTAGTCCCACTGCATTTTTCACTGATACCCTGCATCCCTCGCTCTGGAGATGGAGCTGCTCCATTATTGCAGGTAAAGGAGTTACAATTCCCTGTCTGAACTGCATTAGCTTTCACAAATGGGAAATAAAATTAATAAATTTTACAAGTGCCCTCTTGATCTAGCTAATTTACCTCACAATTGCCCAGTGATTGTTAGCTCACCTAATGGCTGACAGTTCAATACATCGGATTAACTCCGTCACTGGCGCTTGTCTGTCCAAACCTTCCTTTCCGTGACTAGCTCAAGGCAAAAACTTAAAGGAGAAAAGCTACAGTCACCCGAACGTTGCTTTTCCAAACATCAGAAGAATTTACAGCTCTTAATTCAGGAACACTGTTATTTACTTTCTCCTCTATTTCTCCCTTTTAGTCTCATGACACACTAAATACCCCAAATTTTACTGTCTCCTAAGGTACAAAACAGTGCAAGGTCCATGAGCTGAATTTAGAGTAGAAAAGAGAACTTGTCACAAGGACTTACTATGTGTGAGGTTGTTAATCCCTGGAATTGAGAGTCCATCTGAAATCCCGTTGCCCTCTCACTATTCTACAGAAAGGGATTTTCTCCCAGATTAAGCTTCTCAACTGGGTGAATATCCTGATACAGTCTTGTTTTGGGGACTGTCTATTACGAGGGATTTTTCCTACAACAGGCTAGGAAACACGGGGTGGAAGTCAGCCACAAGTGACTGAAAACTCACAGTTTCCCTCCTACCCTTCTCCCTGAGCAGCTGTTTTTAGGTTACTGCTGGCCAACCTGGACAGAAACGTGCCAGAGATGCTTGTCCTTGTTGGAAGCACTTGGTTGCTCACAGAGATGTGCCAGACACCTCACAGCTGAGGCTGCAGCACTGCACGTCAGCTGCAGCACCGAGTGCTTCTGGCAGGAATATTAACAGCTTTCATCTTTCTTGGTGCTACTTTTCAGGTTTTTTGCTCTTGAGCTGTCAGAGCAGCGTGAACTGGGAGTGATGTCTTAGCCATCCTTTGAGCAATACATCTTAAGACACCACTGACTGTTCTTCTGGCCAAGGTTTCTGCCTGGCACACAGTACTTCACAAAAAAAATAGGAAAATGAGATGTAAATCCAGACAAGAAATTAGGGAGGAGGAAAACCTACTGAACTGCAGGCAAAACAGAGACACATCTAGACAACTGCTAGTTTCCACCATGAACTAAGGACTCAGCTTTCTGCCCTTCTTACTGCTGGCCTCTACACATGAATGCTCCCTTTCCCATTCATGTTTTTCTTCCAGCTCAAGTCTTCATCTGTACTATGCCTTCTGCATCATCAGCAATCTGTCTTTCTCAAATTAACTGAATCCCACCTTGTCTCAGGGTCTTACCGCTTTCAGGCAATTACTGCAAGAAACAGTTCTAACCATTGCATGGCTCTACATCTGCAGATGAGCTCTGAGCCCTGCTGAAACCTGTGCAGAATTCAGTTATTTTTGGTATGGTGATCATTACTACAACTCCCAGCACGAGTGGCTCATACAATGGACAGATTGATTATACTGCACATCAGAAATGTCATTGTTTGGAGCATTACTTGTAATAGCAACACTGTTTCATCAATAATGAAATACTTTATCCAGTCCTGCCATTTCAAAGTTTTGAGACATCTTTTGACCCAACTCGCATTTTTATTTGTATTATTTTTGTTGGCATTTTCTTGCAGGAAGCCGTTAAATTGAGATAGGTATTTGAAAACAAGGAGCATCAAGGCAACTGCCTGCTATTAGTCGTTTGATGATTACTTTTTTAAAGCTATTACAAATGCTACTAGTCAAAAGGCAAACTTGCTATAGATTTATAATGCTCTTTGGATTAATCAGAAACTTGTTAAACTGGGAAGGGTTTTCTTTGCTAGTTTCGTCTATATAATAAGGAGAAAAGTGTGCCCTAAGGTTTAAGAAATGCTTGTGGTCAAAAATGTAATCAGTTAAGAGGCTATCTCAGAGAAAGAAAAAGCCCAACACTGTTCAAGTTTACAACTGAGCTACATTTTTCCATTATTGTTATTACAATACCCTTCACTTGTGGTATGTAATGACTGTTCTGTAGCAAGCAACACAGGAAGGCAGCCACGCTTACAGATTTTCCCCATAAAGTCACTAGCTTTCAGATGGAAAACCCATTTATCGTTTCTTTTCAGAACTTTCTATTTAATTTTCAACACCTTAGCCTAAAAAAATCCCACTATCTGCATACATTGTAGTAACATCTTTCAAACCAGTGGAAGGAAGTTGCTAATTATGTGCCGTGGGTGCTGACTGCTTGGCAGCAGAAAGGCAGTTGTATCTCCAGGCTCAGAATAAACTATTGTTATAAATATGTTTGGTTCCATGTTAATCAGGGTATCGAGACAATTGTCATCTTTGCACGATGATCAAATGGGCAGCTCTGGAATTCAAGAAGCTCAGGAATTCATTAGGTGTGCCTGTTGTAAGCTGCAAACCCACCCTTTACCACTCAAGTCATGTGAAGTCTGAGGCAGATCCATTAATGAGGAGGACTGAGCATTTTCTGTTGCAATTTACCAGGAAATTTGCTTATGAAAAGAGAGAAAAGACTATTCCTTCCCATTATATCAGGGTCAGAGGTTCCAAGTTAATAAATAGGAAAAAAAATAGCAGCATTGATTCAGAATGTATTAATTTTAGTGAGTTGTTTTGAATGTATTTCAATTTGAGTGAAAGCTCCTTAGCAATATTGAAATTGCTTACAGGAAAGGGATAATAGGGATGGAAGAAAATGAAAAAGAAACCAAGTCTCTAAGCACAATCAACAATCTGAAGCATCTTTGCCCTTTTAAAGAAAGTAACATGTCATTAAAACTTCTGTTAAAAATTGATTTTAGCATATATAATAAAATAGGGCTAAGAAGAATTTGTATTATTACCCTAAAATCAATTCATTTTCCCCACCAATAACAAAGGAAAAAGTTCTAAAATGGTCTTGTACATTGCAAAGAGAGAAAACATTAAACTGCTATACCCAGCACTTCAGTTGAGCAACAATCCAAACACTTCCCAAAGCAGAATGTCATTCACAGTCAGCTGGAAAAATCATCATAGTTTCATCTTTCCTCTTCCTTACAGAAGTAACTCTGGAGAAAATAGGTAATTTAGCCGATTTTTTTTTTTTTTGAGAAAAGCAGCATGCTTTAGCACTACCTTCAACTTCCTCACACCCTTCCCTTTCTTCTATATAAAAAAAATCCCTCCTGCCTTCTGTGCTCCTGAGCACGCAGCACCCATTAAAGCACAGCCCCGCTTCCCTGTGGCAACAAACAAAGAGCAATAAGCAGAGGAGTTTGCACAGGAGTGGGAAGTTATTCAGCATGCAAGGGAACGCTGCAGGATCAATGACACCACTGTCTGCTCCAAACTGAGAGCTCATCAGCTGGGAACCACTGAGGTGAGAAAGGACGTGGGGACCAGTCAAAGTCAGGGAATGTCTGTCAGCTGCCAAAGTGATGTGTCTGGAAAATACTGCAGGCAGTGCTCAGAGAGGGAAAGAAGAGGTGGATGTATGGAAGTGTTGATGCTGTTTCATATGGCTGAGGTACACCCTCACTTGGAAGGCTGGTTAAAGTTCAGGGAAAGTGATTCCAAGTGGAAGAGGTGGAGAGAAGAGCTGTTCCCATGATCAGGTGAATGCACAGCCTGTGCCATGATAGTCAGGGTGAAGGTTGAGGTGATATAGCTGCAGCACTCGAGGGGGAGACATCAATATGCAGTGGTAGCTCACAAGTATTTAAGAAAAAGAGATTTTTGGCATAATAATGTCTGGGTAAAACTGGTGCAGAAAGTTAGGATGGAAATTAGAAGAAGCTCTTAAATCAGCAGAGTGAAGCAGACCCGTTCTGTGAGCAGTGACAGCAAAAAGTGTGGTTAACTTTGAGATGGAGCTTAAGTGACCATCAGACATTGCTCATCACAGTGCTGGACTGGCCTTGATGGCTTAAGAGCATCTATTGATCAGTGGCCCCAGAGTTTTTATAGTGCTGGGAGATCAAACCCAACAAGAACACGAATAAATCCTCATCACTGATGTTGAAGTTGCTATGGGCTGTTTCAGCTGTGGTGGTTTGTTTGTCACACTGGTTGTTTCAGGCTGTCTGTAGGCACTAGAGAAGATGAGCACCTGCACTCTGTTCACATGAATATGAACATCTCCTCAAAAGTCATCATTTTTTAATGAAAGCCTGTTTCTGGAACATAAGATGTTAGCCTCCAGGGAAACATATCAACTTGTCATCTGTCCCACAAGTCAACAGGTAAAGAAAAAAAGGGTGAAATTGTTTTCTTTCCTGCTAGAATTAATTTGAATACCAGATCTTTCTGCTTATTAATATTTCAGTTCTCCCCCAAACATGAAATGGATTGAAATATCAGATAAGATGGTAGAACTCTTATGTTTGTCATATATTATTTTGATTTAATCATAAGAAATTACGTCAATAGACTGCCCATATGTAATCACACACCATGCACAGAGGTCTTAATTACCCTGTTCATCAATATTCATGATAGCCCATATTATTCAGGGTATTATCCTATATTGTTGTATGTGATGCCACATGAATACCATATGGGAGAGGGATTTAGAAAAGGTTACAGGCTAATAAGTGTATTTTATTCCACTCAGAAAACTCAAGAGAAACAGTTCTTTTCAAAGATCCAGAGACTGTAATTACATGCAAAATGTTAAGTCACCTTAAAGGCAAATGCCAACCCAGACAGACTGAAGATTAAAATTAAAAGCTGAAACTTCCTATTGTTATTAGTGCCCCACTGCACTAGATATTGTGCAAATATATGAAAAAGGTGACTCCCATCACAAGGAGTTTAATTCTACCTTTCAGCTTGGTTGTTCTAGAGCAGAAATTGTAGTAGGTTTAAGCTAGCAGCTGGTGGTCATATAATAGCAGTGAATTATAATGCTTTATAATGCCACAAATTTTATACGTAATTCCCTGTGAAGTTTCCTAGGAGCCGTGCCTAGAAAATGCTGCTTTGGCACGTCAGCCTTACCACTTAATTTCATTTACCCATTGTGTGCCACAGCCCTTGCACATCGTGCCTGCTCCTGGGCCACGAGCTCCACACGACAGGGCACAGAGGCAGCCGGACAACTCGAGGGACTCACACGAGATCTGGATGCAGCTCCCTGCCCTCTGCCCTCTGCCTGCCGCTGGAGTGTCCCAGGCATCTGTGACTGTAGGGATGTGTGAAGAGGAAGGGATGCTCCTGCCATCCTTCAGTGCAGCAGGGGGAGCACAGCCCATTTCTCTGGCACAGCACCACGACTGCGATGCTGTAACAACTCGCCGTGCCTTACAACGCGATTTGCTGCTGTCTCGGGAGTGTTTGAAGTCTTGACTCTGCAAACAACTCAAGTGCCACTGCACTGTGCTCACAGGAGATCAGAGGGACACAGGAGGCTCTGGGAAGGCTGAGCCACCCTGAGTTCAGAGAGGAGGCCCAAGCTCCCCATGAGTGAGCACCACAGCCAGCAAAGAGCTAAGGAGCTGGGATTGCTGCTGAGGAGCTCCTCCCTCAGTCCACTTTTGAGGCTGGTGTTTTTCACCGAGGGGCACTATCAGAACTTCTCAATTCCTACAGAACACTGTTAGTTAATTCTTTTCCAGAACTAGTATTTTGCTCTTCCAAACATTATTTTCTGTTCGAAGCAGACTACAGACTGATGGAGGTGCATGTTTTGCCTGTAGCAAAGGAGCATTCTCCTTCTTTATCTTAACACTGCAGCATTTCTTCTCTTTGACATAAACAGTGTCCCAAGCACTTGAATCCCATCCATGCCCAGTGCAAACAGAATAAACAAGGAATGATTTATGCATGCTTCACTGGGCTCTATATCTTACTAGATGAAGATGAATTACTGTGCTGGACAGGGACACACTCTCCTGAAAAATCCACCTTTGTGGATTCTGCTGCTCAATCTCATGCCTTGTGCAAATGTATTTTAGCACAGTATTGCCATTTTCCACTTGGTGATGCCACACACAGCAGAGTGGCCCTGGTGAAGGAGGTTCCCTTGCCAGCAGACTGCTACTGCTGCAAGGTACAGCTCCAGCCTGTCACTTCCAAATGCCTCTCCTCTTGTGCTCTAGGACAGGTGTCTTTTCCCAACTTCTGCCACGTGCTGATAACGTTATTTAAGCAAAAGATTGAATCCTCTCCCTCTTTCCTTCCATCATCCCATCACATGCACTGCACTCTCTGCCTTCATAACTACTTCCAAGACAAGTCTGTCTTGGAAGACACAGAGCAAGAATTTAACTTTGTTGATACTGGACAGAAAGCTGAGGGTCTGCATCTTATGAGAAGTTTTATGCATGGCTATGGTATGGAATTGATGCTTTCTTCTAGGGAAAAATCTGTTTCAAACCCCATTAATTGTTGATACATGTTCAGCTGCTATCAGAAAAAGCCCAATACAGCCTGTCCTTAAGTCACTGGACAGGTACATTAGCCATTGCTCAAACCAACAAAGCAATAAATTAACAACAAATAAGCTAATTTTTCCCATTCTCCTTCCATTTTCTTCAGCTTTCAGCATGAATTGATCAAACTCAAATTTAATTTGTCTCCTCCCACAGTATCTGACTCTCTACCCATGTAAACACTGAATAAAATCCATTTTCTAGCTCGTTCTTCTGAAGGTAACACAGTGACAGCCCTCATGTGAAACGAGCTGCATTGCAGTTTTTAATAAGTCAGTCTTTACCAAAGCATTTCTAGAACTCCTCTTCTAGAACTGGCAGTGTAATGAAGAATGTCCCTACCTCATACCCTCACACCGGAATATTAAAATACTTTTCAACATTTTAATTTCTCTGGGAAGTTTTTTAATTACAGTCCATGTTCTTATTTTACTCAGCTCCACTTGCAAGAGGCAACACCCTGTGATTCCAGGGCCACAGCTATCAGGTACCTGCTCAGTTCCTGTATCCCAGCTAAGGTACCAGACAAAACCACCTGTGGTCCTGCTGGGTGCTTTCCTTGCTGCATCCACTGGGCTCTGAACTGAGAATTCCCACTTCACAAAAGCCACTGAACAGCAATTAAGAAAGGTTTATTAAGAATCCCCTCTGCCTACAAAGCTACCACTGACCTTAGAGACTATTTTTTGTGTTATAGGACCAGGTCTCAGAGGGTGGTGATTTCCAACTGGTGTGGACATGAGCCAGCTTCAAACATCAGCTCTAGAAAGCAAAAAGCTCTATGAGGGTAATGATGCCCTCAAGACACACAGCTGTATTGGTTTTTTCCTTTAAAAACAATGAATCACATCCCTTTTCCCAGCCTTCAAATAAAAAGAACAATACTTTTCCATGTAATTGTAAGGCTGCACTCCCAACATGATCTAACAAGAATGATGCCAACTCCTGTATGCTTCGAAGGACTATTGCACAGGAAATGTCCCCCTGTTCTGCAGTAGACATTCCCTAGTGCAACGTTTTTTCTTTCAGCCTTAATTGAATTTTGCAGCATTTGCTTGTACATGTTGTTGTTGCCCACATAAACTTTTCCTTTCTCTCTCTCTCTTTTTTTTTTTTTAATTAGATGTGCCATTTACAATTCGCCTTCTATGAGGTCAAAGAGCAGAAGAACAGAAATCCAACTTTACATCACAACTGGCAATTCAAATTGTTAAATCAAGCCAAGAGTCAGTATAATGCAATGTTAATTTTCATAGGGTAGATAGAATATGAAATATTTTTATATCCCTAGTCATTAACAGAGTACATTAGGTTTATGTTTTGAAATCAGATTGTTACCAAGAGCTTTGTGTTTAAAACTGTTTTATGAAGCCAAGAAAGGAAAATTCCGAGACTTACTGGGGAGCTGGGAAATTGTCACCATGTTGAACGTTCTGTTATTCCTGCCCTGAATTGGCAACTTGGGCAGTATTCTTATAGGAGAACAGGGAGAAGCTAAATCACGTGAACCCTCCTGCCATCTCATGCTCAGATGGCTGTGGACAAAATAGATATTTAAATTATAGTGCCTGTCCAGTGAAACTCATTTCTTCTACTGCTGCCCAGGAGCAGTAGGATTTCAGGAGTTACCTCTCCTCTTGTGCTACTTGTAATTATACATTTTCTCAAGTGCTATTTGCACTTTATTGTGCACAAGAGGGAGAAGGGCTCTGTCAGCTGGAGGTCAGGGTAAACTCAAACTTTGTGTGGGCTCTCCAGTGGGTGTCCAGAGACCATTCAGTGCTCAGTGACAGTGCTGGAACCCAGCTTCCTTCTCTTCCCCCTTCCAGCTGTGCTGGTGTGCACAGTCTCACAGGGGTAGACATGATGGAAAATGTAAAGCACAAGAAAAAGAACCCAAATCCAAAAGGCTTTTGTGCTTGCAATGATGAGCTTTTGAAGTCACAACATCTGATACTATTTTGTCCTTTCCCAACTGAAACTACTGGCAAGAGCCTTAAAAACTCTTGTTGAGCTAAGAACAAACTGCACATACAACCAATTCTATGGCAACCTGCACACACATGTTCATTGCTAGCTTTCAGCTATGTAATCTTCAGAGATCGGTCCTTGTTTTCTGGAAAACATCCTTGGATCCTTCCTCAACTATTTTGTCTCTATGGCTCATCAATTAGCCTCTAATGAAGGAGATGAAGGACTTCTACACTTTGTTTCTCAAAAATCACATGACCCTTTCTTTGATCCTATTACAAGACAGCAGCGTTACTGGGATGAAGTGTCTTTGTTCAAAAATGTTCATCGTGTGCACTTCTCCAACAGAGTTACTGGCATCTCGTTTAATCAAAGTGAATAAAAACATCAGTATCGTGTTTTTCACAAAGTTTGCACTTTGCTGTCACCCACACTCCCTGACAAATAATGAGCTCCCCCTACCTCATATTCCCAGGGGTTTTTTTTTTGGTGTTTTTTTTTTGGTGTTTTTTTTTTTTTATTTTTTTTTTTAATACAAAGTAGGGCACACAAAAAAACCCAAGAACCTGGTCAGTCAAGTGGCTGAAAAACATCTGCTAAACCTCACCCAAATATTCCTACATAATGAAACCTCTCCTGCGCTTCTGTCAGTCCATGAGACTGAAGTTCAAGTCTTAAAGGCTCATTTTCAACATCTTCTCAAGTAGTAGAAACCCAGGAAGAGATTTCTTTTGAGAATAAGCACAGCCCATGTCCACGTTGCTGCTGAATTTCATTTCCCTCTGTGAGAAATAACTGTTTTCTTTTCTGACAATTGCAAATAGTAGACTATATCAGTTTTCTAGTTTTCTATTCCTCTTTTAAATGAAGGCAGTAAGACTCAAAAATATGAAGGCTGGACACAGATGTAAAGGGTCATAAAGTGACAAGAGTAAGCCAAGCCCAGAATAGCAGGGATCCAGTGACACCAGATATGTTCTGTGAAATTGGATGGTGTTGCTGGGACAGGCTGGGTGAAGGGATTGAAGTGGACAAACTTCAGGTGGGGGAATCCATCAGGAGCCTTGTGAGCTGTAAGAAGATTGATAAAAACCATGCTGGATGGAAGTTGTCACTGTGGTCCTCTTGTAGTCTGTCACACCAGTTGGGGACATTAATCTTTGCTGTCTCCTCCAGCTGTGTGACACACCAATGGCCTCACCTGAGACCCCCCTGTACATCAACAGAGTCCAGGGGAGCAGAGGCAATGGGCACACGTGGAAAGGCAGGAGCTGCCCCATTTCTCACTGTGGGGGTGACTGAGCACTGGCACAGGTTGCCCAGATAGGCTGTGGAGTCTCCATCCCTGGAGCTGTACAGAACCATCTGGAAATGTTGCTGCTGCTGTGGGTGACACAGCTGGGGCAGGGGGCTGGAGGAGATGAGCCCAGAGGGCCCTTCCAGCCTCAGCCATTCAGCCCTTCCGTGACACCAAAGGATTTCACTCCACACCTGCTGCTGCTGTGTGGGTGTTGTGTCACAAATGCCTTAAATTCAACTTCTGTATGTTCTCAAAAGTCATTGGTAATTGTTTGACTTCCTTGACTCGCTTGACGACAAATTACATTCTCCTCATATATGCTTCACCTTTCCTTACATTATTATCTTGCTCCTGTAGACCTTGTTCAATGAGGCAAAAACTCTGTGATTTTAATGACAATATTGCCATAGTTACTGTGGGACTGTGCCCTAGAAAATCATCAAACTTTTCTTTTTTTGTAATTGCCATTTTAGAGGCAAATTACCTGTGCTGCTTCCTGCAGTTTATTGATGCTTCAGAGTGCAGGAATACACAACTTGCAGCAATTGGCTGCGAAGCCCTTCACCCTGCTGATAGCTGATATGATTGAAACCCAAGGCCTGATGTTCCTAACTCACACCTGAATTTAGCCTGGTGCTTTGTGAGCAGCCATCCAGTCCCTCTGATCTCAGGTACCACTGGAGGGGCCTCTGCTGTGCCAGCTTGACAGCTCTAAACAACCTTGGCAGCCTCTGAGTTTCACAAACTGCTTTGCTTTAAAAGCAGGCTGTGATGCTGGGACCAGAATAAGTACAAACTATGTTACCATCAGATACACAAACAAATCTCTGAGGCACAGGAGATGTTCTTACAAGGATGTTCTGCTCTGCTTGGTTCAGTCTTCTTGGTCTGAAACTTTTAGACTATACCAGAACTGGAGATAATTCAAAAGCTGGAAAAAATAAATCTCTTCTCAGAGATACTTGCTGTCATTTTCAATGAAAACTTAATTAGTTTTCTCTCCCTGTGACCAAAAAGCGTGTCTTTTCTATTGTCACACCTGGAAGAATTATGAAACTTAAGCACAAGTACATGTCGTGATGCTAATGAAGCTTTGCCTTAGTTTGACTCCATTCTATGCAGAAGCAATCAGACTAAATCACAGCCCAAAACCAGCCCAAATTCCTATTTTCTCCTAACATCAAAAAATTGAAGGAAAGAGTAAAAAATGAAGAGGATTTTTGCTGTCTCTTGACTGCCAAAGCAGATAAAGATAAGTATGTAAATAATATTTAACTTGATCACTCTTTTCTTCTGGCTGATACTTGACTTATGCTCAAAAAGAGCAGCCGAAAGAAAAGTCCACTACAAAAAAGGAAATTACTACAATGTTTTGGTTTTTTTCATGAATACTTAAGAGAGTCTTTGTTCATGTTCATGAACTATGTATCTCCTTAAAAATAATTTGTTTCATCTCGTGGTTTTTGGGGAATATCTGTGGAAACAGTGCACGTGGGGATGCAGCTGTGAAATATCTCCTGCCTTTTCTAAGCCAGTTTGAGATAATTAGGTGGAGAAATAGCTCGTTCTATTGTTTTTGTTTTTAATATAGAAAGGAGGATGTGCACTTGACTTAAGACATGAACCAGAGGACAGGTTTAACTCTGAGATACACAACTCAGAGTTAAGGTCAGTATAGAAAGCTGTAAGGAAACACCATCTTTGCATGTCCACTTTCATACCATGCGTAGAATTTAAATAATTTCTTGTATTCATACAGTAAATACATGCATGGTGATATTTCCTTTATTGCACAGAATTCTACCTTTCCAGCTTGACAGAATGCTGGGATGGCTGCCCTCTAAGAGCAAGTGGGGATGGTGTCTGAATTGCTCTGAATGTGTACAGAGGGAAAAAGAGACAGGAATAACATCTGCAAACTTCATTATGGTGATAAATGTGGAAGGCTGGTGATTTATGCCAATAGTCAGGGTTGCCTCTGAGGTAGGATGTACCTCCTGCAGGCTGCAAGAACAAGGCACAGGCACTTAGCAGGAAACAGAAGAACAGAACATGTGACCACTGAAATGAAGTTGTGTGTAGATGCCTTAATTGTTTTGTCTTACCCCTACTGAATATGACAGCAAACCTTCTACAAGTAACAAGTTGATTAAATGCTCATGTTTAAACTCAAAACAAGGCTGGAGTTAACAAAACGTCTTGGTGCAGAAATGTTTGAACATTTTATCCTAATATTTATTGCCAAAATCATTGCCTGTAAGCCCTTGACATTGAACCTCTTCACTTTGTTAACTGCTTGACAAACACAGAACAAAACCGACCGTGTCTACTGAAGAATGCAAATATCAGGGGAGAGATAAATACAGACACACCAAGGGCAGGCAAAGAAACCTGTCTGAAGTCATTCTAATGTTCCCAGGCAGGAAAAAATTAAGGACAAAATAACTGAAGGGGATGAAATGGGAGGATCAGAGAAGCTGGAGGACTCTGGGTTAGGGAAGTTAAGGTGAAGATCAGGGGGCTTCTGAAGAGCAGTGAGAAGCTGGACAGAATTTATGAATATGGAAGGGATCTCAGTAATGCCCTCCTCGCTCACTAAACCAGTCAGAAATTAAGATGCTCTGACATATACTGACATTTATCTCCTTCCACTGTTCTCATTAAAATTGGTCTACAGTTACTTGTAGCTTTGCAGTGTGTTGAAATGAAGAAGGAAAAAAGGTACTTTTGAGAGCAGTTAATTTGGAATTAAATTAGTTTCTTCACAGATCAGAAGATATGTACATAGCAGAACCTCATTGATTTATACCAGAATGTAAGAAAGAGCAAAGGACAATGAGACATTACTCCTCACAGGATTGCAAAGCTATATCCCAATCAAAAGCAACCAAAGCAAGAGAACAAAGAGTATGAAAACAATTCTGTTCTGAAGGATTTTTTCTTCTTTTAAGTTATTTTTTTTAAGGGAGGTAGAAATAAAACAGTTTGGGGTTCCAAAAAGTAGTTTTCAACATGAAGTTCATTCAAGGAAGCTGGCATTTTTCCACTGACTTCAGCAAGGGCCTTTCAAACCTAGAAGGTGGCACAGCCCACCTGGAATAAGTCAGCTGTGCCCTGGGGATGATGCAGAAGGTCAGATAAAACACTGGAGTAGGCACGGGCTGTTGCCTGAGGAACAGGAACCTTGACCCTGCCAGGGGCAGCCTGAGAGAAGAGAAAAATATTCCAATCAAAACACATATGCATATGTAGTTCTAAGGGCTTCACTTGGCAAACCAGAAGAAAATATGAGAGATGGAATGGGAAGAGAACTCATGCAGAAAAATATGGTTAAATCTTGTTTAAAATCAAAGCCATCCTGTGAAGAAGGAAGAGAACTCCAGGCAGCTTTTGGTTGGGTAAAGAAATAAAGGCAATGATAAAAACAAAGCCAGCTTGTAAATCTAGGGATGGCATAAATGAGATAGACACCAGCAAAGATTACAGGTTAGAGTACAGGAAGTTCACATGGCTTGCTAAAGACATAAAGACTCAAATCCATGCTGACCAGAGGCAAATAGCTACAGCTGTTAACAGAGATACAGAAGAGTTGGAACTACTTCATAAATATTCATAAATGGAACAAACAGGACACCTGTATCCTGTGAGAAGAGCTGTTCTCCAGCCTGTCAGCTGTAAAGAGGATGCCACACCACAACCCGGGGGGGGGGATGCATGATTTTTAGTCAGGCAATCTAGATTTTTTTCTACCCAGAAGCCTAACATTTTGGGTCAGCAAATTTAACTGATTTAATTTCTTTTTAATACATCTTGGAATACCAGGGCACTGATAGAACACTTAGGTACCAAAGTCTTGTGTGCCAATATTAAAAACCTTCTGTATGGCACTCTCTGCAAATGGAGTAAATTCATAAGGAAAGCACACTTTGGGCAAAATCAAAGTGATTGTGATTCAGCGTGGGAGAAAAGGAGAGAGGTAAATGTATGCATCTGGCCTGACATATGTTTTGGCTCAGCTCCGTGAAAGGAAAAAGATACATCCTGCAAAGAAATGTCACAAAGAACAAGTGATAAATAATGAATAAAGATTCTGCTTTGTTTGTTTATAGAATATCAAGAGCATCCTGCTAGGTGCACTTTCAATTATCATTCATTCTGCACGGCCCTACTGTGATTGCTTTAACCTTGATTTTAAGACAGCAGTAACAGTAATGTGCAAACATATTGGTACAGCCATGGTAGCAAGGCAAGAATGGTGAAAAGTGTATTTATAAAGCAGTAAAATCACATTAAAACTGCTATGCAATAAAAACTACATTGTAGCAGCATCTGGGAAAAGGGTATTCACAAACCAATAATATCCTATTAAAACTAATGTGCAATAAAAGCAGATCACAGCAGAATTTTTAACAGTCTTCAAACCAGGGCTCTGCAATTGGGTTTTTGACCTTTCCCAGTACTGCTGGCTTCAACTCAGCTTTGGGGCACTCCTCAGAAAACACCCAGGACACAGCTAGGGTTAAGGTACCAGGTTTATCCCTATTAATCAAACAAACTCAGAGGTGTGGTGAGTTAACTGACTGTGCAGCAAGTAACCCTCTTAAAAGGTACACCTGAATCTAATTAAAGTAGCCTGATGAAGAAAAGAATGAAAAGATGTGTCTGCTTCAAAAGAAATGTTTTCAAATAGCACGTGGCTGTATTTTCACAAATGTTATGCTCCTGCACCCAAACTGCAGTGACAGTAACTGCACTGGAGCATAAATAATGGGATATTTTTGAATAACTGACTTTGCTTAAAATTTGAGCCACCTTTGCTGAATCTCTGACTTTCCCCTATGGAAGCTGTAATCTAAAATCCACCCAAGTTCATGGGAGCTTTTGCATGTCAGTGAGCAAATGTCAAACTCCCCACTGCTCAGGTCCTGTTGCCCTAAGGGAACCTGACACAGAAAAGCAAGAAAAATTAAAGGTAAACATTGGAAAGTGAAATTAATGTTTGTCAGGGCTCTGGTGGCTTCAATTCAGAGGCTACTCTGCAACTGTAAACAAACCTTCCTCAAGGTAAGCAGCACACACAAAGCCTTCAGGGAGCAACAAAGCTCCAGAAATGTGCTCAGGAGACAAAATATCAGCAAGAAAAGAGAAATGTGATGCAAGTGTGATTGTGTGGCGAGATGGAGATATAGTGGAAGCTGCTGGGGGACCAAGCAGGTACCAGATGAATTATTCCATGAGGGACAACATTCCATGGTCAGCCACCTCTCCTGTGTCTGCAGGGAGAGGCTGGGGGTGCTGGTGCCACCCTGCAGGACGTGGGACAGGCTCAGAACCATCCCTGCTGAGTGACACCACCACGGCAGCAGGGTGTGAGTGTGTGTTCCTGCCCCTGAGGGGACCAGGACACGGCTCCTCACCTCCTGCATCCCACAGAAACAAAGGCACGTCCCGTGCTGTGTGAAACAAGGGCACCTTTTTCTGAAAGGCTCTCAGAATCCCAGCTAACAAATGGTTTTTCCCCTTCACCTAAGGAGACTTTTGGCAGATTTCTTGAGCAAAATTCACCCCTGCTACTGCAGATGCATCACACTCCTTGTTCTACTGGAATTAATAACCACTGGGGTCTATTTACCCTCAGCTAATATCTTAGCCCAAACCAAACCCTGGAAATCCACACATACTCAGTATGCCATTATAAGATTCTTCACTTAATTCTTTACCAGAAACTAATCTCATGTGCATCACATACATGAATGTGCTGGCCTCATGTTTTAAACATCTGAAAAAAGCCAATTAGGCTTGTCACTGAGCCCGTTGTTTCTTTTCTTTTACTTTAAGGTGTCTTTATAGTTGAGATCCCTACATGGGATATGTCTCCAACAAAAATAACATAAAAACAAGGAGCTGAATTTTATTCCTCTTGGATAATGAGCTTCCAGTGTGGGGCTTACAAAGACTCTGTTCTCATGTAAAGCAAGCAGGAGGGATTAAAAGAGGAAGGGCTGTATTTTACATTCACTTATCAGCTGTGGCTCAGCTCTTCCATGAAGTATATTATCTCATTAAAAATCCACTGACTGTCATGTTGCTCAGTCAGGATATACAGGGAGCTGCTGTTCTCCTCTGTGAGTGACAGGCATCACAAGAAATGTGGTGGGCTGAGTGACACGAGTGGCTGGGAAGCATAAATCCATAACAGCACAATGCAGTGGAAAAATACTCTTCCAGTGTGATTCCATTTATTTTGGCAGAGATTTAGATCAAAGTTCTTGGGACCAAAACTTGGTTTAGGTTTCATTTTTTTCCCCCAGTGTAAAAAACAAACAAACAAAAACCCCCATAAACTAGAGATGTGGACAGGTCTTTTTTCACTGCAGGATAAGAACTGAGCACAATTTAGAGATAAGGACACACAGCTCTCCAAAGCCTGAGCACTGACCTTGAACTTCCTGAGGACTAACAAACATCTCTGCCAAGTTTAGCATAACAAGCTCCCTGGAAGAATTAGAGCTGTGACAGCCCCAGGTACAGAAACAAAAAATTTTTAAACATTTATCCTGCACTTTGTAAACTTAAGAGAACACAAGTCCCAGGTGGAATTTAAATTGCTTTTTACTTTCTCTGAAAGAGACTGCCAGTGTCTGAGCAAAGCTTTTCTGGAGGAGAATAAATCCATTTGGGGTGTTTGGGGTGTTTGGGGGTGGCAGTTTTTGTCTGGGCAGGTTGCTGATCCCTGCTTTTACCTGGAGGTGAAGGTGCTTCCCAGGGAAGCCACAGGTGACCATTCCATGGAGGAGCCCTTGATGCACCAGCCCAGAGTCCAACATTCAGCACGTGCCCAAGTGGCTCCTAAACTGATGATGCATTTGAGCAGCCTTGGGCTCAGGACATACTTCCCAGTCACAAGAGAGGTTGCAAATAAAGAGCTGGGATGACATCTGAGTGGTTCTTTAACTCCATTTGTGACCTGATTTTTTTTTTTTTTCCACCAGGGAGTTTATTGGTATGAAAGGCTGGATCTGGCATTTGCACATTCAGCCCTTTCTACTGGATCAGAGTGTGTCTGCTTCAGTCTCACAAGAGAATGCTGGTGATTGCAATCCTTTACTATTGAACTGACTTCTACTTTAGAACAGAAGTTCTTTACTATAAAATGTGACGTGGGGAGGAAAGAGGAAGTTTTCCATCAGAAGACAAAGAGAAATGATTGCTCTCCTCTCAGATTGAAGTGCTAGCTGGATATGTTTAAAAGCAATGTAGTTCAGGCCTCTGCTTTTTCTAATTATTCCCCTTCTCATAGGAAAATCACAACGATTTGATTGAAAATAATAATTAGGAAAGTTGTGTTTCACATCATGAGCAATTAATCTCTATTTTCCTCTCCCAGCAGGAGGGAGGAAACCCCAGAGTACAAATTTCCAGGCACCAGAGCAAGCCAACATCAACCTGCTGCTGCCATCAGTCAGCTGCAACACCTCAGCCCTGCTCCAGCTCCCTGGCCAGGGAATGACTGCATCTGGAACACAAAGTATCCTGAAATTCCCTTTCTATATCCATATCATACCACTGCTGCTGTCTAATTCTTTGACTAGCCTCACCTCAGGGCCTCTTTAATCACTACCATTTCCAATTTTCTCTTGCTCATTGAGCCTGTGTGCTCAGGAATAATTTCCCCAGGGGAGATCTCTCTGCAATTTTTTTTTTCAGGTTGATTCTCATTTTGCATTTCCAGTGCATATACTTTTCTCACTAGGCACTATTTTGTTCTTTTATGTCTCTATTCCTGTAATGTTTATAGTACCTGTCACCTCAGTTCCACCTACAAATTTTATTAATGTTCTTTTTTCCCTTCTCCAAAATGCAGCTTTTTTCAGTATTTATGGTGAAGCATCTTTCCCTACCCATCCCTGCCCACAGAATAACAGGATCTCTTAAAACAATGACTTAAAGAAGTAATTTTGTTTAATTGGAGAAATATCTCATTTATTTCCTTTACAGAGTCGTTTAAACTTGTCTGGTTCATAAATTTGAAAAGTTTACAACTGAAAAATAGCACTATAATTCAATAGTGTGGAGTCTGGAAAACAGGAACTGGTCCACACTTATACCTGGTGGATAAAATACGTTCCATTTTCCCTAGCAAGCTTCAGACACCCATGTCAATGGCAATGTAAACCTAAATTTGACTGCATTTGCCTCACTATGGATGTTACACAGGCCACATCATCACTTTGTATTTGCTACCCAGCTGACCTTTGCAGCCTACTGATACATTCCCCCTCTTGACAGTGCCTGACCCATACCTATGTTTTTCCATTAGCAGATGATTACAAGCAATGTTTTTCCTACAATCCTCCTGAAAATATTCCTACTGAACAATAGCACAGAATAATCATTTAAATCTAGGAGACTCGAGAGGCTTCGTGTTCCTCTTGACTTCTCCTTGTAGAAGAAATTGCTGAGGTTTGGCAAGCTGCTCCTTATGTAAAGGCTTTGTTTTCTCATCACCAATACAATGTCACAGTTTTTTAAGGGTTTGCTAAGATGCCATGAAAAAGCATGTTTTGGTTGCACTTCAGAGACTGACAAGGATTAGTTTTAAATTGGTAAACAATGCAGTGGAGTGGCTTCACAATAAAGACCCAGAAAGGAGGAGATAAAAATCAGGTCTTTAAGGAGGTCCAGTCAGGACTGTGGGGAGATGGCCTGAAATGTTTCCCTCCAGTGATTTCAAAACAGACAGAACCATCCAGAAGAAAATCACTTTTTCAACTTCCCTGCAGCAACAGGGAGCTGGTTGCTACAGAAAGGACAGTGGAAACCTGAGAAATATGGAAAGTATCAAAACAAAAAGAGCTTTTATGGAGGTGCTGCAGAAAGGTGGCCTTGCAATGTAATATTGCCTCTCTGTTACAGGTTTTAAAAATTAACAGCTCAAGTTACAGCCTACCAGACACTCTGTAGGTAGACAGCACCCCGTGGTATCCCTTAAACATCAGTTTATTCCAAGGAGTAACTGTGCTGATAAATGCTACTCTAGAGCACAGAGACCCCTGTGGAAGTCAAACTAAATCAGAATTACAGTAATTAAGCTTTGTAGCCATAAGGGGCTTGGGGGGGGATATTTTTGTAAGGTCACTGCAGATAAATAGAGAGAATAGCTCAGGAATGTTGTGCAGCTGTGGAAAAAACATTCCTGCACTGGGTCAGCCACAGTTTTGTACAGAGATGGCACAGTTGAACAGACACCAGCCAGGTGTGGAAGCTGGCTAAGTGCTAAGAGCTTTTCCATGTGCTTCCCAGATAAAAGCTGACAAGGAAAGCAATGAGAGTTGCAGAACTGACTGATCTCGTGTAACAAAATTCTGCCTGCTAGACACAGAGAACAAACCATCTCTGGCTCTCTAGGAAACATTATTAGTTAGGTGTAGGAGCTGCTGCCAGCAACATCCCAAAGTTCCCAGTGGGAAAAGCCCTTCAGTTGTGTCACAGGTCATGACAACTGAAGGAGTTAAGGGCACCTCACCTCCCTGGACACAGCTGTGAACTCCTCAACACAAAACTTTATTTTTATCCTTCCTCTTTGGCCAGCTTTGTTCAGAAGGCTTTTGCCAGTTGTAAAACAAAAGCGGGTTCTATTGGAATAGAAGTTTATAAAGTAGGGGAAGTCTTGTGTACAGCCAGAAGACACTGCAGTGCTGTCCAAACCCAACCAAATCCTGCACAGGTACAATAAGCAGTGCTTGTCAGCCCAGAGAGGTCATGGAAGTGCCTCTCCACTGGCTCTGCTCTCACAGGAGTCTCCCCACCTGTCTTCCCATGACAGGTGTGAATATATATGAAGTCAGCTTGCAAACTTCTGATGAAATTAATGGGCTGTTTTATTCTGCTTCACGTGATCCCGAGTAATGTGTCTCCATGTGCTGAATTATAAGTATGACCATAAAAGTTAGAGAGGATATTTCATTGTCTGAAACTTCTTTATTGCAATAGATCCACTGGTTTACAACCATGGCTTTATACTCGCTATTATTCACTTCTCCTGTCCTACACAACTTTGTTCTCCTGGAATAACAAGGACTCTTAATCTTTCTATTGATAGAGTTAAACGAGGAATCTCTTATCCCATGAAGGTAAGCTGGAAGCCAATTATCCACTACTTGCCTCTGTGAGTGGGTAATAGGATAACACCAGAGCCAGAGTATAACTCCAGAGCCCTCTGGAGTGTTCAGATAACACTTTAATAGGGCTTTCCTTAGGCAAAGCAGTGTGTAGAGAAGCAACCCTGTCACCACCTCTGTAAGCAGAGGAAGTGTCACTACTCCAACATTACTGAAAGAAAAACTGAGGCTGAGAGAGAAAACTCTGTGAGAAACCAGATGCCTATAATTCAGGATTAAACTCAGAATTAGGAGATGAACAGTCACCTGGTGATCACATCTCAGTATTTTCTAACCCAGGCTGCTTGTTTAGGCGTCTGATGGTTTCTGTTTGGATTCTGTCATTTAGTTTGACGGGGCTGTATTGTGGTTTTCCATTAAAATTGAATTACTCCTTGAATAAACAGTCACATTTCCAAACTCAAAATTGGTTTTCAGCCATGTAGACAAATGCTTGTATATCGTGTTTGCCAACTGTGTGCACATTAGGCTTAGTAAAGTCATTCATTACATGGTATGAAGAACAGAAGCAAAAGGATGCAAACACAGAAGACAGAATTTGTAACCCTCAAATAAAGCATCACTGCAGTGCTAGTCCATATTTACACCCAATACTGGACCTCACATAATGTCTCCAAAATATTCATGTCCCACCTTAAACATCTGTAAAAATTTATCTGTGGGAGTTTACTAAAAGTATAACTGTGCATTTATTTCCCTGTTCCTGGCCTCTTCCATGGGCATAAACTTCAAAGGGGTTAGTCACAGTAGCTCTAGTAATTTCAGTAGTGGTGCTGATTTGTCCCTCAGCTTGTAAAATAATAAAAATATTCCTTAAGAGGTCTCCTCGGTGTTAAATGTATTAAGCTTGGATTAAGCTATCAGTTTATATTTCAACAATAAATTCAGTTCAGTTTAAACTTCAGAGACAAATTAGAACTAAATTTATTTTATGAAAGGAAAAGCTCTAACACCTTTTCAAATCCAGACTTAATTTGCTTTTGATATATTAAACACAGATCATGTTCACATTTTAATCTGGACTGTGCTAACTTGATGAAATTACATTAGATGCAATGGGGAAAATGTTCTTCTGAGTGTGAATTATTGTAATGGTATTTGCTTTCATTTGCTAAAAATGAAGGAAAAAGACTCAATCACAAAGTGCTACCCTGATCTATGGATACCCTGACAATTCAGTAGCCCATGAAATGTTTTGGAAATCAAGAGAGAGGTGTCTTGGCCAAGAAGGCACCACTGATCTCCCTTTGCTTGGGAGAACTTTGCTTTTTGCATTTGAAAGCTGCCGCCCCACTCCTAATGCACATTTACATTTCTGAGAACAAATCTCTGAAGTGAGTTTCTCATGAAAATTATTGCTTTAAAAGGAAAATGTGCTATCTCATGTTTTGTGGCAAATGGGGTCTCCAGCCCACCCACCCTCTCTCCTTCCTCTAGCCATAATCCTTTGGATCATATTTTCCTCTTCCCACGTGTTCTGCACTGAAACCGGTGACGCCGTTCCCGATTCACTGCCATGGAAACCTGAAATTTTTTGTCTTTTCAATCTCCTTCCTGTCATGGCTCTTAGCTAAGACAAAGTGGTCTGCAGGATGCTAATCACCAGGAATATGGTCCTGCTATTGACAATAGCTAGGTGCTTCAAAAGAACTGGTTTAGATCTGTTAGCCACTTTGTAGGAGTATCCTGGTATGTGTGATGCTTATCCTGGGAAAAGATTCCAGTTAGATCCTTGTCCTGAATTATGCCCTAGGAGAAAGGAGTACATCAACATCAGATGATGCAGGAAGAGTCTGGAATCCATTGCTGGGCCTTTGACTGGTGCAGCTGGCCCACAGCAGGAGTCTGAGCTGGGGAGGGTGCTTGGCTGAGGCTACTCAGAGGGAAAAGAAAAGATGGTGACAGTGAGGCTGGCTTCCAATGACTGCACAGGGTAGCATCCACCTCAGTAACACTCATCCCTGGGCCGTGGAAGTGATGCCACAGAATTCATCCAGCAATCCTAAATCTGTTTGATATGTGGGGAGTGACGGGACAAGGATATAATTTTCCATCTAGTTCAGACAAGGCAATTGGGTCAGTGACGTTTTCCCCCCATCTGCCTCTCCTTGCCTTACTTCCAGTAGTCCCTCTGCCAAATTTGCCCCAGGTTACAATCTGTGCAATCAACCTGGAAATCAAGATGGGACTGCTGGCTGCAAATAATCCCAACAGGATGAGGAAGAGTGGATAAATGTTGTTGAGGAGTGGCAGGCAGTGCACAGCGTGGAGCCTGGCAGGCCAGTGCAGGAGCTGCTGGTTAGACAGCCCGTGCCCTGCCTTTGGACTGGCAACGAGTGCCCAGGAACACCCTGAGTAATTACCTGCCTCATTATCTGCCAGCTATGGCCTTCCTTCACGCTGCTACACAGAGCCTTAGCTGAGGCTGGCAACACAAATGCTAATTGGGGCTAATATTTTATGTGAGCTGCAGAAAACACAAGCTTGGAGATAACCTGGATTTCCTCCCCCAGCTCTCTCCCTGCCTGGCAGTCACTCACCTGTAAGCCATTAAATGTAACACAAGACTGGCTTCTCCAAGTACCTGAACAATAACTTCTATCAATCAAAAATTCTAAAGTTATTTCCTTGAGGTAAATAAAGTCACTAGAATGAAAACTTTTAGAAATGATAGAGATAATAACTGAACTGAGTTCTGATGACTAACGTGGCAGACAGGGGGCTTTGCTTATGCGTGGAGCACTGCAACAGCCATAATTGCTGATGTCCTGTTGTCCTAACATAAAAGGCCATGGATTTTACAGAGACAGCAAAGCCCAAGACAAAATGCACAGAAATAAAACAAATGGTCTGTGAGAATCATCTGTTGTCTGTGAGTAAATGGCTGGCAGCAATTCCGTTTGCTTACAATCTTGACAAGCATCTCCCCCTCTGACAGAGTAACTAACATGCCTTAGCAGTAGCTGCAGAAGTAGCCCAAAGTGATTAAATCTCACTCTTTCTTGCAGGAAATTGCCTGTGAGTCTTGTCTCACAGCTACATTATGGCTCATTATAAGTTCTGTCTTCTATATAGATTGGACTTCAGTTTAAGAGTCCCACGGAGCATCTGCTGTTTAAGGTCTCCTACCAATATGTTGCAGACACAGGAATATATTATATATACATTACTGGAAATCTGAACAGCTTTAATCACGTCTCAGGAGCAGTTGTTCTGTAAATGGAAATGTCTTTGTTTTTATTTCCATGTTTTCTTTATTGGAACCAGAGGTGCTGAGAGCTTCTTTTTGTCACTTTGCTCTTGAAGGTGGAGGCATCTTCTTAATTCAGTGAAGGTAAACACCTCCAACCTAAGACAGCTGAAGAAATCCCCATTTTTTAAAGACAATATTAAAAATGAAAGGAGATTCAAATATAAAATATCTAGTTAGTGTGCGTGAAGTTTTCTAAGGTGACACACGCTTCCATAACTCCTCAAACAAATAGCAACTCTTACGCAGGCTGAAATAATGAACTTCTCTCAATTCTGAGAATGTGTAAAATTAAAAAAGAAAAAAATCTATTTCTTTTCAATGAAGCACACCCCCAAATTCCGAAAATAAACATACAGACCGCTTTAAGGTAGAAACCGCTTGGGAAAATATTTTAAAATTTTTCCATATTTTACCACAGCTTTTATTACCTTTCTTAAATCTTGACCTTTTAATCACAAGCTGTCTAAGCTGTCTTGCAGTGCTGGGCTGAAAAAGAGATTCCACCTTTCCAAAAGCTCTCTAGACAGGCTGGGAATCTGATTCTGGACCGGACTGCATGGGATGGGTCTTGTAGAGAGGGAAGGATTCCTGTCAGACTGTGTCTCATCAGGTCACCACCTCCAACAGCCACCACACAGCACTGAAGCTAAAAGAATGCTGCTGCTACCCGAGAAGGAATTTGGGAATTCAGGCTGCTCCTTAAGAGCACTTGGCAGGCCCACTTCTGCCTTGTGGTGTCAGCAACTATTAAGAGGGAAACTAACAGTCTCCAAGGAGCCCAAACCTGTCCTTGTGCCACAGGCACGTTGTAAAGGAGCTGCAGCAGCAGCCCTGAAATGGCTTTTTATGTGGCAATGGCACATTTTCTGCATCATAGAAAAGGCAGGGACTTTAACTCTCCCCATTAGCACTGTGCACTCTGAACAGCCACCACAGCCAAATGAGGCTGTACCTGCTGGGGAGCTCTGTGATGCTCTTCTCCTAAAATACCTCGCTTGGGAATTGTGAGGAATTACTGCAAATTATACTACAGAAAGGAGGGTGTGGAGCAGACTCCCAGAGTAATAAGAACTTCTGCCTCAGATACTGAAAGGTTTAGTAATCAGATCTGTACTTGATTATTACAGTACGTTATTAAATGTAACCATTCATTACTGTTGTCTATTTTCTATACTTGTAGTGCTTTGGACAGTAGAAAGAAAATACCTAAAGTCTTCTCTTAGGAGAGATGAAATCTTCAGGTTTAACATTGCTCCCTAAGGAAGCCCTCTGTAGAAAATGTCACCTCTTCTAGGGAACAGTAACTGCTGTATCCATTCCCTTCAGCAACATGTATTTATCCTGGAAAGACAGTTTATCCAAAATGACTATACTCACTCAAGTGAAATATGCTACAGATGTTAATAGGGATGAACATGACTGGATTTCACTTACAGAGAAGTCCTTTAACTGCATATTATGCCTTGCTCATAATGAAAATGAAGTGATCAAAAGGAAGAAATAAAAAGGAAGACCAGACACCAGAGAGGAGAGGGCAGCATGGTGCAAACCCCATTCTTTCTGCTGCCTGCATGCAGGAGGTGCTGAACTCCATTACTGTACCTGCCTGGCACAGCCAGTCCTACACAACTCCCTTTTCAGCAAGGATGATTTGAATTACAGCAGCTTCTACAGATCCCTCATGAAAACTGGGAATATTCCAAGTCCTAGACAAGGACAGGCCAAACAGCCCTGCCCCAGAGGACTGGCAATTTGAAGAGATCAATGACAAAGCAGAAAGGTATTGTGTTTCTACCTGAGTGTGGCACAAGGCAAACAGGAAAACTTCAGCTGAAACCTCCCATTCCCTCAGCAGCCTCACCACAGCTCCATGCCCAGGGGCAACTCATAGTGCACTCCATGGAATATTCAGCATTTACTACTCTGTCATACATTTCAGCAGAAAAACAACAGGTGACCCCCCAGTGCTCCATCAGGAGTCCCTGCTATTCCTCACACAAACCAGCTCTTGGGCCATTCTGCTCCCAGCTCTCCCCCTAGGCCCAGCCAGGGATGGGATTTTTCTTCAACTAAATAAAGTGGAACAGAACCCAGAAAAAGAGAAGAGGGAAAGAAAATAAGATGCTTTTTGGAACTTCTCAAAGCTTGTCCTTGTCTGAACAATAAAAACAGAGTGAAATAAACAGCACTTGGTGACAGACCCGTGCAGCATCTCTGCCCATCTGCATTTCAATGGGCCAGAGTGACATTCTCATCCCTGCTACTTGTGACAGAGCACAGCTGTACTGCCGGGGGAAAGCTGGGGCTGCCGTGGAACAGACACGGTGTAGGTGGACAGGAATCAGCCCCCTCCTGCTCTGCTGTCAGTAAGCCTTTCCTAAAGAGCCACACAAGAGCAGCGTGCAGCACCCACAGAGACACACTGAACATTTATTCACTGAGCTGTACAAAGGCGTGCTCGCACGTTCTGTGGTACCTTACGTGGAGGAAACCTGGCCTTACCTCAGCTGCCCCCTACAGCTACAGCATCCCAAAAAATCTCTGTAGGATTCCTGCCCCCCTTCATTTGTCTCTCCGCTATTTGCTGTCAAAGCACCAAAATCAATAGTGGCACACTGATAGAACCCAAATTGCTTGGAAGATCCAGTACATGGTATCCAGTCAGTCAAGTGTGATGGATTTAATTCATGCAGCACTTATTATTCCCAAGCTTTGCTTGTCAACAGGGGAAAAAAAGGATAGATGTGAAAAGCAATCAGGCAGTTTTCAGAAACTGCTTCCCTACCCCCATTAGTTTATATGTTTTTCTTCACTCTAATTTCTGTACTTTTCATCTCTCTAACACTGGCATCATAACAAAGGGCAGCTGTTGCCAACCGAAGTCTGTTAAATTTTCTGGCAATTTCTGTAGCACATGCACAAAGGTTTTAACTAGGACAGGATGGCACCATTCTCTAATGGGCAAATTGTCAATCCAACATGAGGAAGCACATTTAAAAAACTGAGGGTCCTACATGCTAACACATAGACTCTATTTGAGAGTTTGGGACTACATTTTCAGGTGGCTTCCCTTTCCCACACAGAGACATTTTGTATTTTGCTTTGTATTTTCACAGTTAATGGCCTAATTTTGCTGGAAGAGTCCTGCATCTAAACAGAAGTTTTTTCATATGAGCAGTAAGGGCACTGTGAATCTTAAAATTTGAATGGGACTCCAGGGGAAACTTGAGAAGTCTCATGGAAACCTGAGAATATATTACTAACCACAAAGAAACAACATCATTTTAGTGTGTTTTGGAAGCAGGCATCAGGTGAGGGCTGAAACAAGTTTAAGAAATTGTCCTGGTTTCACTCTTCTCAAACATGTGCTTACTTCCAGTGATGGAAAGGGAATACCAAGGTGTATGGAGCCCTGAAGCAGGCCAATTTCTACTTCTTCTGATCAGCAGGTTGGTGTGGCTTAGCCTGCTCCCTTGTTCCTGGCACCTGGCTTTCTAGAAGCTTGTCTTCATCCAGGACCAAGGCATTCCTTGTGTGCTGACCAACACACAACAGTATAAGAACACCAGGAGGTTCCTGCTCCTGACATCAGGCACCAGTCCTAAGGCCCAGCTGAGCTGGAGACTGCCCTGGCTGGTCACCTCAGGGGACAATCATTTCACTATGACTTAACCCCTGTGCTGGCTGCTGCTCAGGAATCACATTCTGCAGAGCCTCAAGATTAACTGGGGGTTTCAGGGCCACTACAGTGTGAAGGCAGTCATTGGAACCAGTGGCTTTCTAACCTCCCTGAAAAGGTGACTTGTTGGCACAGCTTTTGATTTTAAGCCAGTTTTAGTAGTTCTTTCCCCCGAGTTCTCTAATGTGAATGGCGTTGCACAATAAAAGTATAGGATGAATCCCATGCACCAGACATACACCTTCCCTGTGGTTTCAGGGTTTCCTCCTAGTTTTCACATTACTTCACCACTCAAGTTGTCCAAGTGTTGGGTGAGGATATCGATTCCTGGTTTTGTCTGGTGCTAACAACAGGGTGATAAACCTCACCTCAGAAATGTTAATCTGTGTCTGTATGTCAGCTTTAGGTTTCCATCTGGTAATCTGAGTCCCTGCTCCACACTCCCCCCTGGCTGAAGGCCAAGGCTGCAGAACTAACGTATGGCTACACCTGCATTGCCATCTGCTGCACAGCAAAGCCCTTCCAAGAGCACAGCGGTGGGGCAGCAAGACAAAGGGAAAAACAGCAGTTTTGTACTGAAAACGTGAAGTGTGTACTTGGATTTATATAATCACCATCAGTATTTGTATGTTGAGTCTAAGACATATACTTCGTTTACTTGACAGGAAAAAAGGAGGTCTCTGACTTCAAAATCTTGGAAGTTATGGTCACAATTACTCTCCTACTTTGTGTGTCTCCCTTGGAATCTCTCCATGACAAGGCTGAGGCCCCAGCAGAATGCACTTCACATGGATTTCACTAGCATGGCACATGTGAGTGACATACCGAATTTGATTTTAATTTATGTGTAAAGACACAGGAAGGCTTGGGCAAAAAAAACCACCCCTCTTTGTATTTTCTTTGAATTTATTTTTTGATCTATTTAATTTCAGAGTAAGATTATACTAGAATGAAAATGAAATTAAAATATTATTCAGTGAGTCACAGAAACAGATTTTTTGAAATGGACAGGATTAAAAGGCAGGACTATTTGTACTGCACTGGGGGATGATGACTACTTTAGATTTAGATGGCAAATAAAATACCAGAATCAATCATTCAGTTATCCTACCAAACAGAATGAATCAAATTCTTTTTTCAGAAAGAAAATATTAGTAAATAGGTAAAGACCTAGTCCCAAACCTCCAGCATACCCAAAATATCTACTCTGTGAGAGGTTTCAGAGATGTCAAGGGAAGGGTTGCTATAATTTTACATACAAGTTTTTAAATTACTATGGTGATGCATACTTGCAGAAAATCTTAAAACCAAGTCTTCCCAACAAATTAGTAGAGGTTTCTGAGTTGTTTTTAACATGCGTCCTAGGCTTAAGAGTGGAGGTTTCACGAATCAGGGTCATGAATAATTTCTGATTGTAAATAAAGGTAGACAGGTTACTGCTGTCATTAAGGCAGACTTCTCATCAGCTGTCTGAAACTCTGGATTTTCATGGAAATGCAGGCTAAAGGGCCCCAGTCCTTCCACAGTTCCACCACAGAAAGGTTATGTTTAGCACTTTTCTTCAGCCAAGTACACCCACCACATTCCTGCTCCAAATCAAGGAACTGCTTACATCAGTGCTCCCACCTCACAGGCTTCAGCAGATGAAAACTTTCATGCTTCTCAATGAACATCACTGAGACCATCTCCTGATCTTCCTGACGATTTGCTGCAGGCACTGAACTTCCACACCTTCCTCCCTCTTGCACAGGATGCTTCCTGAAGCACTCGTTTCCAGGGCTGGATGGTCTGGAGGTAACAGATCTTGGGTCTGGATGTGACAGGACTCACCTCAGGCTGTACAGAGAGGACTCAAGGCTGTCCCAGCCCCTGAACACTGATTTGTTTTTGTACCACTCTCACTCAGGCCCCTTGAGCATGCACCTCTCTGCCACCCAACACCATGGCTACGTGCACCAGGAATACAGAAATGATCCCCAAGAAGGAACAAAAAAAATCACATAATTCAAAACCACCGGGGGAACTTCAGTCTGCACTAAGAACGGGCATCCTGAAAATCTGCATCCTGTTAGTTCTATTAACAACCCACTGTTCAAGTCAGCATTGATCTATTAATTATGTCAATAATTCATATGGAAGCATGCTCAGCTCCTTAAATGCAAGGTGAGATCCATGGAAGGGAGATCAGAAATGGGTTTCAAAACCACAAACACTTATTTTCCAAAGCCACAGGGAGAAAATAAACTCTCAGGCCAAAACCAGGATCCAAAGCTGAACATTTGCTACTGCTTCAATTTCGTCTTTGCTCTCCAGCACAAACCTAGAGACCAAAAGGAGGTTACAGGCACCCAGTCCACGACAGCCTTAGTTGGTTCTTACAAAAATTCCGTTTCCTTTTTGCAACTCTTGCCTTGTTCCTGCCAAAAGCTGTCCTTGCACTCGGGCCCTGCTGAGCCCGCAGCCAGCCGGGCTGAGACAATAGCTCCAAAGGAGGTGTGACTGCCCGCCCACTGCAGAGCTGCTCACTTCGGAGCCTGGATGTGTTCATTTACATGCTAACGCTATTAACGAGTAAGCAAAACACAAATGGAGTTGGGCTTCTTTTAAGGCAGCTGCGCTTGTTTGGGGATTTTGACAGTGAAGACACACCAGACAAAACAAAACCCAGCATACAAAACAAAACCAAACCAACCCAGATGTCCTGTGGCAGCTTAGAGGAATTAAGGAAAGGGGAAAAAAAAACCCAAAAAAACAACAGAAAAGAAAAAAGTGTTTTCTAAACTGCTGCTTCGGAGCTTTTATCTAGATTTAACGGATACATTAATTCAATTGACGTGCAGTTTAACCAGCCGACAACACATGAATACCTTCCACAAATGGTAGGATTTGCCTTCTTTCCCCCTGCAGAGACATTACCACAGATGTGAGCTTTTTCCTTCTGCTCTTTTCCTCCCCCCATCCCTCTCTTTGTAATATTTTAGCAAATAATGAAATGTACCACGTCTCCCAACACGCAGGCACGGTAACACTGAAATGAGCTGCTCCCAGCTCTACATTGCAGTTTCTTCCTTAACTGCTCAGTCTCTTAATGCAATTTTATTGGCTTTGTAAATTTTTGATGGACAAATATTGATATGCTAATGACTTTCAAACCAGTATCCAAGAACATACTCTCTTACTTAAATGAAAAAAAAAAACCCAAACAGATTTTTTTACCTGGGATTGGCGTGATGTCCAAGGATAGGCTTAAAAAGAAGCAAAAGTGTTGGGAAAACAGGGACATGGTTAGAGAAATTCTTATAAAAGGGGGGAAAAGGGAGAGGGAATAATGGAATGAATGCAAAAATACGGCAAAAGAAAGGAAAAAACAGTACTGGAAGGGAAATCTGACATTTAAACCTCGGCTCCTGGCTGGTGCCCATGGCAACTCCTCTGACAAGTTGGTAAAAACTATTCTCTCCTTTGACTGCTTTCAAGGATAATCCTTGCTTCTCTTTCCTGGGAACCATGACAGATTTTCTCTCTTTGGGGACGGCGCTGGAGTTTCTTTTATAATGGCTCTAATAAATAATGGAGTGTTAATGTCTTTTAGGATGACTAGCTGTGAAGTTGGGTCTGTTTAGGACACATTTTCACACTTGTGTCCAAGAGAGGCATTATGTGGCAAGGAATACAGGTACCTTCAAACGCTTTGTGTCACATGTTTGTGCTGTTTAAAAAATCCTAAATGGAATCCAGCATTTAAAAAAAAAAATCATTTAAGGAAAAACAACTTGAATTGCTCCATTGAGCTCAGCATGTGGTATTCACGGTTTCTAAATTTAAATAAGGTTTCCATCTGCTCTGTTGTTCAGGAATCTTAGGGAAAACTATTAGAGAGCAGGAGGAGGGGGGAGAGCGAGCATGCACATATTGAGGCAAGGTTCTGCTTTCTGTGTGGGACACTTGTGAAGCAAATGCAGGTCTGTACTGTGCTGGGCCTTTCCCTGATACACAGAGCCCCAGTGCAGTACCTGGAACACCACAGTGCCATGGATTCCCCTGGGG
>JANPWX010000129.1:170807-423209 GCA_024734555.1 Trochalopteron elliotii | reverse complement strand
AAAGGCTTAAAACTTTTGTTTTTAAAGAATGTGGAGGCTCCTTTTTCAGCTGCTTGAGTACAGAAACTGACACTTGAAGAAAAATGTCAAATACTGCAGCAATCACAAATTACATAAAATGTGAGCTCTAATCACAGGGTTTGGCATCACTGTGCTAGAACGTTAAAATATGCCCAAAATACATCCTGTTCTAGTGGGGAGAGCATTCAGCTGAGAAGGATGAGGCAGGATCTATTTGTGGCTTTCAGCAGTGGCTTTTGGGGCAATTATAAAAACCACCTGTAGAGCTGCTTCCCACTTTTATTTTGAGACACAGAGTTGTGTTGACAGATCTGTACAATGCTTAGTAAAAATGGTCCCCAGTTTCAACTGGGGCTGTATGTGTAACTTCACTATAAATAACAGCAAGAAAGATACTCCAAAACCCTGTATTTAATTCCTTGTAAGAATACCAAGTCACAGGTAATCTTAGCTGAGCTTCCAGATAGGCAGAGAGCAAGGGTTCAGAAATCTCAGCAGCAGCTGCTTCTTCCTCCTGTGAATAGACAATGCATGGTGGTCCTAATGCACTTTTTCCCTGCCTTCTCTGCTCCTTGGGATTGCATGTAAACATAATAATAATGCATAAATATAGGCATCATGGCCTAAAGCTTCTCTTTTTTTTCCCCAAAGCTTCATATTGCAGGTGTTATTTATACTGTTTGTTCCGTAAGGAAATCTTTGGAAAGCAAAATGAGGAGTTCCCAGCCTTTTGAAAGATAAACAGCTTGCTGTGTGAAGGGGAGGAAGCACTAATAGCTTGCATGCACATAACTTGAGCACATTATTCTTCGATGTATCACAGTCAAGTCATTTCCATGACATGCTAACATTGTTCCTTTAGGTACTGCTTCAGGAAGAGAGTATTTCTGGCAAAATCCTCAGAGAGCAGTAAAAACCCCACCTGCCTGCCCTGGAGACATGCTAAGTGATGATTTGAGTATTGGAAGGCATCAGTGATTCAGATCTGAGGTACCTGAGAGTTATCCAGGAGGGCACCATTCTCCAGGCATCACACTTGGACTGTAAAATAGCTCACTGCTTGCTTCTGCTGGACTCAGCTTTAAAGGAGTAACACACTGCTTTAGGCCAGAGCAGTTACAGACTCACACACTGTGAGCTGGGTGACACTTTCACATGCAGATCATCAGCTTTCCTAAACCAGGGCTCGAGAATCACTTCTGGGTAACCCACACCTAAGCAGGGCTGGGGGCAAAGGTGCAGAAAGGGGATCACACACACAGGGACAGGGCAGCAGACTCTGGAAAGTGAGGAATTGGAATTTGAAGGAGAAATGGGGAAAAGAGGACATTTTACCTCACTATTTCTGACTGTAGATATGTATCATTTATAATCCCTTTTGATGAGTTACTCAAACATTTATAATTTACAGGTAATGTGAGTTACAGTCACAAAATTAGGAGAATGCAGACGTGGCAAGAAACCAAAATAACTGGGCATTACACTAAAGGCTGCTTCCATTCTGCATTTGGATTAGACATCACCTTTGCAAAGCAAGAACAAGGCTCCAAGTTTGTAAATGGAAACCTCAAAGCAGCAGGAGAAGAAAGGAAGTACTAAAGTTTCCAACCTCATGCTACAAAAAGTCTTGCTCCTTGCAGCAAAGAAAACCCTGAACACCTACCCACAGAGTGCATGACCATGGCTGCTCCTGCTCCTGTGAGCAGAGTTCCAAGCATCCAAACCCACAGCTGTGTGGGAGGTCCCAGGAATGAAATCACCATCTCAGAGCCTGAGGCCCTACAGGTACTACAGCTGATTAATTCCCTACAACTGCAGGCTGGGTGACCCCTGAAGAGCAGAAAAGCAGCAGGAAGGAGTGGCTTCCTTGGCAGTGTGTGTGGTACATGCATGAGCCAGGTGATGTCACTCCCAGCCAGAGCAGGCCTCCTACACTTCCTTCACCAGTTTGCCCTGAAAAGGTCCTTTTGGCCTTTGAAGCAGCAAGCAGGGGCTTCAGCTCTCAACAGAGACTGCTGTGCTGTCAGACCTGTACTGCAATTTCCCCAGCAACTCCTTCCTCGGTGCCTCTGGCACACCAGGGCCAGCCAGTCTGCATTTCTCCCTCCTCGTGTGAGTCTTTCTAGGGATCTCTCATCACTTCCATTCCCATCAACCTGGTACAGCTCCCTAGCTCCAGCTCCCCTTCTGGATCACACATCAGCTCCCTTCCAAATGCTCCACCAGGACAAAGGCCTGTCTGTGTGTGACAGGGAAGGAAGGGCTTTACCTGATGGGTTACTTAAAATCTATTCCAATCTTCAAAAATGTCTGCCAGCAACAGAAGTAAAACCAATACTTTTCCAGTGAAGGTTTAAAAATGTGTATCTTTAGCAAGCTTCAGAATATCCCACAGGAAGCAGGGCTAGATTTCACTGAACCTACAACCTCCCCCCAACATAAATTCTGTGTGGGCTGGAGCCTTACCAAAGCACCACTGACCTGACAGCAAGGTGTGCTCAGGGCAGCAGATTCCTCTTGTCCCATGGACAAGAGGGACAGAAGACTCCACATGCAAGTCAGTGACAGACTGGGAGCAATAGCTGGACTCTGTTTATGCTGAGGAAGTACAAGGGGATGACAAAGAACTCCCTGCACTCCCAGTGCCCTCCAGCCAAGCTCTGGAGAAGCCATGAGTCGTGTCCTGGTATGCTGCTCTTGCATAACCCCACCAGACACTGCTCTTCTGGACATGCTGCATGTTTTGGAAGACAGTTTTATTTGTTGATGCAGAAACAAATGAGAAAGTAAACTTTCCCCTCTTGAGACAGACAGTGAAACATCTGTGTATGGATCAGTGTTACCACGTCTGCCCCATTCATGATCAGCCTCTGCCACAGCCAAAACAGAAATGTAGGCAGCTTGAGCTAAAGGCATTAACAAGTGAGATAAGAAATGAGGCAAAAATCCTACACATTCCCCAGGAAATCCTAAGTAGGCAGAAATCAAGCCCCCAGTTCAGCAGAACTCTTTATGCCTGAGTGTTTTGAGGACACTTGAAGAAGACAAACCCTCCAGTGGTACGGAGCTGCTGAGTGCTGGTCAGCACTTGGTTCAGTGACAGTTCAAAGCTCCTAAAAGTGCCAACACCATTCCATGGAACTGCCCCAGTGGCTCCAGCTGCAGTCCCAGTCCAGGGTGATCCTGGTCAGGCAGAGCAGCAGGCAGGGCACAGAGCAGACAGACAAACTGAAGCCAGCACAAAGAAACAGCACTAAGCTTTGGCTTTACCTTTCCAGCTGGAACACCAGCTCAGAGACTGTGGAGCAATATCTCAATAAACAATAAAACCCCGAATTAATAAGGGAACCAGGCACATGCTTTGTGCCTGGCATTTCTGTATTGTATATAAGTAAATGTTAACTCAAAATATCTTGCTGCTGGCGACACATTATCCTATCAGTGCCTGATTTGACATGTGCTTTCCTTTAACAGCTAGAGAGGAAATAAGCAGAATTCATGGAGCTTCTCTCAGCTTGAATTCCTCTGCAACTCAGAGGGATGCTGCAACTGCAATCCACCACGCATACAGAGTCATAAAATACTCATCACTGATTCTCAGGAGCAGGTTCCATTATTTTGGTAGATTGGCACTTCAGCTCCTTGACCAAGTTTAGTAGCACTTAATTTTACAAATCTTAAGAACAAACCAGGGAGAGATCACAGTGTTTCTGCTTTGGCAGCCCATGAGAATGATGACATCCTTCCTAAAACTCAGCCAAGTCTAAGGTTATAGATACAACATTTAATCTCCTTCTGCTTTCTGCACATCTGTATTAGTGGTTTATACAGCAGTTCTGTAAAGATTCCCTGCAGACTCCAAAAATTTTTTGTTTCAAAACTGATTTAGGAACTGAGAGTCATGTTCAGTGCTCATGGTATTCATATCCCTAAAATTGAAAAGCTGAGAGTGAGTGATGGGTATCTCCTGTAACACGACTTTAAGACCATTTGTTTTCCATTTTCATTTCCCTGCACAGTCATAAATTGGTGTCAGATTGATTCAATGACCCACATATTACTACCTCCACAACCTGATCTTTTTTATCTCCTGATCAAAATGGTTGCAATACAGGAAGGATCTTTATGTCTTTTTCTATCAAATTGCTCTGCCAAGTTATTTGCAACATAGATGCTAAAATGGCCACGTCACAGGAAAGTTATTGTTATTTTCATTGTAAAGAGAACAGAATTAGCCACAGCTGTAGACTAAAATCTTATTCCTCAGCCTTTTTATTAAATTAGCTCACTTTGTTGTCTGGTATCCAGTTACCCCTCAGACACACAAACTGCATCTTCCACACGGAAGATAAAAGCTGACTGAACATCCCCTTCACTGGAACAGTGTTTCCCTTTTGGTCCCCCTTGGTTAGATGGAGGTAGAAACAGCCCAGCACACTCCTCTGTCCTACACAGGAAGCTTCCCATCTGTCCACAAGCAAGGGCTCATTTTTATTGCTTTGGACATTTCCTAGGGAACGGAAAGTACCACTGCCAATTTCTGCCCCAGGAAGCATGATGTTTGATTTTAATTATATTTCCAGAGCCTTGTAGGACTACAGCATTTCTAATTACCAGTGCAAACTGAAAGTATCAGGAAGGGATGCCCTCCTGACATCCTAAGGGCAGCAAAACAGCCAGGCTGATCACAGCATTCCCCACCTCAGGGTATGGATCAGTGTCAAAAAAAGGATAATAGACTTTGGAAACCTCTCGTAGGCACTGGGAAAAGGCACCTGAGGAGATGCTTTACTAGAGGTCCCATCAGAGCATTTTGCTACAGGAGAGAGACAAATTCTGAATGCTGACACCACCAAAGTCCTGCAGAAACCTGGTGAAAGCCCTCTGGAATTCCTGAATCCCACATTTCTGCAAGGATTCATGAAAACGTCCTGAAACACTGGACAGTGAATGCACTGCTGAGACCACATATTCCTCTTGTATGTTAATGCAGGGTGCACGGTGGGTGAGATTGGAAGAAGCTATTCCTACAGTTACCTCTTTATCCACTGCTCACCCTCCCCCTGCTCCACTCTCCTGGCTTAGTGCCTGCAGAGGATCCCAGTTCTGAAAACAATAACAGAACTTACCAAAAACCAAACTGGAGAGACTGTTGAAATAATACAGCAAAGATTCATTCTTTCTAAGAATTACTGCCAACTACAAAAAAATAGGCTTTTACCTCTTTTTTTAGTTACAAAGCCAAGAAAAGTTTTAACTGAAAATAATTACAGTTCCCTAAACCTTGGAAAGCAATGGATTTAGTTAATATGCAAAATTCTCTTTGGTGCTATGCAAATAATTGGGTTATGGAGACACATGAGAGATGGGTCTGTATCATGAATCAAGGTAAGAGAATTTCATCACAAAAGCACAGATGTTCCAGGGACTGACTTCTGAAAACAAAGTTATGTTAAAAAATACCTCAAGAAAGCTCCCTGGCAATATTCAATATTAAGGATAGCCACAACTTCCTACTCTTGCATTGCTTCTCTGCATAACCCATGATAGAAGTCAGCTGTACCCAGACACAGATGGCTTTGTTAGGTGACTCTGCTGACTAGATTTGGGAGTCATGTTTTGGAATTCCAGCGAAACACACCATTGTGTCAAGGAGTTTTACAAATGCTACACGTGAGCAGTGCCCCAGCCTTCATTTGAAGCCTCCTGTGTGGACAGCACCCACAGGAAACACTACAAATTACCCTCTCTGTGTTTGCTGAAGCACAACACTCTCTGACAGTGCCAGTGCCTGTGTGCTGTGATCATGAGAGGCCAGTGAACAGACTGGGTCACTGGAGGCAGGTTAAAAACCCTGTTGTTTTTCCATCCACTGCTACCCAGAGCTATTATTACAGCTTCTCTCCCCTTTGGAAAGCAACCCTAAATAAAACATCACAGCTCTGTAACGTGGCTTTCTCAGCCTGCTGTCTGGTTTAGGCAGCACAAAGTCACAGGGGTGCAGGTCCCTGAGGCCTTGCAGAGATGGCTCACCAGCCTTTGTGCTTGGTAATGTCTTTCTCAGCACTGTTCTTCCCTCCTGTGTCTAAAATTCACTCTTGCAAGACCTTATGCATGCTCTGAGCATTATGTGACTCCAGCTCAGGATCCATGAGCCTTTCCCAAGGCTTCAGAAGATAACTACACGGGGCAGTACTGAGGCAGAGGCTGCCCAGCCCCGAGGACACTGCAGGCCCCACCTGTACACACAGTCAGACCTTTCCTCACAAGTTACCTTCTCCAGCACATTTCACTCACAGCGTCTGCATTCACTGGTTTTCTAAAATCCCTGAGCAAGTGCAAGTGTGCTACTCCTGTTGGCACATGGATGTTGTCAAGCACATTCCAGAGCCCTGCTGGAACAAAGGAGCCAGTTTTCCTGTGGAACCTTAATTACATTGTTCTGTCATCAAACACGGGTTACTGGAATTCCCAAAGGACTTCTTCCATAAATAGATTTTTCTGCTAATTTCAGTTGTTTGTTCACCCAACTGATTACACAGAGGGCAGCCGTTGTATTACCATCCTGCTGCTTGAGCATTGTAAATTGTCTAGAGACAGCAGTAAATGCCACCTCAGAGTTTAAACTTGGCTTACTTGGTTATTTGCTCTCAAACACTGGTTTAGACCACGATGCTGAAATCCCTCTCAGTGACTGGGTAATCTTAGAGTGCTTTAGCTCTGCAACACATAAAGGAGATGCCTGTTACTCCAGATGTTCAAGATGTGCCAGAGATCCAGGCAGATATATTCCCAGGCTCCTACACCCACTCTGTCACTACTTCCAGTATCATAAATGCATGTATGAACTACAGAGATCCACTTCAAATAATGCACTGCAGGCACACATTAAATTCACAATGAGCTCCTCATTAGAGAGGGCATTCCCAGGCAGAACTGGCTCTGTTCTCCTCTGGAATTTGCAGCTATACTTGTCTCAGCAATTTTCTCATCTGTAGGTTTTTGACAGATTTTTCTCTCTCACTTATTTAATTTTTGGTTTCTTTCTGCTTCCTGGCCAAGGCCTTGTAGCCCAGGTATCAGCCTGCTTGAAGAGCTGTGGCTCCTGGCATGTTCCCCACTGCTCTGGAAGGGAGAGGACCTGAGCCCTTGGATTGCAATCACTGACCTGGGCCTGCAAAATATCTTACACCTCTACACAAATATGTACCTGTCACTAATTCTACTTGGTAAATAATTAATTGGCCCATAACCCAGATGGCAAGGTGAGGTTGTTCATTTCTGAAGGAACTAAGTTAATGCTTGAGAAACTGAATTAGAATCATAAAAATTCTATGGTAGTTCACTGTTCAGATTTGTGTAGCTAAAAATACAAAAAAAAAAAAAGAGGAGGAATTGGAATCTGCAGTTCTTACTGCTTTGAATTCATCTACTTGACAGATGTGTACTATACTTTTATATCAACAAAGATAATTTAATTTTATAGGAAGAAAATTAGAATACAAGTTACATTGTACCTGAAACTGAACTGATTTATAATTAAGATTGAAAACTTTGTTGCTGCATTCCTCATGTTTTGTTGTTGTAACGATACAACCATAAGAAGCATTTTCCCTTTGAAAGCACTTACATAAATATGCCATCCACTCAGAAGACCTATTTTACTTGAGCATTCTGACATGCCTTTGCAATTTTAATGATTAAAATAGGTCCTCTGTGCTTTTTATTGCTGATGCCATCAGAAAGAGCATGAGTAGAACAGGTCAATCCTCCTTATTATGATCCACATAGTAATTTACTAAATTAAGTAAGCTCTTCCATCTCAAGTAATTTAATGCAATTAAACACACACATCACTTTTTTTTTTCTTTTTCTTTTTGGAGTGGGGGGGGAAGGAAAAAAAAAAAAAAGAGAAATATAGAGAAGTATTTAGAAACAGAGAGGCATTTCTTTGTTAACCAATAGGATTTTTCAAGAATGTGGAGGAAATAGATGTTTTATGTCAGTAATTGAAATGAATTTTAAAATAAGGTCAATCTATCAGCAGGAGGACAGCTGCTGGGTATCAGTGAGTGCATCCTCCTGTGAAGGAGGGCTCTGAGAAAAGAGGCAAGAGCAAATATTTCTGGCTTTACCTGAGCTGCAGCAGGAAAGAGCAGGTAAGCAAGGAACATGAGGAGCCCAGACAGGCCAGAGACAGAATGGCCATCCAGGCTTGGGACTCCTCATTGACAGGGCAATCAGCTGGGTAATTAGGGGCCTAGCTGTGCAGATCCCTATTCAGGTTTTATCAGATAAATCTCTGCCTTAACACACCTGTAACCTGGTCTCCCTTGAAGCTTGAAATCAATTCTGAATCAGAAGTTAACCTCTTCCACTTAAAAGCGGGTATAAATAGTAAGAAAATCACTCTTTTTGTCTTTGTTTACCAGTCTAGGGAGATAAACTCATGATGGTCTGATGCTGTTGTACACTACAACGACACAAAGACTCCAACTTCAGAAGGCTAAAAATGACTTTTTTATTCTTGGGAAGTGTTTTTCCTTTAATACTATTTTACACAGACTAATTTGATTGGTAATAAGAAGACAAACTTCTTCAATTACATTGGTTAGATCAGAAAGACATCAAGGAGAAGCCCCTCCTAAAGAAAATATGTAAACAGATTTGCCTTTACCAAAACTTGTCTCTTGTTTACAGAAAATATCCTGAAAAAAATTTCAGAAACTAAAACATGTCAAACACAAACCAAAGCTACAATGGTCTGCTATTAGTTAACACAAATATTCAGAGGCTACTGGCATGCAAATTATTTGCAGAGTTGATAAGAAAAGAATTAGTCCATGCCATGGAAAAATACATAGGGTATAAAATTCAGTTCTCATTGTCTGGGGAAGTTTTTTGATTTGTGAAAAGAAAACACTAACGAATGCTTGCTGAGAACCAGCAGTTCTTTACTGATTTTGCTGGTGCCATCAATTTTTCACACCCCTTCAACTCAAGCTGAACATCAGGGGATTCTGTCTGTGACTTGGGGGGAAGATAGCAATCAACAGATCACAGGCACATGGCAGTGAAGCCAGGGTACTCCTTCTGGTGGACTCTGTGACAAAGTGAATTGGACATCAACTTGTAATTATGCTCCAAAAGCCACAGCCTCCACTCCCTGCTCCCTCCCAGCTGTCTGAGGCAGCCTAAGTTATCTGAAGCAAGGGACTGGCTGCATGTCTCAGCAACACAAGATAACGAGGGCTTGGTGAACCAAGTGCCACAAAAAAAGAGAAGCTGCAAGAGCAGCAAGCACATCCATCACACACTCATTCTTCCCCTACAACTCGCCATAAATTCTTGGGCTGGGGGAGGCCCACAGGTTTGGTACAGGGCCTGAGATAAATGACACAGCCCAGCTTGTCATTCCAAAAGGAAAGCAGGTGCAGTCATGTCACCAACAAAAATTAACTGTAGCACTGTGACATCCCACCCTTAAGAGGAAGGGAGCACCACAGACTTCTCAGACATCAGCCCCATGAGGGGGGCTTGACAGGGCTGTGTTGGACACTGGAGCTCCACAACTGAGGGAGCTTCTCCCTGCAGCTCTGATCTGTGTCAGGAATGCCCATGGCCATGGGAACTGGGGCTCCCCTCAGTGCCCTTGCATGGAGCCATGTGAGCACTGTGAGCAGTGGTGAACATCCCAAATTAACCCTGGTACAGGCATCATTTACAGATGCTCCTCACTCAGCACTGACATCCCCAGTCAGAATCTTAGGCCAGATCCACCACAACAATATGAACAAAAAAAAGTCTTTCTAGTAACTCAGTGGATCAGGGTTTTCATCATCCTCTTTTTTTGCTTCCTGTTTTAATACATCAGGATGGCTGTGGGCTTTGCCTTAAGCTTTGACTGACATTTTGGCAGCCTTTCTCCACAGAATAAATCTATAAAGATCAAGAAAAGAGTCTGATAAACTTTTTCCTTAGTAAACATAAAACAAAAATCTAAAACTTATTGTGCTCACAGATATACTTTTAAAAGCTTACTATGTCTCTTCTGGGGAAAGAAAGAGGAAAAAATACAGAAAAAAAAAGATAAAGGAAGAATAGAGAGAAAAAAGGAAAAGCTTAACAGCCTAGATACCACCTTTATTTTCAAAGATATTCTTTGTCAGTGAAGTAAAATAAACCATTTTTGCCCACATGAATCTTTTGCTGGGGTTGCACATGATCTAGATGGTGGAGTTCACCAAAATCAGTACACAGAAAGTGGAAAGCACACATCAGTGGTGAAGGACAGCTTTACATGGTTCACTTTAGCAAATGAACGAAGGATGAGAGAAGCACCAATAAAATTTGGGTTTATCCTAAAATGAAAGTTAGCAGCAGCATTTCCACTCAAGTGCTCAGCAATTTAGTGCCACACTCTGACATGGGACAGATGATGTGGGAACCCAGGGGAAGCACAGAGGGGCTAGGGGCTGCTGAAAAAACCACCACATTATTTGAAAGAGCTAGGCATGCTAAAATCTATGCTAGTAAAACCTCACCCAGGCCTTAAAATATTTTATTTCACCTAAATTAAATAACCATTTCAGTCAGCATTCAACTAGCTACTTATTCAGCCTTCCCATGTTTCAAAGTCCTCAGTCTATTCAATGATCATCACATTGAAGCAGTTTGATATTTTGGTGTTTAAATAAATCATATCAGTGAGGACACTTTGAGTGCCCATTGCTTGTTAGTGCCTCATCCCCATGCTCCAGAGGATACATGGCTCAGAGGCAGCTGCAGGAAAAGGTAAGCTCCATGGTAAAGCTCACATAAAACCCCAGACTGTCATCACTTCAAAAATCTCTGCTTCTCAGAAAAGAAATAACAAGAAAAAGGATTTTCAGATGCAAGACTGGCAGAAAGAAATGCAGCTTCTCAATCCATTCCTCCAGGCCTTATTTTAGACACTCTGTGTGAGCTTGTAACAGGCTACTAAAAGGGTGCAAGGAAATCATCACACACAAGACTGTGTGTAGACAAAAGGAAATTCCCTCCAACTTTGACCCAGAGCTTAGAAATGTCTCTCTTCCCAGTGCAAGCCTGAAGCAGCTTCAAATCAGATCTGCTCATTAGAGACCAGTTTCTTCAGAAAAGAACACAAGGAAACCAACTCAAAAAAAGAGTTACTGCCAGCTGAAGTATTTCCTTGGCCTCTGGAAGAGTTTTTCCCAGAGAGGATGATTTTTTAGAAGACAGAATTCAGAGATTTAGTGTGTGCCTTTCTAAAAGCAGCGTATCTATCAAAATCACAAAGTTAATGAAAGGAAAAATGGGTAATTATTGCTATTCATACAACAGCAACAGCAAGATAAATTCAGTCTGTTGGCTTCACTGCATTAAAAATCCCACACAATGTGTCTCACCACACCTTCCCATATTTACAGCATTGCAGAACGCAGCACTAAAAACCTTTTGCTTCATTTTTTTTCTTTTCCTGGGAAAGTACCACACATTCCAAGTGAACAGCCATGGCAGCTACAGTCCACAGCATGAAACAGCAACAGCATCTTTCATTCCAGAGAGCCTGATGAAGAGGAATTATCTTTCACTTGTTCCTTTGAATTCGTGTATACATCGTGTGATTTGTGCTGTACAAATGGAGAGCAGTTTTGGAAAAAGGCAGATAATAACATGAAGAACAGCAAGGTGCAGAAAAACAGATTTTTAAAACTGTACAATAAAGTCATTATTGATAATGTTACAGGGGGCTTGTGCAAACAAGAGTAGCAAAACCTGACCTTGTGTAAAGCAAAAAAATAACTACAAGAGAGGCAACTTAAGTACTAGAATTGCAGTGTGCAAAAACCCATGCACTCACAGAGACACATATTTATGCACATTACAGACTCATTCTCAGTGCATCACTGTTGGAGAGTTTATTGTAAAAGTGTGTTTAACAGGAAGAAACAGAAATTAAAGGTAAGCAGCTGGTACACAGAACAGATGTTCCACACCTGAGCACATCAGACAAAGTGTGGTGACAGATGTGGCACTGACTGAAAATAGGGGAGGCAAAGCACAGAAACTAAAGATGAAAATTAGCACCAAGTCCAAGGAGTTCAAGCCCAAAAATTCCAAAGGTTTGGAATTCAGAAGTGACTTGCTTGTCATATACAAGGGCAGTCTGTTTTTCTCTCTTCTGTGCCCCTGTGTAAATGGGAACATGTCAGTCAGAAGCAGTTCAGAAGTGCACAACTCATCTTTGCAAGTGCTCCCCACTAATTAACATAAACTTGCTTTGATATCAGTAGTTGGAGATCCTTCTGGTATCAGAGGATCTTTTAACAGTGGATTTCCATTGTGCCACAAGCATTTGTGATCTCTAAATCCTTTCTCTGTTTGATCCCCTCTGGGGAAGCCTGTATGCCCCATGTACTTTTATTTATTTATCAAAGCAAGGGTGATTTGTCTAGGAGGGGTAATTACAGAATAACATGGCCACAGGGTGTTCAGGTGCTTCTTTTAACTTAGCTAAAGGCTTCCTACCTCAGTGGTATGGGAACAGCCTGTCTTTTCACGTGACACTTGGCTCATGTCACAAGCATGTATGAAATGTCTACTTCAGGAATGGTTTGGAGAACTCAGTCAAAGATAAAAGGTCAGATAGCTAAAGCATCTAAGTTTGTATTTTCATTTTCTTTGAAGTTTTAATTCAACAGCAAAAAATCTGCCAAATAGTACAAGCTTTTTTTTCCCCTGTTTTTCCTGGCTTGACTTTTCAGTGCATCAACATTTCAGAAAAAAACAAAGTAAACAGGGAAGACAAAAAGAGGCTGCCTGCAATTTCTTCAAAGTGTAGTCAGTATCCACAGCTCTTTGTGCTATGATTTTCCTTGGAGAATTTTGGGCAGGAGGCATTGAAAGGATTTTATGAACATCAGTCCATTTAAATGCAGCCCCAGGGAGATGGGGAAGCACTGTCCCCCCTCAGCAGATGGGGATCACTGAAAAAGAGGCCAAATGGTTTGCCCAAAGACATCCAACTTAGCAGGCTGAAAGTCTGGGGATGTTTAGAAAGCAGGACATGAAATAAACATATCAGAGAGAGAGAGAAAGAGAAAAAAAAAAGCAGTGAGAGGCTAATTTCCAGAAAAAAAAATTTTGGCAGATTAATGGTATCTCCAGGATAAACAGAAAATGCACATTAATAGAAACCTTCCCCAAAAATGGATAAAATGCAAATAATCTAATATTTCTGATAAATTATGACATGACTGATTTTTTAAGAAGAATTTCAAATGAATGTGGAACGTTCTTTCATGCTCTAAAGTGCTTTTCCATCATCTATTATAGAATTAATTTAAGATTTATTCAATGCTAAAATATGAAGGAAGTCCTTAACGAAAAAAAAGAAGAGAAAGCCTGGGAGTTCTTCAGAAATAAGTTTATCTTTGTACCAGTATTACATTACTTTTACACTGACAATCTTCAATGATTCCTGCATATGGGAGGCTGGAATCCCCCTCAAACTGAACTGTCAGTGGTTTTGGTGTAGTTTTTTATGTCCTTTCCATAGTGGGACAGTATTTTCCTGTTATCCTTCCTGCTTTTGGATTACACTGGTCCCTTTTGTTTTAGCCAGATGGAGATGCAGGGACCTGCTGTGACCCAAGCACAAAGCAGCAGCACTTTGCCTTAAGAAGAAAGGCTGAGCCCAGCCTGCAGAGAGGGAATTCTGTTGCCTCTCCCTCTACCTGTACAGGAACTGTGGAAACCTGCACATCAAAACACACACAACGTGACAGATTTTAAAATCAGCAGTTATTACATAAAAAAGGCAAAGCGATAGGAAGTATTTGTTGTCTTACTCTGCATCTCCTAAGGGACCTTTATTCCTTCTGTTTTTACAAACAGCATCAGCAGAGATTTGTAGAACAAGATAGGGCTGCCTACCATTTACCAGCTTCCACTTCAAAATGAGTAAAATAAATCCTCCTGCCTAAAAGCAAAGCTGGCTGTGTTTGTGCCACAGCTTTCTAAGAGGTCTTATCTCCATCAAAACAAAGAGAATGGTTACATCTTACTGTGAGGGCTTCTTCTAGTTACTTCAGCTAGGGAGGACTCAGCCTTAACTGGCATTTGTGAGTGAAAAGGAATAATTTATTCCAACTCAATATTTGTAAAAGCACATCTGGAGGAAGGAAGGGTCATTCCCGTTGTGGGGGGAAGTTACATCCAGTTTCATGCTTGCTGTTCCATTTCAAATACTGGAGGGCTGCTATTCCTGCCAAAGCACACAGTACTGCAAGCCAGCAACTGGTAGGAAAACACATGTTGGTAGATCAAGGCCACTGACTCTGCCACTTGGGAATATACTTTCACGAGTGGAAGAGAGTCAGCTGTGGCCTACAAAAGAGATCTTAAACCCTGAACTCATCCATGTGATATAACAAAATATAAGCAAAACCATTTTTTGCATCTGCAGTTTATCAATTCTAGATTTTCATTGTTGTGAATTTGGAAAAGAGAGAATGAAGACCTCATGCTAAATTTACTATTTCTATTGTCTCATGGCTTCTAGCAAAGCCTCAGTTCTCAGTGCATTCCCTGGAACATCTGTCTTGAAGATGTAAGCACTGGAGCAGTAAAAACTGCATAATAACTATCTAGCAATGTAGTGAAGTTGACAAAGACAATCTTCATCAAGAAGATTCCAACTGCAGAGGACCAAAACATTTCTGGAAGTTTCTGCCCCTTTCATACCAACCTACATTGTGAACCCTTGGCAGGTTCCAGCTTAAGAAAGGCATTGGCAGTTTTGGGGGTAAAGATGGTAGAACTAATGATTAGACTTGATTGGCAGGAAAGGCTGATGTGTTCCTAAGTAATTGGTGAAGGTCTGGGATTTTCCAGGCAGACAAAATTACTGATTTGATACAACACTTCTTGCTAAATGACTGGCCAGGATTTAAGTGAAGAGCAGTTTAACGTCTCTCATTTCCATCAGACTGTGAAGGGGAAGAAAGAATAGTTCAGCTTGCAATGTGAAAGCTGCCACAGAGCTGTCAGACATTTCCTTTCAGCTAATCCTCCCTAGGAAATGCAGCGTGTGAGCTCTGAATTCCCTGGGAGTTTATCGATCTGGCTTTTGCCATATAAAAACAAGTGACATCAGCCGTGTGGATCTGTCACCACAGAGTCACACGGCAGCTCCTTGTATCCAGACGCAGGAGAGGAGCTTTGTTTGTTTGAAATGAACGAGCACAGGACGCTGAAGGTGCCTCAGCAGCCCCAGAATGCAACAGCTGCCGGGATGTGACTCTTCCCTCAGTCACTCACAAACTGAAGACAACCTCATGGAAGAGCTGTTTAGAAATGCCAATTTTTCGTATAATGAGTGCAGGTCAGTCAGTGATGAAGTAGCCCATGACATTTGTTTTAACTCCAGCTGACAACACAGTGCTAAATTGACTAGAGCTAATCCAGCACAATGTATTTGGACATGCAGATGTGAAAGAAGCAGCTTCCCCAATATTTAAATGGACAGTGTCAAGGCAGTCACAAATACTGTATCACATTAGCATGACTAACACAGTTTGCTGTCTGGAATTATGGAAAAAAGCCCTCACTGCTGAGCATAATGCTTTGTGCAGCCTATTAGTACTTAGTGAGCATCTCCTGTCTGCCCTCATTCTTTGGCCAGGCTGCTCATTTATCAGGAGCTGTGTGCAGCCAGGATGCTCAGTGAGGCAGCCCAGCACGGGCTTGCCCATACATCATGGAGCACATTAGCCATGCACATTTCTTTCCCTGCCTCCAAATGTGCTGCACCAATTTGTTACACAGCTCACCCGTGGGAGTGAAAGGTATATGGAGCAGCCTAGTGCCAAATAGATGTAGCTCAATTACAACAAGTAGGACAATACAATTACACAAATATGGGGGATAATTAATTGCTTGGAGAATAAGCCTTCAGACATGAGCTGTTCTCCCAGTACCAGGGCAGAGCACAAACAGATGGACAAGAAAATGCAGAGCATTTTATATGCTTATTTCATTTATATAAGCATCCCAGGTATAACTCCACATTTTCATTTAGGAAGAATGCATTTCTTTGGGGAAATGGAGTCTAAAACCCTGTGAGTTCACACTGAAAACAGAGCAACAAAGCCACTTGTCAGCATTGCCTTACTAACTCAAAGTTGCTCTGAAGAACAGTCCATGACCTAACTGCTGAATGACCTCTCTGTTGGACACAAACAGTAAACAGTTTGCTACTTCTATTATTTCCTCAGTTCCCAAGTCTGCTGCAGAACATTTTAATAGGAGCCAAGAAAACTGTTCTTCAGAAACTGTTTTATTTACACCCTTACAAAAAAAATGTGTCCTTTCTAACGATCTTTTTGAACCATATTCTGCAAGGTGTTTTTCCCAATATTTGATTTCATTAGCTACTGCTGCTAGGCAAAAGACTTCTCCTTTGACTGCCTGAACATTTTCTGGGTGCTTGTTTTCATGACATTGCAATTTCTGTTTGTGACATTTGTCTCAAGGCAGTGCAGCTCAGTCTGGGAAGCACACCTCATTCCTTCTGGGAGCTTCATATCCAGCTACTCCTCTCTCCTGCAGATGCCTTTTGCCCTGTGCTGTTTGTGCTGTTTCCTGGTTTAATTTCTGTTGACTTTTTCAGACGTGCTCTTTCATTCTGCAGGAGAGACAGGCAGCCCAAGGCTGTGCTCAGGGAGGGTCCCAGGAGATGGGTCTGAGCTGCCCCTCCCAGAAGACCCTCCCACTGCCCCACCAAGGGTCCCTTGTGGCACTGCCCATCCCACCTGCCTGCCAAGGAGCCGCTCCTGGCTCATGGTAACCTCACAAATACTGAGGGTCACTGAGCCATGAAGCTCCAGCCACCAGTGCTCTTCCTGCAGGTGCCATGCACACAGACCTCACACAGTACTCCTAGAGAGACCAGCTCTAAACTTGCAAATAAATTCTGCAGCATTCCAGCTTACTACAGGACATAATTTATAACATTAAAAACTTGCAAGTTATGGCAAGACAGGATTAAAATTATTTTTTCCCCTGCTAGAAGCTACATCTTAACAGATGGATTACAAAACAGACACCAGAATTTTTTCTATTTCTAATGCAAACTGTTATGAGGATAGGAGATACTTCTTGTATTCCTTACAAGGAGGAGGAGGAGGAGGAGGAGGAGGAGGAAGAGGAAGAGAAAGAGGAAGAGGAAGAGAAAGAGAAAGAGGAAGAGAAAGAGGAAGAAGAAGAAGAGAAAGAGGAAGAAGAAGAGGACGAAGAAGAGGAAGAGGAAGAATAATAATAATAATAATAATAATAATAATAATAATAATAATAATAATAATAATAATAATAATTATTCTGGTAATTTATAAGAGATTTCCTAAGATTTTTCTAACATTTTCCTAAGATTGAGCCTACATAACAAGAAAACCATGGTGTGCTACGATGGACCAGGCACATCCTGTCATGAATGAAAAGTGTTGCTCTGTTTTCACACACTGGGAATGCAGAGAAGGGTTCAGCATCTCTGCCAATCCCTTGTGTGATTTCAGTCTTAGCACTTCACCTGCTCTGCAAGGGGAAAACTTTTGACAGGAAATATATATTATTGAAGGAAGTTTTTTCTCTAGGGCACAAACTTCTCTACTAAGATAGATAATGGCACAGGGTGGTATGGCCAAAGAATGTAATTCTGTTGGAGTGAAAATGAAAATGTTATTTGATATAGACTAGAAAGACATGAAAGCAAAGAGATTTCACTGCCTTAGGCTCAATGTTGTGCTTGGCAACGTTTTTCCTCTTGGCAGCAGTGAAGGCCAAGGTGAGGGGTGTGAGTATTACCCAAGCTTGCATGAAGGGCTACCTGCATTACCTAATGGTGCGTGCTGGGCACTTAATGAGCCATTCCTCAGCTCTGGCTGCTTTGAGAGGAAAAAGAAGTTCCTCTGGAAAGTGCATTTGTCATGAGGGGGTGAGTGGGTTTGATGCTTACTGCAGTAAAGAAATAACACTGGATGCAAATAAATCCATCCATAGGCACTCCAGAATGTATTTTTTCCCTTTTACTGAGCACAGCATTAACAAGACAGAGCATTATGTTCATGTATTAAACATTTTTTACAATGTATGCTGTCTTCGAAGCTACACAAAGGTGATTTGTGACATAATTAATGAACTTTGCCTTAGGTGTGCTAAAAAATGTATAAGTTGTGTGAAGCACTACCCATTTCTTCATTATTACAACTAAGTTGCACTTACCATGAAAAAAGCCCCAGAATACCCCTGTAACACAGAATTAGAATTCTCAGGTCAGTGATCCTTATAGTGTAGAATTTTCTTTAGCTGAATGATCCCTTTCACAACACCTCTTGCTGCCTGGTCCACGAGCAGAGACCAGGATGGCTCCTGAGAAGAACAGATTTGTTGGCCAGCACCAGCCAAGGCAAAGTAGTGCCCCAAAGGGAAAGAAACCATGCAGGCTCAAACAGCCCCAGGAGTTCAGACTGTTGTGTCCTGGAATAATCCAAAGCTCAGCTCATTACAGTTCAAGGCCACACACACACACTTTGAAATCCCACTTGTTTCAAGTGCTGCACTGTTGTGTTCCTTCTGAAATGTAAGAAATATGACCTGCTACAGTGCTCAGCACCCTAAAGACACAAAGATATGTCCTCGTTGTGAAGTACCATTAAGCCCTTAAAAAATGCAATGATTTGGTTTTCATATTACAGCAGTTAATAAATGTGTTACTGAATTGAATCAAAAAATAAAGCAGAGGAAAGCCCTTTTTTGGCTCCAAATTTTATTCCATTACTTGGATTTTATGCCTCATTAGGACACCAAAACACCCCATCTAAACTGAACACAGGATTTCTTGGAAGATTCTCCCATATGGTTGAAGAAACCTGGGGAACACAAAACTGCATTTAACACCTTAGATACTCAATTTGGGTGTGTTTCTGCTAATTTCAATCCTCAGAAATACTTTAGTAAAGCAGGAACACATATTTTGGTATATTGTTCCCAAATAATGGTTGCTAATTGTTTGCTGTATCTACAAACACATATTTGCATTATATTTGCTAATTTAAATGATTAAGATAACAACTCTTTTTGTTCTTGTAGGGGAGAAATGAGGACTCACTCCCAGCTTCTCTCTACCTACTTATTTAAGCAGAAGATTAACAAAATCTCATTCATATGCCAATTAGCACATATTTAGCAGAGGCAATTTTACACAGCTCACAGCTTGTGTCCAAAGATCAATCTTCACTTGTTTTGGAAAGAATGCCAACCAGCCTTAGTAATTTCAGTTGTTCTAATATTACACCATGGTTCCATTTCATTGGGCTCACAGAGCCTTGCTGATGATCATGGTTACAATATGAGTCTTTCAGCAAAACCCCCCCATCTTTCTCTGGACTCTGCAGGAGCAGTTTCAGGCAGCAGTTGTGATCATGGATAAAGCTGTCATGTCTGCAGAGTATTATCACCTTCTGCAACAGCTCCCACGGGACCGGCTTTATGCAGAATTCACAATGACAGATAAAAACCCAAACAAACAAACGACTGTCTTGCCTAAGTTGTACATTTGACTTCACCAAGGGGCAAAATTCAGCGAAGCACAGCTCCAGCCCCTCAAGGAGTGGCTGACACATTCCTATTTGCATGGAAGATTATGCAAAGAAACAAAAGCCAGTCGGCATCTCAGCCACATCTAACATCAAATGTTAAACGGCACAACCAGGTCTTTCTCCACTTTTATTCACTAAAGCTTTCATCTATTCTTATTTTCCGGTCTGCCTTCCTCCATGTGAAGGCAGTGCATTCCCCAGAAACCCTGTTCCTCCAATAAACACTCTGGAGTGCCCATTATCCTGGCAGGATTCCACCTTTGGAGGATGAACACATGAGGTTGTGTTTATCAGGGTCAGGGGAAAGGGCACGTGGAAAGGAGTCAGGAGAACTGGCTCTATACTTAGCTCTCTAATTACAATCAATTTTTGAAACACTTTTCCCCAGGCAGGCAGGCAGGCAGGCAGGCAATGACTTTGGTGAGGAATTCTTCAAAGAGGAGATTGCCTCTGCAGTTATTCCATGTGTTTGTGTGCAAAGAAATCCAACCTTCACTTCCATAACAATCCCACTTTGCATCACTGGCTCTGCCTCTCTTACCTTCTCTCAGCTGGCATCTTGGCAATCTTCCTTTCAGAAGAAAGATGCTGATAAAAAGAAAAGAAAAAGAAGCATCACATGCTTATTTCTTTGTCTTCCCACAGCTCTGTAGATAAATCAGATGTTAAGCATTATTTTCATAAAGTCTACAATTTCCAAGCTTCGGGCATGTAGTGGAGATCCAAGTTCTGCTACTGTCTGTCAACATCCTTTGCCTATTAAAGCAACTCAGGACAGCTCAAGCTGTGTTTAAACTGCTTTTATAGCTCCCCAAATATAATTTTACTAACCTGCTTTTTAAATTACAATTGCCCACTGGTCTGCCTTCTGGTGGGGAAAACCTTCAATCCATTATTCAGCACAGACCCATGCAAGCATTACTATTAACAAGGGAGAAGTTAGCTAATGATTGGCAGCTTAAAGAATAATGAAAATGTTAATATTTGAGGCCATCCTCCCCGCTTCTGTCTATCACAAGTGCTGGAATGGTTTAAATTAAATACTTTATGTGACTAAAACACATTTCAGATGATATAATGAGCTACAACTATGGCTGTTAAATGCATCCATCATTTCTAAAGTCAGGCTAAAGTCCACCTGGTCACTTGAGGGCTCAGTTTTGCCCTGAATTACACATGGATATTTCCACCACAGTGAATCATATGATAGGAGGTACATTAGGGGAACATTTCATCCTTGTGGAGTATTTTGCTACAGGTTTTTTAAAAATTAATTCAATTCAAATAATTTTTACCATTTTTGAAAGAGACTCAATTAGCAAAAGCACTGTTGTAGAGAAAAGTGCTGCTGATTTGATGCCACTGAAGTTACACAGTCATGTGCAAGGGAGTTTTGTAGAAGACTTTTTTTGCAAATGCAAAAAATTTAGTTCAAATGAGACTGTATCACAATGGATACACCAGAAACAAACTACGAAAATTCTCTTTTTTGCCCAAAGGGAAAATACCTCTGCAATCACAGAATTTCACCTTAATAGTGTTTAGCTAGTTCTGCAGAGGTAGAGGAAGCCTTGCAATGTAGAGGTGTGTGGAGATAATGTCCCACAGGCATTCCTGGGTGACCTCATTCCACGATTCCCCTGGATTTTAGGACACAAGATATAACACTCCCATTTATTCCTGCCAGGGCTGTTTTTCCAGGGCAGGCTTAGGAGCATACCCAGGCTTCCCCTCCTCCATGCAGAGCTGATCAGAATACCAATAGAGAAAACATATTTCAAATTAAACAATGTCATTAAGTATTCACAAGACACCCAATTACCACTGTACCCAAGTGTGCTTGCTGTCAATGTGTATTAGCTACAAAATTGATAGAAGGCTAGAGCTGACCCAGAAATTGTCACAACTTGTGATCTTTGTCAATTCAGCTGAGTGACAGGCTGAGCCATGGAAATAACTGCACCTCCTGCCATTAAGAAGATCATTTCAGGTCACTTGAAGCAAAAGTTTTTTATTTTCTCACAGAAAAAAACCCTCAAAGCTTTCTCTGACCAACCAAAGCTTTGTTTAGTCAGTGGGGTTTAATTTCCAAATTTTAAAAAGTGAAACACTTCTAAAACAATTTTTGAAATCTATTTTCAGAGTGAAATGAAACCTTCCCAAAATGTCCTGAAGTAACCATGCTTGGGAATCAACTTGCACCAAGTGTGATTGTGGATCTCTGTGACTTTTTAAGGAAGTGCTCCAGAGCCCTCTGGCTGCACCAGGGTGAGATAAACAGGCAACCCATGGAGTGCCTGCTCCTTCCCAACCCTTTCCATGGATGTCCTGAGCCAACAAACTGTACCAGCTTTAGTGCTCATGGTGCCCTGCAGCCTCAGGAGCTGGAATCGTTTCCCCTGGAAAGCTGAGCTCCTGCTCCCATCCTCTGTTCTGTGACACCCACGGTAATCTTTGATCAAAGCCAGCCTGTGCTCATCTGCCACTTATCACCTGCTAAATGCTCACTCCCACTTGGCTGCCAGCTGGTGTTTCATGGAATTCTACCTGGGTATGGTTATGGGTCACACCTTCAGCAGCATTCCCACAGCTCCCACACGTGTTAGTGGTGGCACAGAGAGGGGAACATTCTTCCTTGCCTTCCAGGACAAGGTTAACACCTGACCCAGAAAGGAAAGAATCCTAAAATCCTAGGAAGTACTTGGTGGCTGCTTTTAGCTGTTTCTGCACAGGAGGTCTGCCTCAAACAGGTGAAAGTGTTCCTCCAGCAGCCCCAGTGGGCTGGGCTGTGTCAGAGGTGCTTTGATTAATCCCGTGTAATTTGGGTGCTTTGTTAACCTGAGTGTTTATTTAGAACACTCTCCTGCTCTCTCTCAGCTGCTTTGCTCTGCATGAGAAGATACCCTGTAGATCACCATCCATAATGTATGAGCTCAGCCTTGACACAGTGACAGCACTGCAGTGGACAGGATGCTAAGAGGAGGTTTTCTGCTCCCTTCCCAGGGGCTGCTTCCCCATCTCTGTGTGCAGCCCACTGCTGCCAGGCTGCTTTATGTGTGCTGACACTGAGCACAGCCAGCCACCCAGAAGAAAATGAAATCTCACACTCAGAATGGACCCACGATCAGTTAAGCTTCCAGTGAGCTGTAACTGTGCCAAGTGCCATCAGCAAGGTCAGTTTGGGGGATTTGTTGTTGCTCAGGACAAGAGATTCCCTCTCTAAGCCACATTTGCTCCTGAAGAAGATATTGGGGTTACCCAATGTACTTTGTAACTTCCAGTTTTCTCATAAATAGTCACAAAGTTCAGAGCAAAGACACCCAGTTGCTTGGGGAAGTAAGAATGAAAACAGTGACTGGCAAATCAAGAAACTGATGCTGATTAAGAGCAGTCTGAACAACCCAAGAAAACTCCAGAGCCAGCTAGGCTTTGCTGGCAGGATACATTAACAGAGGAACCTCCCTTCACAGCAGCTTCCCTCATCCAGGATATTCTCTTATTCCTCATTTCCAGAGTCAAGCTTTTCAATCACAGTAAAGAAAATTTTTTGATGGATTGAAACATCAGACTCTTTAATTCCTGAACATGTGAATATGTGCCAAGGTTTCTTCTTCAATACAAGATTGTACAAGACAAACTTCAGCTATTTTTTCCATCTCCTTCAGAATGGTCTCCTACTAAAAAATACCAATCTTCTGCTTTGAATTTGATGACAAACAGAAAATAAACAAGAGACTCCCCCTTTCTGGGATGATGTCCCAGCTGCACTGGAACAGAAGTTTCGTTAAAATCAGTGTATAAACAAATTTAGTTCGTAGCAAAACTCCTCAAATCAAATCCAATTTGAAGGCTTCCAACCAAAGTCATAATTTTTTGGTTCAGTCTCAATTTCCTTTTCCATTTTTTTTCAAAGTAAAAAGAGAGAGACGAAGACTTCACAAAATTTGCAGAATTATATACAACTGACACAAACCAGCATGTGCAGCTAAAGTTTCACAAAAACATTTATTTCATGTAAAAACCCTTTTTAGATGATGTTATGCCTTATTTTCTTTTGACATTTCTAAAATGTTCAAATAGAAATTCTATCATTTTTTCTCTATGAAAATTCTATGATAGAAAATATTTTTTTAAAAAATATGTCTCTCAAGAAATTTCATGTAGAAGCATTTTTGCATAGTTTACTGCCATCAGCATTGAAAACCTTAGAGAACACAGCCAGAAGCCTGAGTCACATTATGCTGAACTCATCTAAACAGTGTTTTAGAGCTTATTTCATTATACTACTGCAAACACTTCTGTGCACCCATTTAAATAATTTTAAATTTGGTTTTTATTGATTTAGTATGTCAAGCCCTTCTGAGTTTAAGGGAAGTCAATGCAGGACTGGTTTAATTCACTTGATAGCTCCCTGAACAAGAGTTTAGTACAATCAGTCCAGCACTCAAACTTGATTAATCAGTGCAATCCCACAAGTAGCCAAACCACCAGAAGCAGAGGAGCTGGACTATTTCATCCCCTGAAAACAAACTAGAAGAAAAAAGAAAGCTGATAAAAGAGATTCCATTTCTGTCCCCAGATATCTACCTGGATCTGCTCAGGGAGGCTGAAGGCAGGCATTGACAGGAAAATGCTGCATCTGTAATTAGCCCACAATTAGCAAAGCTCTGGATGACTTCTCTAAAAATAAATGAGTGAATGGTGTTTCAAAACTGTGCAAGAAGTTGGTAGGAAAGAACCAGAGGAAAGACATGAAAGCCCAAAGTGCTCTCCTGGTGAGCTGCACACTCTTGCTCAAGGCAAACATTTCCAGCTTACAAACCAAAATCAAATCATTAGGAAAAGCAGAGTGCTGCTCACTAATATACTTCCATGACACAATGGGCAATAATGGCTGATTCAACACAACTGTTTGCAAGTTGGTGGTTGGGCCCTTGGTCCTGCTTCTCTCAAATCAAACAATGCTGCCAAGAGAAGGAGGAACAGATGCTAAATATGCACGTCTCACATGCTGCTTCAATTTGTTCATCACCCACTTCCTTGGGGATAAAAGAGGGTATTGTCAAAATGATAATGATGCTGTAAACATTTTGGCCACTTCAAGCATTTTCTGAATGCCAGATAAATTCAGAATAATTTTTAGCAGTAGGCTTGCCAGAACATCAGCTGAAGCCTTCATTATAGCTATTCATATCCCTATAATAAAGGTTGCATCAGCAATTCCACTATAAAGGCTCTTTCAGAGGGTTTGATAATTTGGCTGCAAAAAGTATTTTTGGCAGAAGCCTGGCGTGTAAGTTGTCTTTAGATATAATTTTTCAACTAAGTTTTAAACTGTTCAGCTGTTTTCTGCATAAAGATGGAAGAAACAAAGAGGGTTTAGCTGGCTTAAACAGTTCTTTTTTTTTTTTTTGGTCCTATAAAAAAGCACCAAACTGTTTCTTTTGAAGCAGAACCTCTGTTAAGGAAAAAAAAAAAAAGCAAGGAGTCACATACACTTGGTGCACACTTACACTTAGGTGCATGTTAATTACAAGCACTCTGGTTAACTGTGGCATGATCTGGATTAGGTGTTAGGGAATTCCTTGCAGCAACTGTAATACAGAAAGTCACTCAAGCTTTTCATTATCCCAAGAAAGGATAATGCTAATAAAACCACCAGCCTGAGGTCAAGCACTGTTCTTCTAGGAAACAGAGTGCAACGGGACAGCAAATTTATAAACACAGCTAAAAAGGAAAAACTTCACAATTCTTCAGGTTTAAATTAATCACAAAATGAGTAAACTGAGTTGGAAATCAATACTTTGATGACACTGATCTTCCACAGTGTCTAGAAGTAGTATTTACTTTTTGAAAGATGAGGGCTACATAGATTCCAGCAGGTGTGTCCCAATTGTAAGCTCAGAAGCTGGAAAATGGAAGAAAGCCCTTTTGTCCTGACAAAAGAAAGCTTCAAAGAATTCTACCCCACACTGGCTCCATTTTACCAGTCTTCTTACTCACTGTTACTCTGGCTAAGGATGAAGGAAATCCCCTAAAAATGAGGATTATTTTGTTTTCCTGAGATAATTATTCTGCCTGAGCTAGACCAATTTGGAGGTACTTCTTTTCCCTCTGTTGGTGACCTCCCACACTGAGGTGGCTCAGGGCTATCAGCTGGGCAGGTCTGACACTGAGCTTCCTTGATAAAAACCCTGCAATTCACTGCACTTTTCTGCCATCTTTACCAGCACTTAAATCTTCCTGATGGAACTGCATCTCCCAGGCAGGGACACAATTCCCTGTCACAGTTATCATCTCCAGAGCTCCTCTACACAGTGATCCTGAAAACACACCCTGTGGTAGTGGCAAATGGTACCAACTTCTGTGTGGTGCACTGGAGTTTGGGAATGCCACACTTCCAGTGAAGGCAGTTCTCATCAGCAGAGGGGTTACTGCTGGAAAAGGGAGAAAGAGAACTTTGGAACACAGTGAAAACAATCTGGGTGAAAGCCACTTTTACAGAAAACGTGTATCAAAGGCCTTACGATTATTAAAGAATGAACATCTGCTTGCAGGAGACAGAAATGCAGTACAAAAATGAACCTTTAGGTTCTTTTTGAGCAGAGGTCTGTACCTGTTCACAGACTCCCTCGGTGCCACATTCTAATCAAGAGATTCCTGGAAACTCAGCTCCATTTTTTCAGGGCAGACTTCATACCTCCTGTGGGTAAACTCTTAAACTGATCATTTAGAATTAAAAATATTCATTTTATCATTTAGATTGCTTAACTTTTATTTTTGTTTGCTTCTTTTTTGCTTAAGTTTGCTTGCTTGACTTTGCTTCTGTTTGCTTCTGTAATTTGTAGATTACAAGAGCTTTATCTTAAACTTTCCATTATTTTCATGCTAGAATTGCTGATCTTAGTTTGCACCAAAACTACAAACAATTTTATACTTCTAAGGTATTTTATGCACTATGGGAAAATTATGTATTTCATTATATGATTATACACATTCAGACACTTGTGTATTTGCAGAAGGAGGCAGCTAGCTGTGCTTGCCCATATTTATCCTTCAGAAACTTATAGAACATATAGAATTATGCAAATAAATTTAAAGTTTGCACTTTCTGGGCACACACAGCAAGCACCTCCCCTTCCTCACTGTCCCAAGAAGCTGCTCCCTCCCACCTCACCACACACTAACAATTACAGCACATGTTCCACCTTTCTTTCCTGAGCTGGATTAAATCACTTGCAATTACCAAAAAAACCAAGGTGCTTGACAGATGCAAAGCACTGCCCTTCATGGCTCATTACCAGGATCTTGTAAACAGGAACAGGCTTTTCTTACCTGCCTGTGAAGATGCTGCTGAATGTTTTATTTCTGGAAATGCTGCCTATAAATACAACAGTGTTATTTTGTGACACACAACTTCCAGAAACTGTTTGCCTCTTCACAAATTAGCTATGGTGAGACTATTCTGAACTTAGAACTGGGTACAAAATTTTAATACTCTTCCATTTCTAAATGTAAATCTGCCTTTACACAGTGTCAAATGTGTTCCAGGTACTTTGTCACACACACTTACAAAATAAAAAAAATGAAGCACAATCCTTTTGGAGCCATGCTGGATTTTCTCTTAGCAAGTGGAAGAAGAAACTTACATTTCCATCCATGACTTGAAGTTCCCAGAACTCAGTCCTCAGTTCCTCAGCAATAACAGCTACACTAGGCCATGGAAACAGCACACTTTTTATTAAGCTTGATGTCACAATCACAATGAATGTTGGAATATACTGTCTTTTATTTCTATATTTATAGATATAATGTATGTATATAATATATATTGTCCAATGGGCAACAGTAACAACCATGCAGAAATCAATTCTCAGTGCTCTATGCTCCCTTCTCCCTCCAGAAGCACTTGGCTGCTCTGGCAAGGCCCCAGCCATCCCCAGGAGTGTCCTGGCAGGAATGGCAGCCCTTGCCCTGGCACAGAGCCCACAGTAATCTTCAAGCCTCAAGGACAGTTTTATCTTGGCCATATGCTCTCCCCACGGAAATTCTTCAGCATTCCAAGCAAAGGTGCTCCATTTATCATGGAAATTAATAATTGCTGCAATAGCCAGCATTATTTACTTTATCTCTGAAGTGATTTAATCTTAGCATTTCTCTCTAAATTACTGGAACTTCTCATATTTAGTGTATTGATACTTTTCTGTTAATGTATGAGGGAATTAGAGACATCTTGAGGATGAATGCTTGTTGTTTTAGCAGCTGGCAGACATGGAACAGCTGGGGATTAGGCACTCAAAAAACACAGGGAACAGCTTGCAATCTCTGTGTTTGATTAGGTAAATGTCTAAGGTGACAGCAGTAAAAGAGTTAACAACGTCTTCTTTGAGAAAAAAAATACTTCTTGCTGCTGTTAATTCAGTTTAACAAATATAAATGGAGAGCAGGATGACAATGTCTGATCAAAGGGTTTATTTGGAGCGAGAAACTGGTAAACAGGGTAAAGGGATAGAAAAGAGAAACATCTTCTCTCCCTAACAAATCAGGTTCTACCCTAAGCAGAACAAAACACAACTGAATGAAAAGGACCCATCCTGAAAAAATTGTTACAATTATGTGCATTTTTAAACTTCTGCATTTGAGCGTAGCCATGTACATTTAAACTAAAAACTCCTGTTCAAAGTTGGAACTCCTGTTCTCCTCTTCCTGTGCCCTTGGTCCAGAAACAGCTGTCCACAGATGCAAAGTATTTATTTGAAGTAATGAAGCAATTCTGCTTTTATTAAAGTTTTTCTTTCCGCTTTCATGGCTCGTAACACACAAAGGAAGTTTACAATTCATTTTGTTTACTAAACATTGCTGCACAATTCCAGACAGCCCCAGGCAGCTTCGGAGGCTTCATGTTCAGTTTCAGCTAAAACTTTAGATCCACCACTGAGTTCTGAATTCCCAGCTTCTGAGTAAGCACCACTGTAATCTACAGACAGCCCAGCTCACTCCCACAGGAAAAGCCTATGGAGCATCACTAAGGGTGGCAGCACCCAGCCCTGTGTGACTGTGCCAGCAGCACATAAAGCACTGATGTTCCAGAAGAAAAGCTCGAGGGCTGTGACTTTCTGGGGTTTTGCTGCAAAGAATGTGCCATGGGAAGAGCATGCAGGCCAGAAAATGTAGAGTTATCTGGTTCTGAGTTTTTTGTGCTAAGATGTCTAAGTGATGACACAGTGTTACAGAAATCTCTTGCATTTCTGGGTTGGGATCTCAACAGCAAACATAGCTCTGGAGTGCTGGGATAGACACCAGGAGAGAGATTATTTCCAGTGCTTTGCATCAGGTACAGGCTGGATCCAGAGCCTGACCTACAGAGAATCTCTACACAGACTGTAACAGCCCTGCTCCATTGTGACTATAAGATACTGACTGTAAACCCTCCGTTCCTACACCTTGTACTCCAGAAGAATTCTTGTGTTATGTTTAAGTCCCTATACTGATGTTTTGGGAGCTGCAGCTCCAAAAGCCACCAGCCAGTAACACGAGCAGTGCTAGGAAAAGCACAGCTGAGTTGTGGGAGTCTCCTCAAGCACCAGCTCCTCCAAGCATACCAGTAACTGTGGAAACTAAAATCATGCATGAATAAAGACCAAATCTCTGCTGCTACAAACACCTCCCCTTTGCAGCACAGTGCTGTTAGAAAATTTCATTGGTGCTGTTTAGGCTTCTGTCTCAGACTTTCTGGTACCTTTCTTGTGACCAACATTAGGAACTGTGTTGTTTTTTTTTTTTTTTTAATTTGGAGGGCAGCAGAACATATAGATGAAAATTAAATTGAGAGTTTGCCAGGAGTTAAGTATTTTTCATTTTCTTCCTCCCCCTTTTGGGCTATAAAGCAGAGCAATAGGGACAGAAGTGCCAGACTCATTTCTACACATGATCTATGGTGTAAGTGAACACCTGTCTTCACAAGTGGAAAGGCAGTTTATTATTCTGTCACACCACCTAACCCCTGATGTGATGTCAATGAAAGCATCACAAAACCACTTACCAAAATTGGGAACGTTTTTGTAAAAACAGTATTGGTTGTATTCCATGATTGGAATACTGATGCTTAAAAGACAAAATAAGAACAGGAAACATCCAGCTGCTTTTACAGACAAGCTCCATTCTTTTTAGGAACTGTTTCTTAAAGGAACAAAAAGCAGGATGCTTTTCAGGTGGTTTTAGAAGGATCACTTTCCCCCTCCAACCCTTCTATCTACCAGATAAATCCTCTTGGCTCTCTCCCAGTGCCCTGCCCAGAGACACAATAATGGGGATTGCACTCAATCACTCACTGCAGGGACTCCCTCATCCCTTTTCCTTCTGAGGGATTGAAAGGATGGTCAGTGGATCTGCTGCTAATTTAGAAAGATTAACCACTCCTTAAAAGAAGCAGGTGCTAAATCCCACATAAAGCAGCAGCTTACACACTCTCCAGTAAGAGCTTTCCTGCTCCTGCTCGTCTTCTGGCCCTTGTGCTGAACACAGCAAGGCCTGAACTGAAAGAAATAACAGCTTCTCTGCAGAACTCTACTGACAAAATTAGGCCAGATACAGTGACAAAAATACTGGGAGCTACCCACTGGGTGTATTTCTCATTAGCTTTGTGTAAAACCAATACTGCGGAGAGGAAAATATCTTAAAATTTGTGTATAATTTAAACCAAAACCAACTTCAAATTTGAGCTGGAATGAGGGAGTGACTGCCACAGGAACTTTTCTAACAAATCTCGTCACCAGATTAAAAGCAAAAAAAGCTTTCAAACAGTAGCACATGTAAACAAAAAATGCAAATAAAATCAGATATTAGTGTTGAGGCACTAACCTGATTATCACACACACAAGCAGCATCTATGTGTGGCATGCAGTGCTTATCTTCACTTTTGAAACACCAGGTACTGAAGAACACAGCCTCAAAAACCATCAACCCTATTCATCTCCTTAAGTGCTAAATTCACTGCATTCAGGCTCAGAGTTCATTTCTAATACATTTGTCCTGCCTTCATGCTGTTCATGCAAATATGAATGACAGCTTCTTGGATGCTTAGATCCTCTAGCTTAATTCTGCTTGTCTCTCACATCTGAACAGGTAAACAGGGGATCAGAATTTCCTTTAAAACACTACCCACTCTGTGCCAGCCCAACAGAAGTCTCCTGGAAGGCTTCTGAGCAGAGCAGAGCACAGCATATGTTACTGAGAGAAGGGGGAAGTGACAGATGTTGATGACATTTCGGAACAACACAATTGGGTCCATAGATAGATACAACTCTATCTGATTAGGCAGACAGCTCCATTCATCTCTCTGTACACCAGCCAGGAGGTCTCTAATTGTTCTGCAGATCACTTAGCAATTAATGATGCTGTTGCCCTTGGGCAGATCATGCTACAGGATCAATATTTTCTGTCCAAGTCAAAGCGCTGAGGAGATATAAAGATACCAAAGTTACTCTATCAATAGAGCCCACAGCAAAGATCTGAGGGGGGGATATCTTGGGTAAGAATTTATTTCTGTCACAAACATGAATTTTCTCTTGTAAGTTCTCATGTCAAATAACCACAATCCTTGACAAATTCCATTTCACGAAATCAAGCCTACACAAAACTTTGCACCAAGTCAGATGCAAAGCTGGAAAAAGAAGGGGCTGAAGAGTGAACAGAATTTGGAGTCTTAAAACTGGGGTGGAATGACCCTACAAAGATCAAAAGCAGAAGGGCTCCAGAGGGTAAGAGAGCCTGGGTGAAACATCTCCCAGCACATGTGTTCTGTGGATATTGCTGCTGTGCAACAGCTTTGTTTCAAGAGATAATCCCCATGCCCTAAGCATTAAAATTCTTCATTTGAGAGGCTGACTTATCTCTGCTGACAAAGCCCTCTGGAACTAAAGTGGCCAGCCTAGCTGCCCACAGTAAGCTCAGGAGAGCCAGGGCTGATATTGCTTCCCCCATTCTCAGGTGAAATTTCAGGTTTAGGGCACTGGGTAAGATTGGTGCCATCCAAGCCCATGGTCAAGTTTGAGCTGATTACACCACAGTGGGGCTTTTTATCTATTATTTCCCCAGTAAGAGAAATGGCCTCCAATTTCCTGACTGGAACGCATTTTGAAAATCAAATCAAAATCAATTTTAATCCAATAAAAAAAAAAAAGTTAGACAGTTTATTATAAAAAGGATAGTTTTTTACAGCTCACATGACTCAAAATGGTTATTGTATCTAAAATATCAAGTGAGGACTTGCTTGTATTTCTATTACAATTTTAAATTATAGCTTTTGAGTGCCTCAGGATAATTTTAATTGAGAAAGAACTGTAGTTCGAAAATCAATTATTTTCAGTAATCATCTGTTTCAGTTCTTCACTAATGACCCATAGAGCAATCTGTGTAAAACAAATCTTATCAGCCTGGTATCAGCTACTTGAGAGCATCTCAATAAACAGCCCAGTGTCTCCCGCACTCGGTACTATGTGTGGAACCACAAATCCTCCAGTGGTGGGAGTCTATTAAATCCATCAGGGTTGAATAGAATGGTGGGAGTCTAGATAATTCATTAGGATTATACCAGCAATGTGGCCACGAGAACCTGCCTGGGGGGATAAGTGTGGTGTGCTCCTGACTTCAGCCAGGGTGACTGGTCTGTGCCAGCAGTTTGGACTGAGCAAGGTGCTGCAAGCCAAGAGCAGGGAGCCAGAGGAGGGGCTCCAGGTCCTCCCTGCCACCCTTCCCACTGCTAAAGCTCCCAAAAGCATTCCTCAAAGCAAGGGCTGGAGAAGGGGAACTCATCAAGAGGGGCCAGGTGTCCCAGGTGCAGACCCCTGCTTTTCTGGCAAAAGAATTTGCCTGGTGTGGACACCAAAAAGAAGCTGATTTGCCAGTTCTATGATTTTACTGCGGCTTGGTTTTATTATTTAGAATGGCTTGTTTTCATTCAAACTCAACCTTGTTCTGATGTTTAATTAACCTCTCCACTAGGAAGATTTCCTGATGTACAAGATAAATTTAATCGTATTTTAAGTGTATTTTTTTTCCTATCCATAGATGTACATCATAATTTCTCCCTTGCCATGTTCAAACTACCTTTCATGTACCATCCCTTTATCTTCTCTCTGTGAAGTAGCTCCAGAAGCCTTTCCCCAGAGGGCTGATTTTGGAGCTCTCTGTTCTTTCTGCTCTCCTACTGCTTCCCTTCATTGTGCCCAGCCTTTGCCTTGCAGCTCAGTGTCCTGACTCTGCCCAGGGACTCTGGATGAGGTCCTGCCCACGCTGAGCAGAGCAAAGGGATTAGTGCACACCTTTCCTCAGGGGCACTGCCTACCACATCATTCCCCCAGCAACAGCTGCTGCCTTGCTAACAGCCTGCTCTGCCTCCTTGGGAGGCCTCCAGCTCCCACATCCTATTCCAATCAAGACATTCCTGGAAACTCAGCTCCATTTTTTTAGGGCAGACTTCATACCTCCTGTGGGTAAACTCTTAAACTGATCATTTAGAATTAAAAATATTCATTTTATCATTTAGATTGCTTAACTTTTATTTTTGTTTGCTTCTGTAATTTGTAGATTACATGAGCTTTATCTTAAACTTTCCATTATTTTCATGCTAGAATTGCTGATCTTAGTTTGCACCAAAACTACAAACAATTTTATACTTCTAAGGTATTTTGTGCACTGTGGGAAAATTATATATTACATTATATGATTATACACATTCAGACACTTGTGTATTTGCAGAAGGAGGCAACTAGCTGTGCTTGCCCATATTTATCCTTCAGAAACTTACAGAACATATAGAATTATGCAAATAAATTTAAAGTTTTCTATATACTACATTATAGTTCTCTGTCTTCCACATCCACTTTCTCTTAAGCACATGAAAGAGCAAGAGGTACAGAAATACAAATTATGTTCAGGAAAGCGTGTAAGGTCAGCATAATTTTTTTCTGCAGTTCACACTGTTTTGATGTACACTTCTTACTCTACAGCTTTCTTTGGTAAGAATTATTTGGAAGCAGTTAAATAGGTAGGCAAAATGGAGGATGTATCAGTAAGGATGTATAAGAAATGAGGTTTTGACTGAAATCTCTCCTTAAACATGACCAAGACACATTCCTACCAATACTGATTGCTATGGACTTTCATGGATTCTGTCCTGATTTTTTCCACAGAGCTAAGAGCTCTCTCCTGGAGGAGCACTGCCACATGACATCAGTGAAAATCCTGAGCTGGAACACACAACTCTGTTTAGCTTGAAGGGCATGCAACAGTGATTCTGAAGAGTGCAGGTCACACACTTAGAACAATGTCTCTATGAAAAGGTAACTGCTGGAGCCACTGTTGGTTCCTGCTGGACACACACAACCTTTCCCAGGCACTCTGTCAAAGCAAATACCCGAGGCTGCCGTGCAAGATCAACATCTTGCCAAAGCACACGGCCAGCCAGGAGGTTCCAGCTCCTGAGAACTCTGTTTATTATAGGCTTGACCAAATCACTAGAGAGGTGGGAGCTCAGCATGAGGTTCAGGCAAGGGCAAAACAATCCAGGCAGGATTGATGTCCCCATGCTGAGAGTGGGAATGGCACCCCACCTTCCTCCGTGCTAAGGAAAGATGAGGAGTGGGAAATCTGCACTGGAGCAGAACGGCAAAACTGGCAACAGCAAGAAACCACAGGTCTAATCCAAATGCTGGAACAAATCCAAGAAAAATCTGCAAAGGAAACTTGCAATCACTCTCAAAACACTCATCAATATGTCTTAAGTGTTTGATCAAAAGTATTACAGTTATTACTGTTTCTCATTTGGAGAAAAAATTGGGAGACCTTGCAAGCAGGAAAAATTGAAAACTTTCCCTCATATAAATAAGGCTGAGGAACTCAGGAAGCTTCTTTTCTAGCAGGGGTTTTAGGCAGAAAGAGGATAATGTATCTGTTTTCTATTAATAATCAATGTTTCATTGGTTTACCTGCTGCCTGTCTGGGGCATGCTGGGTCCACAGCTCTTCAAAGAGTGTTTAGCTCTGACACATAAGGTGAGACAGATTCTTGCATTTTCAGGTCTCCTGTGTACAACATCCAGGTTGCTGATGAATAAAAAAATCCCTTTCCAATGAATATATGGGACTAATTCTCAGCAGACAAGGATTTATATTACATAAATAAAACCCATCAAAACTGAGTTGGCAAACTCTCTGGCAGTTTCAAATGAAAGCCAAGAATTAATTGGACACAGAGAGAAACAATTTTTCCATTCCGAAGATGAATTCCTGCAAGTCAAGGTTGGGTTACATTTAACATTGCCTAGAGGATTTTCATTTCTAGGAGTGTTTGCCTGGGACTTATAATAAAGACTAGGGAGAATATCCTAGGGTTCTATTTTACTGAGATTTTTACACAATGTCCATCACCATGGTAGCTGGTTGATATATGTGAGCCACGGGGCTCTTCCAATTCAGATGGCTCATTATTCATAGAAATGACTCCCAGATTACATGCACAGAGAAGGAATTCTTGCCCCCTCCTTACCGCAAAAAGTCTTTTCCAGAGTTTGGCCCAGTCAGAAAAAAACTCTTAAATCGTGTCTTTGTTTTATTATCTGGCAGTTCTGTGGAGAGATCTACCTAAACACCACTAGTCACTTCTCAGGCCTTTTTAAAGGAGGAGAATTGGTGCTTTATTTAGAGGGTAAGTTCACCCCAAGTACACCTCTGGTTTAAAATTCTGCCCTTCCAGGTAATTAAAAGCTAAGTTGCACTGAGATAGCCATTCACTTATTGCAAAACCATGTAACCAAATTGAGGCTCTCTGAGGTCAATGAGGGAGTGCATTCCTGAGCCAAGGAACCCTCAGAGAGCAATCTCTGCTAACAGCAGGGTCTTCTTTAAACCCTGGCTGAATTTTGCAAACCCTCTTTGCCTTTGAAGACAGACCCAGCAGAAGAAGGTGTTCAGCAGGCACACAAGTGAGGAGAGGATGAGCTCAGGCATTGCTGAGTGATGATATCTCCAGAAATTCAGCATGAAAACATAGAATTGTGGCTTTAGCAACCTTTTGAAGGAGACAGGAGCCCACAGGAGAGGACTTTGGGCTTTATCTGCTTTCATAGAAGCCTTGACAAGAGGAGCTTAAGGAGGAGCAGGGCAGCTGCAAGGGCTGGGCTTTAGGAGAGTCACTGAGGCCCACTAAAGTGGACTGCAGCCTCCAGAAGATCTTAGGGGATCTGCAATATGGCTGTATTTACAGAATGCTTTTCTCATTTCCAATATTTTTTATTGACTTAGAAAACCCCCAAAATCCAGAGTCAGTGCAAATTATTATATGCAGACAGGAATGAAAAGGGAGTTCTGAAGAGCTCCCTTTCTATCGAGCTATTTCTATTGCACCATGGCAAGACAGCAGTGTGTGCTCTGCCCCCCTCCACCTGCAACCTGCATTTTGAAATCTGCTCCAGAAGGGGCACAGAATGCACATGAATGAAAAAGGAGAAATAAAGTAGGAACAGACAAGTAACATCTGAACCTAACTCGTGAAATTATGGGAATCATCCATATGAAAAAAAATCCCCTACATTATTTCACTGGAATGAAACTTTTGGAAAATCCACAGAGCGTGCTAAAATCTAAAATCTACAGGGTCAAGGCCATCATGAGGATAACAATTTTAGGAAAATATATAAACACAGAATTACTCAGTGCTGGGTACTCCTGGAATTCCCCTTGATCACATCACATTACTTTATATGTTGTGCTCAATTTCCAAAGCCGTGCATCTTCTCTCCAATGCCACTGCCTCCCTTTGCCTCCAGAATCACAGACATCATGTCCAAATCACCCTAACTGCTGCCACTTACTGCCCTAATAGGCCATTACTGTAATGCCATGCACAAATTCAGCCCTTGTATGACTGCTGTGCTGGAACCATTGCTCTTTTCCCAAAATTCACTGTTCTGGTTTTGCTCACCTGTCTCCTGCATCCACCTGTTCTCTTCCCGAAAAGTGCTGCCTTTCAATAAATGAAAACCAGTAATTTTTTTCTTATCTCCCTGCATTTACTACAAGCCTGAAAGTATTGACCTGATACAGAAGTTTAATTGCCTCTTGAAGGACACAGAAAATCCTCAAATTGACTGGAAATGGGAAAGCATCCAATACTCTTCAGAGCAGAGCAGCATCTTGTGTCCGTGCTGGGCAGCAGGCAGGTATTTATAAGCCCATTCTGCTGAAAGAAGATGAGGGCAACAGACATGTTTAATACATTATGTGGGAGGTCAAGACTCAGGTGTGTTCCTCCTTTTCTGATACTAAAGTCTATGATTAACTTCAGAGACTGGAACAAGGAAATAACTTGTTACAAATTGAACATGGATTTTTCCCTATCAAAACACAGGATGACAGGAGATGCAATACCAGGAATGAAATTACTAAATGGCTTTATAAAATTTTCCTAGAGAAAAAAAAACACCAAACAGATGACAGAAAATGCATGCAGCTAAACAGAAAATAGGATACAACTTTAAAATAAATGTATCTGTTCACAATATATCCATCAACAGAGCCAGCAGTTTTTATGAGCTGATTAGGAGTCTGCAGGCAAAACTGCTCACGTAGCACAGGTTAACAGGGACTACCAAAAAGAGCTCCAGGTCTGTACCTTTACATCAACTAATAATTCAAACAATCCACCTACTTTATTAAAGCTGACTCATTGGCGAGGCTGCAGCTTCTGCTAATGAGGATGGAAGGCAAAACAGAGAAACTCATCTGGAGAGAAATGAAAATCATGGGCAAGGGGAAGGAGGGGGAAAGGAAAGCAAAATGCTGGTGAAGTGTATAAGGCAAAAATCTACCATGAGGTGAAATGAAACTCCTGTCTGGCAGAAAAGCAATTTAGCTTTATGAACAGCTGCCTCACAGAGAGTCAGGCGTACCAGCAATTAAAATTAAACAAGTTGATTTTAATATGCCTTAGTAACTGTGATTGATCTCACAGAGCTGCTGTTGACTGTACACCAAGAAACAATTTAGGGTCCAGGTTAAAGCAAAGTTTATAATCCTCCTTTAATGGATTTTAGTACCTGAGGCAGTACAGTGTTCCAAAAATTATTAAAATGTGCCCTGTCTCTGTGTAATCAATAAGCTTCCCACTGTAAGGCTGGTGCAGTTCCAGGCACTCCTCAGCATGCCCGGCCATGCTGTGTCTGTAGAATTCCAAATAAGTCATCTATCATTATTTCTATACACAGGACTCATTAAACACCTCATCTTTCAGCTTATTAGCACTCAAGTCTGCCAGACAACCAAAACAAAAGGTCACCTTTTATCAAATGCAGACTCTGCCCAAAACATACACCAAAAGCTTGGCAGATCCATGTACAAATATAGTAGCAGGGATGGATAAGGGAATGATGGAAATATTCAAGATGGGAGCTGCAAAGTACAGACAAATGCAAATTGGGAGAATTCACTCTGGTTTACCAGGTAAACTCTAAAATGCCAGGGTAAAAAACAGAGCACATCGGATGGGAGAAGGACCATCCAAACTCTCACACTCCCCAAAGCTCATCTGTTGTTTTTAAAATCTGCTTTTCTTTGTGTCAAAAATCGAGACAGTGAGTTGGAATCAGATTTGGAGCGTTCTATAGGGAAAAAGCAACAAGTGAACACTTAAATATTAAATAGCCTATTACATGGATAAAGAGCAAATGAAAGCACACTATTGACATCACATTAAAGGCAAACATGAAACAGGAATTTTGAAGAAATCTGAAGAAGTGCTGTCACTGCCTGAACTTCTACACAATGAAAATTCACATGAAGCAAGAGCACACATTCTCTTTATCATTTATTTTGTTCTACCACTACATGTCCCCTGCCTTTTTGGTTTTAATGGAGAAATAAAAACAAACCCTTCATGTGTGACAAGGAAAAATACCTTTTCTTGGACAAAAGCTTGTTTTGCTTTCCCATCAATCTAAAGGTCCCTTCCATATCTTTTATATCTCAAAATAAACAGCACACCTGTGTCTCCTTCCTATTTTGTCTGCTTTGAAAATGGTGTGATTTTTCATTACATTAAGCAAAGTTTCTGATATGAAGATGAGGTATCTTTTAAATCAAGCAATTCAGAAATGAATTATCTCCTTGTGCACCTTTTGGCACTGCAAACACTCTGATGTTCTTGGGTTTAATCGGATTCTTTGCTTTGTCCTGTATTTGGTACAAAGCAAGTTATTATTCTAATCAAAATATTGTAAGCCACAATTTGTGTTTTTCAGAGCTGCAGACTTTGTTTTACCAGCCTTAGCTCCCTGTTCTTTTATCAGAGTGTTCATCACATATTATTGTCTGGAGTCATGGGCAAAAAGCTGTGGTTTCCTGCAATAATTTCATCATGATGAAATGGATCCTGCTGAGAAACATCACAAGGAGATGTTTTCAAGACCTTGCATCTCCAGCCTGTGGGAGATCTGGTTTGGTATTTCTCTATAATTACTGTAATCTATATACAATCAGGAACAAAAACAATGGTAAGGCAGAATCTATAGAAAAAAAATTAAATATGAAGAAGTAGCTGGCCTAGAGAAGTAACTGTTCTCATGCTTACCCAACTAACAGTAAATGAGGTGTTTGAGGGGCAGAAGGAAAAACTAAAGTTCACAGTAAAGTGCAAGATTCTCCAGAAAAATCTAGTTGGAGGCAAGGAATTTTCCTTCAATTACCTCTTTGGTCTTCGTTCCCTGACTCAGAGTTTTGGCTGCCATTATCACACGGAGTTTAAGGAGTAACTGAGATTTCAACAACCCTTGAATGATAACCCCCTGTGAGAACAAAGAGTGGTTTCTGACCTCACCCAAAACCAGGGTGTTCTCTGTGCCAGCTCCATCTCACCTCATGGGAGGGTAATAGGTGTGTCAGAGGCCACAGAATTGCTATGCCAGGCTTCTGCAAAGGACAGGAAATCTCTAGAGATGATGATTTAGGCTTTCCTCAAATGCTGTACCTGGATATGTACCACCTTCCCTTAAAGCCACGTGGGAAACCCCCTCATCTTCACAATATCCAGCACAGTTACTCTGACATAAGGAAGTTTTTCCAGGAGTCCCACATACATCTCATTTTGCTTTTTCCTCTGTCCTCATCTCAAACTCCATGTACCTCTTCCTCCCTGCTTCTTCTAATTGTATTAATTAAACACAAAGAAAAGAAGTTACAATGTTCTGCTCATGCAAAATCATTGTTATACTGAAAATTTAAAGGTAATTACATTTGACAATTTCATTTCCTTTAGCATAATCATGGAAATTGAGTCATGGATTTAGGTTTTAATAGTTCTTTCCCTTAGAGTTTTCTCCTGATGAAGAACTGCTACAAACATCCTAAAAAAGAAACTTGTTGGGGGTCTTTTGGTTATGTTACTGCTCTGGAAGAAGAGGGGAATGTTACATAACATTTAGGTGAACACTGACCAACCAAAGAAAAATATACAAATTAAATGAAAAAAGCACAGAACACCACTTTTGGCCTGAACCTGCACGTTCCCCCATTATGTTCAGTAGGAGCAGAGGCCTATTGGAAGGGAAAAGCATTTATACAGGCAAATTGCAGGGTTGTTTCCTTTAATTAAGGATATCTTTTCAAGTAATTAGCCTTAGATGCAGGAAATATTAATTGGTACTTACGTACCAAAATAACCAGTGATAACAGCTTGTATTTCACCGGCACCTTACAATTGGAATTGGTTAACTAAGTCATTAATTAAAATAATTAGTAATGATTCGGATAACCTAAGGGACATGAATGTATTTTTTATTTACCTTTACATCTACAAGATCTCATGCTAATGCTCTTACCTACATAAGATTTTAATTTGTTTTCAGAAAAAAGCAATTCCTATGTGTGAAAAAGGACCCCAATTATACACTGTCACCAATAAAAAAGCATTAAACTGAAAAAAAATTTAAAACTTTTGGATTTCTGTCACCAAAGTCTACCTTCTTAGGATACTTCTTTAGCATGCAGGCCTTAGCATTTGTAAGAGCAGTAAAAATACACACTGGCCACTAGCCACTTGAATAATCAATTAAAATGGGTTTTCCAGTATGATAAATGCTAATGTTTTGGCAGCAATTCCCCAAACTGATAATATAGAATTCTGTGAAGAATTAAGACAAAATTAAATAAAAAATATGCTTCAGCTAATTAAGAATTTAATTATGCTCATTTTACTTGGAAAATAATGGGTAACAAATAACACTAAGTTCTTATATGAAAGATATGAAGGGCATATCTTCCCATTCAATTACATTTCAGATTAAAAAAAGCTATTGTATATATCAAGACTAAATCTACTGAACAATTTAATCAGTTAATTGACAAAGTCATTAAAACAGTGGCTTGTACTGCCATGAAATCAGCCAACACCTTTAAACTCCAGGTTTACTTCTGGCCTAAGAGAAATGACTGAAACAACAAGAAAGACAAACAAAGGCACTAGAATGTATTCGTCCAGTACCAACCTGACAATTTTAATGTGCATCAGTAATGATTGATGTCTTCACTTAAAGGAGTTGAATCTCTGGTTTTTTTCAGTTTGTTCTGTGCCCCTTTCCCAGGGCAGGGGGCAGAGAAGAGTTCCAGAAGGCAGGCAGCAGGCAGGACTTGTTTTACCAGGGCTCCCAGGCTGCTCATGGGCAGTGTGATTCCAGAGACATGCTCTTGTCATTCCATTCCTTTGGCTGAGGCCAGCCAAGAGGCCACAGAAGAAGTGCTGAAACACACACAGCTTAGAGTGGCTTTTCAGCAGTTCAAATAAATGAGAGCATTTGAGTCTTTAATGAATGACCAGAGTCCAAGGAATGTTTTGTGGATCCCAATTTGCGCAATTAACAGTGTAAAAAACCCTTAGCCATCCACCCTCTGTGCCTTGACAATCCAGTAAATTGGCAGGAAATTAGAGGCCTTGCTGGAGAGGAGGGTTAGATTGTTCTGGGAAGGTTTCTGAGTAGGCTGGGGCTCAGGGACACAACCTGAGCTAGAACCTTAGGCTCAATATTGGAAACAATTTTGAAGCCAAAGAATAACGGTACTGGAGAAGCACCATGGATTTCTGCTGACAGAGGGAACTCTTGGTGACACCAATTTATTAGTACTTCCAGTAAATTCTGGATGAGAATTCTTTCATGATGATGGGCAAAAAAAGATTCTCTATCAGCAAACAAAGGCTGGCATCTGAGCTAACTTCCAAGAGCAGGAAGCAGGCAAAGCTTCCAGCCTAACCAGCTCTGCTTGTTAGTCCCCGGAGCAGCAGGGCAGCCTGAACTGTGACACTGGCCTTCAGCAGACACTGAGGAAGTCTGCAACATGATGAAGAAAAGACTCTTGAAACTGGGACCATTCCAGCATCAGATCAAACCCTCACTCAATGCATGGAGGCTCATTTCAGCTAACACTTTAAAACCTAAAGCCTTTATAAATTAAACTTTTCACACATATGGTGAGACTATTGGACTGCAGGACCTTCATTTCTCTGATTATCTGCTGTGGGGTCGAAGAAAATGTATTTTGTGCTGTGAATGGTGGCAGCATTTTTATCAAGGAAAGAAAGCCGATTGGGAGGAAGTGAGGTTTGGTCAGAAAAAGATAATGCCTACTTCACATGTTTACAAGAACAACATGAATGAATGCACTCAGAAGTCTGACTATGCACAGCTTCAAATCACAGCTCTGTGCACAGTGTACACACAGCCACACAGCACAGACAGCAGCATCCTTTTATAGGCAGAAAGACTGTTTTTTTAGGGCTGAGAGATAAAAGCATTATCAAATCCTTTTTACACAGAATTACTGTCACTAACATAATGGCTACAACAGCTAGAAAGAATATTAGTGAATTGAAAGAAATGGCACTGCCCCTTCAGATACTTTCATTACTGGAAGAAATACAGCCTGCAGAGCTTTGCTGTAACCCCTGAATTCTTTCTCCACCAAGCATGTATCGATTTTTTGGAAGTCTGATTATCAGCAGGTGAAAAACCCCCACACAGTAGATGACTTACCCTCTCAAGGATGCATAAGTCATCCAAAAGAATGATATTGATTATTCTGTATCACCACCTGCAGTCCCTAGATTTACGACAGGGGTAGCAGAGAATTACAGTATTATTTTAAAGAAATGCATTAAACAAATATTTGTACTACTAACCAGCATGCCCAGCCTTTAAGTGTCATACATTCCAAGTTCAGCTGACCTTTCAATTTCCCTTCTCAGTCCCTAAATAGAGAGCAGACCATAAGCCTCGCGTGCTGTCCAGTTATTAGCTCAGAAATATACTTTTAATTCCACTAACTGAGTTATTTTACACAATAAGTCCCATGGTTACGACTAAACTGCCTCCAGAAAACTGAGGCTGAGCAGCAGCAGACTGGTTGGGCAGCCCAGCAGCAAGAGGCACAACTCTGGTGCAACATTTTGCACCAGCAGGAGCCAGTTCCATGTTTGTTTAGGTGAAGGAAACTTCCATTTTGGACAAAAGAAATCACCAACTGGATGGCAAAGCTAGACATGCCCTGCAGAGTTTGCTTGTACGTGGTGAGAGAGTCATTGTATCACTGTTACAGCACGGCATCCAATAGTCCTGGAATTTTACAGAATTTCAAGTTAATATGAGGTGAAATTCTCCTCATTTCCCCTGAGTTGTTTCGGTTGCTTTGTGGGTTGTGTTGTTTTCATTTGCTTGGTTTTTGTTTCTTTTGCTTTTTGAATTCGATGCTGATTAATGTAATAATAACTGATTCAGGTAATGGTTTCAAACAATCGTTAGGAAATACTCCCGAGATTCCAGTTCTCAGTTTCAATTTCCAACATCTAAGAAGCTTTATTTAGAGAATGAAATGAGCTTTAATCAAACTGATAGAAGCTCCGTGAATTTCAAATTTTATCGTACAGCATTATGTAGCAGGAACAAAATTACTTTCTGTTGACTGTTTCATTAGCTCTCATTATGCAGTTCTATCATACATAACTGGAAAAATCTTATTTAATCCTTACTAAATACGACAAAGACCTCGAGTGAACCACTTTAAGTTAAGATCTCCTTATCAGAAGTCTTTATGTTAAAGGCACAGAGAGCTTTGATTCTAAAGAAAGTGTCTGTACAAGAATATTTACATAATAAATGAGATTATTTCTAGCCCAGAACTCAACATCACCAGAAATCTTTTAGGAAACTAAATTCTCAGATGTCTAATAAAATATAAAAGCAGCTGTGCCTTGAAAGTGGCTCTGACCTAATGTTACAGAACTAAACCAGACTGCTATTAAGTGACACATTCACTTCTATACCAGTTCCACATCTCTAACAAAGCACTGACTTGGCTTTGGACTGTGAGTGAAGCTGGAATTTGGTTTTTCCAGCTGTAGCCAGCCAAAGTGGCTCAGCAGAGTGCAACAACCCTGGAGCCTGCACAAGGAAAGGAGTTGGCCTGAGGACTGGGAACACAAATGGTCCTTTCAGTGGCAGGGAACAATGCCAGTGGCTCAGCCACAGCACATCATTTTACCTAAGGATAAAACACCCCAAGTCAGCTTTGTCTGAGCTCACTGGAGTCATGTGCATTTGCACTGGGGACTTACTTTCAGAAATTCCTACTTCTAAGAACATACAACTCAAGAGCATATACTGTGACAGGAAGAGATGTCTCTCATTCCTCAAAGCACTCACAGGCCTTTGCTCAACAACAGCTTTTGTGAACATCTAGCTGCCCTGTTCAATAATCAAACCATTCTGAAAGGCTGGTGGAAAAGCTTCCCCAAGAAAGTACCTCCATTCCCCTCCCTCCTCTGCTATTCTGCCCCTCTTTCTTTTGCTTCATAACTCTATGCTACATGATCCCATCCTGCTCCTTATATCCAACCTCCTTCCCTTTGCACCAGCTTTGGGGTTTGTCATATCCCTCACTGACTTGTTTCAATTTCCAAAGTCTGCAGGAAAAAAAGCTCCCAAGGAGATTATTTACACACATTGTTTTATCTTCCTAGCAGCTCAGTGAGTTGTACAGGATCCCAGAGGGGTGTGCTGAAAGGCAAAACTCCTGCAATGAAGTGCCCAGAGCATGTGGGCAGTAGCTGAGGGGGGAGTGTGTATGTGGAGACAGCAAATGCAGTGCTGGGAATGCTCCCTTTGGCAAAGTGAGGTATAAATGGGCTCAGAAACACAGTCAATCTGTACTTTGAGGCCAGCAGATATTTGGAATGCTGTTTGGAACAGTCTACAGCAGAGACAGACATTAATCATTTGGCTTTGGCTGCTAAGTTTTGTATTTAAACCATAGAAAGGCATCTCTGCCTAAGAATTCCATGTGCCACACCACCTCTTTACCATGTAACCAAAAGACAAGGACAGGGAAGTCCATCCTGAGTGAGGAAATGGGAACAATAAATGCTTTTTGCACTTTCAACACAGGGCTTTCTTCCAATAAAAGGCACCAAACACCATTCACTAAACTTAAGGCCAGTGCAATGACTCCAGTAAACATCAGAAAGGAGATAAAAATCAAAGCACATACTTTACTGGTTTCAACACCGTATGTTCCAAAATTATTCCTCAAGGATGCACAGAAGCAGCAGATCATGTAGTGTCAAAAATGAGAAAGCATAGAACACTGAACCTCCCATTTCCTGAGCAGCTTCAAGCAGGCAGGCTCTCTGCAAGGCTTTTTACAACATTCAGTGGCTACAAGAGCAATCTGACTTTGCTGCCCCTTTTGTTCTGCTCTCCTGTGTGGCTGCCTCAGCTGCCACATTTGTCTCCCTGCATTCCCAGCACCTCCTACATGGACAAGCAGATTGAATGGCTCCCTGCAGCTCTGACCTGCTACCCTGCCTCGGAATGAGCAACAGGAGATGACATGGCAAGATGGTCTTGCAGAAGACCCTTCCCAGCCCAAAAGCTGCCAGGGTCTCTCCTCACTGCAGTCCAGGCTAAGAACCTCCTCAGCTTTAGACAAGTGAAAAGTGAAAACTCCAGCTTCTTTTCCAGATCATTTTTCCTGTTTGTCTTGATTTGGTTGGTTTCTGTTTTCACTTAGTCATCTGCTGCAGGCCTCTTTAATGGTCATAGGCTTTTAAAATTCTCTGTCTGCCCTCTACTTGCAAATCAATGAAAGGGGAGCTGGAATGAGTAAGTATTCAACCCCCTGTGTCTAGGTTTGTGGGGGTTTTTTTATCGTTGTGCATAAAATACATGGACAGACTTTCTAATCAATGAAAAGGTATAATTCTCTTTTCTATTTGCAGTTAGAGATGCACAAGTGATATTTAGACACAGCAATCCTCCGGGACAAGATTCCAATCTGCTGAATGTACATGTTGCAAATCAGGTCAGGGACCTCTGGGAGAGCTGGTCACACTTCCCACAAGCTCTGACCAACCTCCTGTGCTAACAAAGTCTGTCACTTGGAGTAGCACAGGCAGCACAGCACAAACCCTTGGAGACTGCTCCTGCTGTGCCCCAAAGGTTGCAAAAAGGAAAAGGAAGATACATAGAGAAGTTCAACACCACTGAGTAAACTTCTCTTTATACACCAACCTCTAAATAATGTGACTGAGACAATGAAATGAAGCTTTGACATTAATAACAGACTCCTGATTTGCAGCTTCCTATGCTGTACCAATGCATTGGGTTTATGTGGCTATCAGGATATTTATCCTCAGAGATAGCACCCAGACTTGTCATCCTACCCCTTATTATGTAAGGTATTTTTGGTAGGAATTCAGTGCCCTAACACACTTTTATAGATTTCTTCAGCATCCTGTCCTGGAGCTTATTGTTGAAGGCAGTGTCTGCAAAAAGCCTGGCTGAGTTGTTGAGGCTATGCTGCTGGGATAAACAGCACACTGATCAGTTGTTTATTCCATCTGCTCTGAGAAGCAGAATCAAAGGCACTTGGAGGAAAACAACAGTTTAACAATCCTGTTACTTACTCCTTTTTGACCCCCGTGTGGGGGTGGAACAACTTGCTAACAAGGCTTAATGAAAAGCCACAAAACTTGACCCCAGATGACTAATGTGACACCCAGAAGCTGCTGCCATTGAAAAACATCTATTATGTATGTGAACTTGGGTAGATTAAAATTAAGATTTTGATGTAAAAATGCAATTGTAAACCTTCTGATTGTTTTTGTAAACCCTTATAACTGATGCACACAGAAAAGCCTGCATCTCTATTTCAGTGATAGCAAATGGTATATAAGATTTCTCTATGTGGCATGTTACAATAAGGGACTGTAATTCCTTAAATTCATACGGAAAAGGTTACAGATATTAATGGAAGAGGTTAGAAACTTAATGTAATGAAGAAATACACACCTGTGGTGTTAAGGACAGAATTCACCTCACTTGATGTGAGCTGTCTGTGAAGTGTCTACATGAGCTTTGTTCAGTTAGTGAAGAGGCAGACACTGGCATGATTCTGCTTCACAGACTGAGACTCCTCTATAGGATGCCATTAGCTACAGCCTAAAAATGCTTCTTTTGCTTCATTTACTATAAAAGGAATGTAGATGACAAGCTCAGATATAGACATAATACATGTCCACACTTGGGCAGATGAATCCTGTCTTAAAGTTGTAAAAAGTTTTGGAAAAAGAGTGTATAATCAAGATTTTTTGCTCTAACATTTATAGCACTGAGATTTCATGGTTTGCTTTGATATAAAATCAGAATTGGTTGTTGAAGGGATAGCTTTCATATATTCAAAGAACTTTAATTATAAAAAAATCGTTAGCATGGGTTTGGATTAAAAACAGGTTGAAGGCCATAAATGAAGACTGTGGCTGAATACCAGGCATGGAGCAAGAAGGGACACAGAATTTGGAACAGCTCACATACCTGGTTGTGATTAATTTTGTCACTAGGCAGCTGGAAATAAGCAGCAATACTATTTCAACCAATCTGCTCATAATATTAAGTTTCAATGAAATTGAAAGTCTAATGTGGATTAAAGAAAACATTATTAGGGAAACGAAAGAAAATAGGCAAGAGTTCCCCCAGGAAAATAAGATTCAGACTGGAATACATGCCAGCTAATAGCTGGAGAATGAAAATCCAAAATAAGAGTAATTCAAGAGATGTGAAAACTTGGAAATCAGTAATTGTGAAATAAACCTAGGGGAGATAGTGGAAAGATAATTAGGCCTCTATTCGTCATGCAGTGTGTAAGACTGAAAGGTTAATGCAATTTTGTGTTGCAGAGACATACACATTAAATAAACCACAAAGAACTAACAGTCTCCTCTCCACAGCCTGACTATACCTGACTGTTGCCTTGGGTTCTAAGGAAGTTGTTACTATGATTTAGAAGAGCAAATTGTGACACTTAATCTCAATGTTTTTTAACAACTAGGTTCAGATGACATTTCTCAAGCACTTTTATGAGGATTTTGTCAACTTTAATAAGCTGCACACTAGATAAAACAGAATGACTACACGATTCATAATGACTAACCATGTTTTCCATCTGATTTGAGTCTATTTTGAAAGTTTTCCAGGCCTAATTCAAACTTTGCCAATTAACAGCTCCATAAGGCATAAAATTCTAGACTCTGCATCATCTCCCCTTCTAAAGGCACAGCTTAGGTACTGGTCACGTGTATCTGGGAAATGGTGACTGATCAGTAGGCTGTGATGTTACAAATTCCAGTGTTTGTGTTAAGGTATGCTGACATTCAGTCTATTAACATGTTGGTTAAGCAGAGCCCACTGCTATTATTATTTCCTCATTGCTCTGCTAGTAATCCAACCACTGCAGTCAGTCCTTCAAGCCCTTGCTCATACCACTGGGAATTTCCAAAATTGCTATTATCCTTTGGGAATCAAATAGTAAAATTTAAAACTGGCTTTCAAACTAATTTGAAGTGAGACTTGCCAAGTTCATAAGCTCAGGGATGCTTGTTTGTCATAATTTGAATCCCTGGAGCTAGGCTGGCTGTAAATTTCAACATGTCATTGATTTTCTCTCCCCAGAAAGGAAGCTTCAGTTTGGATCTGCAGCCTCTACCCACACACATTTGAAAAGTAGATGATTGCAATTTTCTAGCTTAAGAGGAGTTCTATAAATACAGCCCAACATTCAGTTTTACTAAAGATGATGTGTCTGGAAGAACTATTTGCACAAGTGTTCTGCTACTGTGAGTGAGTCTTGCTGAGAAAATGGCACCAAAACTCTTCTTTTTTTTCTGTAGCTTGCCCATGTATCACCAGAAGCCATTTCAGCAAAGGATTGTTCCACAAAAAATGAATGTGCCACACAATCAAGCTCAAAAGAAATTGTGAAATCAGCAGATGATTTGTGAGGTAAGCCAATGCTGATGTAAAGCGAAACAAGGATTTTTTGTGCCTGCTACTTCCATTGAAGCAGGGCATCCTTACACTGCACGAGGAGAGAGAGCTGAAGCAGTAAATGCTCTCAGCCACAGCACCCCAGCAGCTCTGTACTCAGCACAGCACTGCCCACCGTGTGGCCAGCACAAATCTTCTCCTGTTCCATCACCTCACAGACACATTTGCACGGCCCACAGAGTGGCACAGCTCTGTGAATGTAACCCAGCAGCTAAAATCCCAGCTGCCTCTTAAAAGGTTAACTGCCATCAGTGACACTAAAAATTACACTGCTGATGAAAAAGAAAACCTAAACCCACTTCCTTACCCAGGATATATCGGCTCAAATGAACACATTGTTCTTAACATTGCATTTATTAGAGGAAACTGAGCTGGCTAATTGCACGAAATGTAAGGGATGATAGTTAGTGAAGAAGACCCTAAGTGAACCAAGTCCCTTTAATCAAATTAATTTCCTTCCTTCATCTTTTGAAGAGAAGAATCAGTCGGGCTTTTTTTTTCCAGTAGAAGCTAAGCAGAGGTTTCCTTCAGTATTCAGCTGACGCATTTTGTCAGCTCACTGCAGGTCATGGATATTGCAAGGTATTTTCTCAATAGAATTCAACAGTCAGTTCTCCTGTTCATCCCCATCATTGTTGAAAGACTCTTCTATTTCAAAATTGCTAAGATCTTTCGATGTAATGTCTTTGTTCTGTGAAGTGATTCAGATGAAAATGTGAAAATTCAGAAGTGATGAAACGCGATGACTGCATACCCAGTGCTTATCCTGGTATTGCTGTAGATGAATACCAGCCAAGAGGTGCTTCTCTAGGCTTTTCTACTCTGCTGTCCTGTCAAGTTCTCCTGATGGGGAAAACAATAACATAAAAGGGGCAAAAACCCCCAAAGTATTTCCATCCTGGTTACCTGACATTGCAGATTACAGCACACTAGTCAGACAGCTTGTATAAGCATGTTTGGGAAAAAAAAAAAACACTTTTACGAAGGCTTTCTCTTGCCCTCCAGCCCATTGGTTCATTTCATGTAGTTAAATAAATACACTTAGTCGAGAGCCCTTTTGTTGCCGCTTCCCTCAAGCAGCTGAGAGGAGGCACAAGTGCCCATTTCCATCTGCAGAGTGCGGCGGGGCGGCTGATCTCCCCGGAGCCCGGCACAGGCAGAGCCGGGCTCATCAGCAGCCCGTGTCACTCCGGCGTGCCCAGCCCTCCCAGCACCGCTGCTCACCGAGCTGCAAAGGGCCCCACCGCTCCCCAGACAAGGGAATTACAGCCCCTAGTGCTTGGCAAATAGGCTGGAGAGAAATCTCGTCGAGCCAATTATCGACTCAAGATCTCTTCGGATTGGTTTTGGCAATGATTTATTGAACGAGTTTGGTGTTCATCTCCAGCAGGATGTTTCCAAGCAAAATTTCGTGTCTTAACTGAAAACAGATGCTTCATAGGAGTGTTTCAGGAGAAAGCTCTCTTTGTTTTTATTTTATGGAAGGAATTCGGTGTTTGTTGAGTGGAAAGGAGACAGTTTCGTACAAGATGTGTGGGAAATTAAAACATCCAGACTTGCCAATTCAAAAAGTGGCTTTCTGCTTAGCATATCCTTTCCCTGACATGGGGAGCAGTCCTTGCAGGAGACCTGGGCTGCTGCCGCAGCCTTCCTGTCTGACCTGTTCCTATCCATCACTTGCAAGTTAACCCAAAACCCCACAAGCAGCGACCAACAACACACACCACCCTTCTTTCTCCCCACTGTCTGAACCCTTCACCAAGTCCCCTCATAGCCAGGAGAGTGGCTGGCAAGGCTTCCACTGTGTGTGGAAATAACCTGGCCAAGAACTCAGCTGAACAGTTCATGTCTACCTTAAAATCATTTCTCCAGTGCTACAGAAGCTCTAACTGCTGACATCCACCATCTTCATACTACCAGGATGCTCTTCACCTCTGCCTTTCAGAATTTCTACACCTTTTATTCACACACACATACACACAATACACACAGCACAGTGCAAGTGGAGGCAAGGTTGTTCCTTTTGCTCTCTGAGATGAGAGGAAAACCTCTGCTCAAAAGAAAACCATGTGACAGCCTAAGTAGTACATCTTTCCATTTATTATCTCGTGTTAGCATTGAAAAGAATGCTGATGCTTGCCCAGGCCACTCTTCACAATTGTTTGGGAAGGTGTTAGTCAGGTCTAAAGCAGGCTGAGAGTCTTTCTGTCAGTTTAACAGATGAGGTCAATCAGATGCAGATATAGAAACATTTGAATCATCAGAAGAGTCCAGAACATCAAACACATTCAGGAAAACAACAGAAACTCACCAGATTACAACAATCTCTTTTCTTCCCAGCTGGACACAGGACACAGAGACGTGGACACAGGACATGTAGGCCCTGGTTCCACTGTCTGAGAATGCAAAGGTGAACTGCAAATCACTGAAACAAGAGGCCAGGCCAGGCACATCCCCTTCTCCCAGCTCCTGAGCCTCATTTCACCCCTTCTCAGTCTTCACTTTACAACAGCAAGCTGACAAACAAAACTCTGTTGCATGAGACACACTTCAGTTTGTAGATCCTTTTCACCTAAGCACAAGCATTACTTGTGATATTTCTAATGGCGTTGTTCTGCCTGATCTCTCAGAGAAAAAAAATGAAATTTCCTTTGTATTTTTTTTTTTACGCCATTGCTTCTCTACCTGAACACACCTCATCCTCCAGTGCATCAGATGAGATGCATACAGAGCCTGAGATGGCTCACAGAGAACCTCAGGGTCCATGCTGCATTTTACACCGCCTTATAGCTGTGAAAGTTAGAACACACAAACTTACATTTCCTGGGCAGCCTTTTGGCCAAGAGGGTCTGTCCTGAAACAAGACATTAGGGCCTGGATATACAAAAGATTATTCACTAAGGGAACTGAGGAGAAACTTCTGTGTGTCCAGCAGGAAACGAGTCAGTGGAACTGACTGACAAACGCAGCGAGAGGGGCTCAATCTGTGAGTGACTTTAAGAAATGAGTGACATAAAAAGGATAAAGTAATTACATAAAAGAAGGGAGTGCAAACAACTGAAAGGCAAATGGGCACACAGAGCATGGAAATGCTCTGCTGTCTTTCAGTTCCCAAGATGTTCCACGTAATCATTTACTATTAGCTCTAATTGACTTCAGTGCAACAAAAGCACAAGACATTTCTGGACAAGCAAAATACACAGGCACTGCTGGGTGGCAACACAAAAGAAGTGTAACTACTTCAGGGAAGTCATGGCTTGGCAGCTGATGAAAAGAAAGGAGGAAAGAGTTATTCTCTGCATATTTTTCTAAAGCCTATATAGTATACAACTTCCTCACACAAACAATGCCACCTACCTTACATGACCCCCCTAGGGATAAGGTAATTAAGTTACCTTGTAGAGATTGGTGCTTAATTAAAGGTCAAACTAAATTGTACTTGGAAACCTCAGCAACATGTTTGTGTTTATTCCTGTGCCAGAAAGTTGCTATTAAATGTGACTCCCTTTGTGGGCTTGACCACTTTTCCTAATCCTCACCTGCTGCTGACCATTTAAACATCACATTTCTCAGCTGAATTCCACATTAATTGACACAATTCCTTCCACCACCATACTTTAATACCACAACTCGAATACCAAATGTTTATTGTTAGCCTAGCAGTGCAATAGAAAAGGAGAACAGGAAAAGACTGCAGCTCTTGCAAAATGAACCATGGTACACATGTTTGCTTATACATCACTCACTGTACTGTTTGGACACTTATTAACAGTTATTCTCATAATAAGTTATGTTGGTTCTGCTGACATGCAGCTATCATTTAGCTTTTGTGTTACATGTTGGCTCAATATTGTGCATTCTTTGTGCTAGAGCCTAAAGAAATATATGTCACTACAAAAGCAAAAGCCTGAAAAAGTACCCCTCCAATAAGTCCTGTAACAGCATGAATTCTGAGTATGAATGTTAGCTACTGATGTCAAAAGTAGTGAAATTAATAAACAAGTTTATCAGTAACAGACAGAAGTGAAAATTACCTATCAGTGAAGTTTATAAACACATTGGTTTTCAGCACTTCTGCAATTTAAAGCCAGGCATATCTTTTGGAAGCACAGCATTTTAACATTTAAAAACAAACCACATTCATGCCTTTCTTCCTCCACTTTTACATTTTAACTCCCAACACTTTGAACAGGATATTAATGCAGACAAGTCTAGGACTGTACATAAATACTTCCAAGCATATGGACAGCCATTCTTTTAAAGAAAAAAGAACTTTGACAAAGGCATTTTAAAGTTGAATCAGAAATACTTATTGACAGCTAAAAATACCTCTGTTACAGTGTAAAAGGTGCACAAATGCACTTTCTGTGAATTTGTACAGAAATCTCTGAGGATTAAATCTACAACACAGAGCTGAGATTCAATTGTGAGCAGCAGGACAAGTAACTGAATGACAAAAAATGATCACAAAGAACTCCCTGTAAGACAAAACTGTCTCTAGTGTTTGGTTTTGGCTGCTGTGTCTTCTGTCAGTCACTGACCACTGCACTGCTGCTGCACCTCTGTGTGGCCTGTCTTGCCCAGGTGCAAGAGGAATAAATATGGACTCTTCCCAAAGTGAGGATGAACTTTGTGCAGCTGGAGAGGGACAAACAAAGGCTTGGATGCTGTCTCTCCTCTTACAGCAGCCCAGGGAAGCACAGCTGGGCTGCAACACCACATCCTCTGTCCCTTCCTGGTGTTGAATAGGACCTGCTGCTGCACAGAGGAACATCCAGGCTCTCTGAATGGCAAACAGGATAGCAGACAGACCACAGCAGTCTGGAAGTGCCAGTGTTACACTGGGCTTGCATTACTCATGGCTTGAGTTCTGTGAGGTTTGAGAATGCCTGATGTCATGGTCTGGCTGTGCCTCAGCAGACACAAAGCACCAACAACACCCAGATCTGTGTCACAGTCAGACAGGCAGGTGTAGAATGCAACCCTCAACAGCAGGAATCAATACTGCACCAACACCCAGGGTAATGAATATTTATCATTCCCAACTGATGCTTCTGATTTCAGCCTGGTTTGCTCTTCTAAACAAAGAAGAAACCTGCTTGTTCAGGAGTCTTTGGTGATTTAGATACAGCACTTTTTAAACAGTTACAGAAAACCTGTGCACCTGTAGCCACACGCAGGGTTTGTATGTGTGTGTGTCCATCAAAACAGAGGAAACCATGAGGAATTATCTCACTTGCAGTCAGTTATGGGAATCACTTGCTGTGGGTGGATCAGTAACTGAAGTCTCACAGGTCAAGATATGGCATTCTGTGGTGCCATATTAGAAATTAAAATACATATCTTTAAAAATTATTATTTATTATTTTACTTATTATTTCTCTTTTAATAATTATTTTGACTTGTTTAAAGTGTAATTTCAGAGCTCATTTAGGGAAACATACAGGGAGGAGTTGGCAGAACATTTATTTGACCAGTCTCTCTGTACAATACAGGTTAACTATAAACAAGGTAGAGAAAAAATAATAAAAAATAATACACAAAATGGTCTGGCACTTGGGAAGTGCTCCAGCAAACTGAGCTGCAGCTCCTTTAGCTGTCCTGCCCTATGGCACACATTTCAATGCATCATTTCACACCACTCCAGCACATCTTAAAGGATTTCTTAAACTGGTGTCAATAAAAGGCCTTTCTGGAAAGCAGCTCAGTTATCCACATTGCTGAGCAATTCTGGAGAAGACACTGAGGGACACAGGAGAAGCAGAGTATACAGGCCTTCAACAGACCAGCCCAAGGACTTGCTCCAGCACTTACAGTAATTAATGGAAGCCTTGCCACTGATTTCTGTGAGGTTTTTGGGTCACACACAATTAGCATAATTCCAGATGTTTTCACTCCCTTTAGTGTGAGCATGACTCTGTCCAAACATCTTAGAGATCAACTCCACCCAGAGAGAGCCTCATCATGAGTTACACACATGGAATTAAGCATAATCTTCACATTGTTTTCCAACACTCCATTTTCCACTCCCTGAGAAAAACTGTGCTGTGTCTGAGACACATCACAACCAATAATCCTCAATTTGACATAGACATACTTTTTTTTTGAGATGAAACTTCCTGATGCCTAATGCAGGGGCACATTAAGGAACCATTAAAACACATCTGATCATGTAGGAAGTGTCACAGCCCAAATCAGCTTTTACACTGTCCATCTCATGCTTTTAGAGCAAGAGCTACAAAGCTGCTGAGATTTTTGTGTAGCCTGCAACATTTGTAAGAGGCTTAACATAACTAACTGTAGCTGTGTTCTGTTCAGGCAGTTTCTCCAATGTGCCCCAAGACAGAGTTACTTAAATGACATCTTCCCATCTTGGAGACATTCTCAGTGGCTGATGAGTGCATTAGAATGCAAGACAGACTCTAACTGTGATTATATAACCCTGTCCTACACTTGGGACAAAGATAATGACGAGAACAGAAAATGTATCTGCTCTATTCTCCTGACTGCCAGTTTTTTTCCTAATGGTCAGTTATGCAAGTGTCCCACGGGAATCTTTCATAGTAATTTTGCTACAATGAACACAGTCAGCTCAAAAGATTTTTTTTTCCTACCCCAAGGAATCATAAAAATGAGAGATGACAGAGTTGCTAGGTCACCTTACCCTTTATTCCACTCTATACTTAAGACTGTGTTCCATACAGTTATATTTATTACTGGTCTGCCACTGAAAGAATTTCTCTGATTTAGATCACTGAAATCCCATGGGAGGGAAGTGGACGAAAAATTATTTACTTCAGATAATGATCTAGTTTATTCTCCTTGATAAAATAAAACATTCACATAAATACATTGACATCAACCATTTCAGTCAGAAAACACCATGGTTTATAAAGTGCTTGTTTGGAGCTGTTCCCATTCTGCTGATTTTTAGAGCTGTTTGTGGGGCTTTTTTTTTTTTTTTTTAAGCAAGGTCAAGGAGATGGTAAATGTGAAATCAACAAATTATAGCAAAGTTTTGCTTTTAAAAATGCTCTTTTGCCTTTCAGTGATAGAAAGCAGTAACTCCTCTTCCTGATTTTCTTTTTCAGCCAAACACTAAAATCATAGATACATAAAATCAATTCCAAACTGCCCTTGTGCCAAAACTGAGAAACACAACTTCAGAGCTTAACTTGGAAAAACTCAAAAAACTAAAACTCACCTTTAACTCATAATTTATTTACTTGAACTAGTATGGGTTTATTTTGCATAAAAACTAAGGCTTGCTAAAATTTAAACATTTTAAAAGCAGAAAGTACTCAATACAGACCACAGAAGAATGTTTTCAAACTGCTGGTTGCATACAAAGATGTTAGGATGAGCTACTTATGCCATCAACTCAGCAACAACATTGCTGATATTTAAAATATCAAGTTTTTAAATATTTAAAATCTCAAAATCTGCCATTTGACATAAATGCTCCAGGGGCCTGCTTAGCCAGAGTTCTGCACTAATGAAGTTGCTAAAACTAGTTGGAATAATTGGCTATTATCTTTTTTCATCAGCAAAGCTTTGGAAACCTCAAATGAAACCAAATACTGAAATGGTTAATTCACTTGCAGCAGAAATTCCAAGCTAAAGATTACCAAAGCTGTCTGTACTTTTAGGCATCTCAGGCCTAACGTGGTCCATGGATTTGCTGATGGCTCTAGAAAAAACAAGTGCCAGTTGAGTGCTGAGTGGGAACTAAATGATACAGTGAGAAAGGAGCAATAAAGCTGAGATGAAACACAAACCCATATGGGCATCAGCTGCTCCAGCCACATGAGAATGAACCAGCACACCACAAAAACTTGCTTACCTCCTCTCAAGTGCTGTGAAGTTTAATAACTCAGCTTTGCAAATAGTTCTAAGGTGGGGGATGAAACCTCTGAGAAACTTACAAGCCATACTAAAGGAGAAAGGAAGCATTTTTTTAAACTGCAGCTGAGGTTGCAAAATTACTACTTTTAGATCATAATTGTCATTAGAGATACAAAAGCTACTTCACTGAAGAGTCTGAAAATCCGTTTGGCTCGTTATAACAAACTCCATACTGAGTTGCATGTTTCAGCTCTGAGATCTGCAAATTACAAAAGACAAAAGCAGTTCAGGTATTTGGAAGCTGTAATTTACTTGCCACTGCACTAATTCTGAACAGCCCCAGTCAGAATGCGTGCCCCAAGATTCACACATTTCCCCTCCCGTTTAAAAGGAATTCTCTAAACTGCTTTCCAAAACAACTGTTACATATTCCGTGGGATATCCCTTAACTTGGTATTCAGCACAAGCAATTTCACTTCACTTCCAAATGTCTGTGGGCTGCAGATGTTGGATTGGGAATTTTCACTTTACTGTGTATATGTGCCATTAGATCTTGTCAGGGGTTGGGCTCCATGTGTGGGCAGCTGGTTGGAGAAAGCTGCAGTTTCTGGTACATTCAGACAATTCTCCTGGTGAATGAAATGGTATTGACAGTTACTGATTCAAGATGTGAAGAGATCTCAGAAAACAAGAGGTGACCTTTCATGGTCACAACTTAAGAGTCACCTAAGTACCTTTCAAAAACATTTTAAAATGACTTCTAATTTGAATGTTACTCTGGTATAAGTGTTATTGAAGTGTCAATGGGACTTTTTCAGAATTAAATAATGAACAGGGATTTGGCCTTGTGGAGGAATTAAAACCAGCAGACTCTCACAATAATGCTCAAAGACAAAATACGTGATGAAGGAAAAGAGCTAGTGAAGATTTGTATCAAATCAAGCTGTCTTGTCCCAAAACCTCAGATCTGCCTCTTTCATTAGACAGTGGCTAGTAACTAAACCAAAAGAAAAATTAAGTAAGAAAAATTGAAGATACTTCAAGGGAAATGTGTTGCACAAACCTCACAGCAGAGGTGGAAAGAACTTCCCTTGCACCACAGCTCAATGAGAGCTCAATAAGCAGAATGCCCAGTTAGTAACAGCATCTGCACATCCCATTGTGTTGACATTGAAGAAGTCAGTGTACTGCCCTGGCATCCAAGAGAGTTCACAGCCATGGATTTTCTTCTCAGTTCCCCCAAATAATTCTAATTTCTGGTCCCAAGCCACAACATTACCATTCTGTTAAAGTGACAGTAACCTGGAGGTCAGAGTGAGCTAATTGATGTGATTTTTGTAACTGCAGTATAGGTTTAAATATCCACAGTTGAACCTGAGTAGACTACAATGCTGTAATTGCTCCACAGCTTGCAATCAAGCATATGGGAGGTTTTTCCAGGCTATTTTCTGCCACTTCTGGCTGGTTTATCCTCATCATTAGGACATATCAATAGCTGTCCAACATCCCCATGCCCATAAGACCTCTCTAACCAGGCTATAAAGACCCATGCAGAGAGCACCAGCTATGTTTACACTGAATTCAGCACAGGGGCTTGGTTCTTAGGCACAAGAGCTGCTTAGTTCCTGAAGTATTCCTGGTGCTGCCTCACTAGCATCTTTATCTCCTACCTCCTTGTAGTGAAATGAGGGAGCAGTGTCTGGTTTTCTACACAAATGGGCAGAAAATTTAGACATTGAGTATTTCTGAATGTTCTGGACAAAGTCAAGCTGATGTGAGGGACCAAACTTTTACTAACTTCAAGAAGAGAGGATTTATTCCTCTGCATCTGCCTGCACTCCTTTATCAGTTACACTTTGAAGTATTCCTGTCCCTCAGATGATGAACACATGGACAAAACATACATGTGCTTAAGTATAAAGTACATTCATTTTTCTTTTAACTGAATTTGCTTCCCTGTCAGTCATTCAGTAACTCTAAATAATTTTTAAATTTATCATACACCTCTGCAGAAGCATTAAAAGACTGTTATCTTTGCCATGTTCAGCTTGTGCCATAGACCCTTACCTAACTCAATTCAATTCCACTATTTGGGACAATGATGGGTAGGAGTAACACCACTCCTAAATTGTTTCCCCTCTGCTTTAGGGAGGTGAACATTTTTGCACAAGGACCATTCGAATTTTCTTGTTGCATAAAAAAAAATAATTTGCAAGGATGTGTAAATCAGGCAGAAGTGGCCACTGTGATATTTTAAATATGTAAGCCTATACATGTAAGCATTAGAAATCAGATTTAACAACTGCTCAGGTTCATTTAAGATCCTGGTTATGCCACTGAACATTGCAATGAGAAAATAGTAAGGTTCAAGAGAGAACACAGGAATTTCCTCAGTAAATGTGGTGATAACTGGCATGTTGCTTGAATGGAATAGTCCCAGGAAGTGGAACAGGAGACATCAGCAATATGTACAGGGAAAGACAAAGAGAAGGAAACAGGCACCCACAGGAAGAGCAGCTTTAGAGATAATGCTGTTGTGGTGTTCCCACTTTCATGACCATCATTCTTTCTGGCATTAAATCCCCTATTCTAAACTTAAGAGGGGTCTTTATAGAGACAACATTTCTCATCCAGTGCTCCAGGGTTGGGCATGCAGCACGAGGGAACCTGCTGCTCTTCCCCACATTTGGTGCTTTGGCAGAAGAACCCTTTTCCTGACACACCTCAAAGGCCTTTCAAGCACAGATCTGAAGTGCAACATCTATTTCTAAACCCATATCTATCTCACCTCTTCATACCCAATTAAAATCCCATAAAACTGTTGCATGCTCAGGTAAAAATTACATTGGAGCTCAGGCCCCAGAGGTCAGCAGCATTTCCAAAGGCCATTCATATAGAGCAGATACAATATTTTTAATTTCAGAAGCTGTCCTGAAACATCCAACTCACAATTATATTGGGTCATAAAAGCAAAATTCACTTAAACACGGGCAAAATAGAACATGCTTAGAAGCAAAGGACCTGCAGAGAGCTTTACAACACAAAAAGCTGAGGCTAGCTGACTGCCTTCATGTCATGTCATGATATGTTATCTTTTACACACATTAATTCTGCTAACTGGTGCCAAGGGATTTTCACAGCCATTTCAGCACCTCCAAGGTGACACCTAAGGGGAATTACATTTCACATCAGTAACTAAGTGTAAAAGCACATGAAAACGTGTGTGGATATGTGCTAAAACTCACTATCACAGGATCCCTTAAAGTCCTTTAAATCTGGTCCTTGCTCTTCCTCTACTTAATACACTAGTAATCTGTATCTTTTTAAGCAAGGTTCTCCACTCTACAGAAAGGAAAAAAGGAAAAAATTCATCAGCATGGAAATAAAGTAGGAAATTACGCATGAAGGACTAAGTTGTTCTTGCAAAGATTGTGCTGTGGCTGTGCAGTGTATAGCTTTGTAAAATGCAGGTTAAAATGTGGTTCTCCAAGACAAGTACTTTTGGACTTCCCATTGACAAATGATGCCAGTTGTATAAATCTGAGCAGACCTTTCCCAGTTTCTTGGCTGCTTTTCTTTGTTTTCTGTTTTTTCTGCCTTCCACTTCCCATATTGCTGCAGTGGTGACCTACTTGCAGCCCAGAGAGAGAGGAGGTGGCTCTTGCACCAGGTGTCAGCACAGCTGATGGGAGCAATGGGAGGGCTTGCAGAGACACAGTGGGCTCCCACCAACTCCCTGGAGGAGCCCTTCACCTCATATAAATCTGACTTTACCACTAGGCACTTAGAAATATTTATTAGAAGTTACAAATATATGTCCTAATAGCATTTCTACATGCTTTATATTATATTAAAACACCATGCCTTATTTTAATAACTGGGTTATAACCAATTGAAGCTAGTGAGCTGCATGATGTTTACAAGCATTATTTATAGTTGTTTTTTCTGGCATGCTTTTTTTTTTTCAAAAAACAGAAATCATTATCAATTGCTTAACATTTTGCAGGCTTTGAACAGCTTGGGCAACAGTCCATAAAAACTGGTTTAGGAAATTTAAGAGAAAAAAGGCTCAGCTTTTTCCAAAAACAAAACCAGAGAAAATACCTGCATTTAACAATTCAAAACAAGCAAACAAACTTACAAGTGCTTAGTTAAGGAGCTTTCCAGCATTCACACTTCTGGAGTGTGCATTGGATTATTTTTTATTGCCAAATTACTGGCAAAGATTCAGGAATTATGGACACTTATTGACGTCCAAAAAACATCTGCCCAATTTTCACTGAATTGCTGTGTCTGAAGCTGCCATTTGCAAATATTCAGTGAAAAATAATTAAAGACTGGCGAGGAAATCCTCAGAGGAGCCTGTAATGATAGCAGCACTCAGAATGATTTGGGAAGATAAACCCGTTAACATTTGTGAAACACTCCGATGCCACGATAATGAACTGCACAGAAAGCCCCTGAGACCAGGAATAAATCTGTAATCAAGTGTGATATTAGGACACTGCAGAGTGAATAGAACTGTGCACCTCACACTGAACACTAAAAAAAGACTGATTTTCCCCATGGTCACTGGCAGCCATCTGTGGGCTGCTGGAAGGAGTACCATGGAAAGAAGAGGTGTACATACTGATATAGGAGACAGAAATAAGGGTTTGGTAAAATTTTATACACAGAAGTGCCAGATTAAGTTCAGGGATTCAAAACTGTGTCTCTGTACTTCAGCTTTTGAGGGTTAGCCTTTGCCAACTCAATCCCAACTCAAGTGTCTGCACAGCACCTGAGCAGCCCAGAAGAGCAGCCTGCCAAGAAAGGGTGCCAACTGGCTGAATAAAGCCAATTCTTCCCTCCCATACAGGTAGCTCATAGAAATGAATGTTGTCCAGACTAACAGCCCATCCTCTGAAAGAGGTCACAATTTCTTAAAATGTCATCCTCAAAGAAAGGCTGGAGCCACTACTACACTTACAGCTGTGGCTGAGCTTCCTGCATGTGTGTACAGATTTATGGACTGAACATTCTGTTCCCTACCAGATCCTTGACCTATTGTACACTACAAATTTATTTTCCCTGGCAGTCAAAAGGGAATGATTAAACCAGGTGAAGTGATTACAATCATATATTCATGCATAAAAAAATAGCTTAAATACTTTTATCTTGGATGCCTCCCAATGTTTATATTCATACCTGTATCTGTGCTATTTCATTTTTATTTTGTGCTGAGACACAAGTCCAGCTAAACAGAAGACATACAATTGTAGAGGCTTTTTTTACTTTTGTTCACACTGAACTTCTTCAGCAAAAGAGTAGATATGAGCCAATATTTCTCCAAACTTATGCCTCTTTTCTTTATATAAACATCCGTTGACTCAATTACAAACCTCTCAAGTCATTTTTTTCAGCTATCAACCAGACATGCAAACATGAGAGAAAAAAATCCATTTGCTTTTGAGGAAGAGCATGGCAGCATATACGAAAACCCACACCTCTGGAGCTCCTCCATGCACACCTCAGGAGGTTCTTCAACTGGAAAAACAGTGTAAGAATTAGCTATTTCCTGAGAAAGCTGAAGGAAGAGTCAAAGCATTCATTCTCTGAGCAGGGAAAGAGAAAGCTGACTCTCAGCATCTTCAATATAGTGATGGTGCTGAAGGGTAAAATGTTTATCTTAACCTTAAACCCACTCATTTTAGAGAACAATGAAAAAATGAAAGCAGTATTTTATCTATCTACCTTTGTAATTTGTTATAATTCTGTGCAGCCTTTTTGATTCTCTTATTGGGGGAGTGAAAGAAGGAAGGGCTTCCAAAACTTTTCATTAAAAGAAACTTCTGTAACGGAAATAATTCACTAAGTGTGCTGTTCCATAGAGGAGAAGCCAGTTAATGGAAGACACAAATTGTTTAATTTGCTGTCTGGAACAACAGAATAAACAAAACTAACACAGATCAGCTGTGACTTGCATGTGCCTTCAGATTTCATTCCACTGGGGAGAGCATTCCTCTGCAGATATTTGCCATGTTTGCCTGATGAGTTAGGGTAAACAGATGAGGACTGGCCTAAATGAAAACAGTGCTGAAGGAATGACAGAGCAGCTCCCAAGCTAGCAAAGCACCTAGAAGGTGTTCACTGCTCTTGGGGAGCTAAAGGCTGGCCTTGACAACTTGTGTTCCTGTGCATTCCTGCTGGTGACCTCCTCGTGCCTCCTGGTCTTTGGTTCTGGGGTCTCAGAAGTGGAGCACATGTCTGGGGCCAAGGGGGGCAGGTGCTACCCAGAGCTCAGCAGCAGAGGTGACAGCATCACTTCATCTCCTTCAAAGCCTGGAACACCACTGGGGCTGCAGTACCTCGACTGCTCCCTGGCTCCTTCCCTCACAGCATCATCTCTGCTGTGACAGTAACCCACTTCCCCACCCTTCCTTTTTTGCCACAAATCCTCAGCTGTCATTCATCCCCTTCTACATTTCTCATCCCTCTCTTCGTTTCTTTCATTTGATAAAAATAAAAGTGAACTATCTGACAAGCAGAAATGCCACTCTCACAACCCTCTTTGCCTCAATGAGGTCACACAACTTCTCTCAGCTACAAATTCACCTCAACCCAGCCACACCAAATTTACACTTTACTTAACACAGTGGATTCCCAGGTCTTTAGGGAGGCTACCTCTGTGGCCACGATGCAATAAAGGATGACACTGGTCTTTGTCTCATTGTTTTCTCTGAATATTCTGTCTATTTTGCCCACAGTAACCAGAAGGGAAGTACTCTAGATGACAGTATTGCCACAGTTCTTTTAGCAGATGGTATTTAATTTGTTGCAGTCAGAAACCTCCAAGATAGTAATAGCTCTCTGTTGAGAAGGAATTCCATAGAACAGCAACCAGGCAAGTTTTTGCACATTATGCCATGTTTCAGAAATGTATTTAATTATAGACCCACAAAGCCTGTGACTAAGATTCTATTTGACCTCTCTCAGATCTCTCAGAGACACATTTCTATTTCTGAATTGTGAAGGATGCGTGTTAGAAGTCAAGATGTTAGCAAGAAAAGCCAAGTGGGAATTACTGATTAATTTAACAGGATCTACCTACTGAACTCCTTACTCTGATTAGCATGCAGAATCAGCTGAAGAAGCCCAAATACCACTTACCTTGGAAACAACAAACAGTTTTAGAACAACTTTATAATTTATAATCATTATTAAACTGAAATACCCCTTTCACAACAACATGCAATTAGGTGAGAGAACTGTGTTTAAGTGGCTTGAACTATTTCATTAGCAGTTCTTCCTGAGTACTAAGGGCTCAGCCCAATTCTGGTACTCTCAAGAAAATGTTTTCCAAGGCCCCTTATGCACTGGGATAATTTTGCTTAGCCTTCCTATAACGTTTTTAGACAGTCTCAGCTTGCTGTACATTTTAACCTCTGCACTGTGGAAAGTCTTGAGGAATGAGCTATAGAGCCCTTTCCCAGTATGACTCCCAGCTGCCACGTCCCTCCAGAGACCAAGCCATTCCCTGGGAAAGCAGGCGTGAAGCAGTGGGGCTGTGACACTGCCACGGACACACAGACCTTTGGTGCTGCTGCTGTGACAGCAGATTTGTGGTGGGATGTGATAATGATCTTTCCTGCAAATTCAGCTCACACCTTAATACGGGGACAAATTGCCACTGCTCCAGGAAATTTAACTGCCTTAAGAGTCTCTCTTACTCAGCTGAAGTACAATCTCCAGTTAAAAGACTTCTTGAAGCACAAAACGTTGGCTTAACTCTTCCCTCTTTGACTTTAGGTAGAGGCTTCTGTAACTTAAGGGTGTCAGATCACTACTGAAAGCTTTTAAAAACTCCACAGCAAGTTTACCATCTTCTCTGCCTCCCTTTCCTTTGCACTGGCCTTTTAAGAAGGAGAAAATAAACCAGAGAAAAAGCCAGCTGCTGATTTACTTCCCAGTCCAGAGTCCCTCACTCAGTCACCCTGCCAATACCCATTTACTAGTGCCAGCACCAGTGTGTGAAACAAGCTGCTCCTTCTGCTGCATTCAGGATTTCTGCCACAGCTTCTGTGGCCTCCGTGCCCTCAAAAGGACTTTGAAAAAAGACCAATCTGCTATTAAACACTTGGTTCAAAAAAGCCTTTGAATAAACACAAAAGCCGCAGTCCCTCACCATTTTTCTGCTCCCAGCCTTTCCACATGGCATGTGGAGAAGGGGGACTGTGTTGCTGTGCAAGGTAATCCCTGGGAAGGTGGCATTGATAATGACCATTTAATTTCTGTTCACAAAGCCTACAAGTGTTGCTATGTCAGTAGTAACACTGTTATCCAGTATGGGAGAAGATTGAAGATGGTCAAGTGAAAGATAAAGTAAAATGAAGCACTGCCCTTCCTAAAGTGTAGAGACTGGCCTTCTAAGAATCAATGGCCAGAGCTGCCTTATAAATCTCCTCCTTCAGTTGTCTACTCTGTGCATAAGTTGCAGATGTCAGCAGCACTGATGAAGGAGATTAAATGGGTTTAGAGTGACTTTGTGGAACAAATGTAATAGATTCCAAAGATTGCTGCTTGGGGCCTTGCACGCTGGCATTGCTGCATACCAAACAGCACACTGGGAACAACTGCTGTGATCTGCACTTTGTACTTCCCCAAGTTTGCTTCCCAAAAGGCCAGGACAGTCTCCTGTTCTCCACAAGTACAGAATTCACAATTGGCTATTTCATCATTTATTTTCTCTCCATGTAGTTCTACTTTCTGTACATGTACACACATATATATGTACTTTCTTTGTATATAAACAAAAATGAAAAAGGCTCTCAGCTTAATATAGCTTAAATATGGCTGTCCTCCTTCTTTCCCCTTCCCACACCCCCATCACAAAAACATGCACCACATTTTCCCCGTGCTAAATGAGGACTGTAATTGAGAGATATGGGTAAGAATTTAAGGCATCCTTTTACTACAAAAAGTATTTACTAGATGCATGCCTCAACAGCAGTATTACCAGGATTAAATTTGTTCAAGCTTGATTCAGCACCTAAACCACCGACAGAACTCACATTCGCTTTGCTGATGCAGCATCAAACAGAACAAAGATCAGAGCAAGCCTTCAGCTCTTAGAGCAGCCAGCTTGGAAGAGTGTTGAGAAAAGCCCCAGCTGAGCCTGCCTAGATGGGACACGCACACCAGGGTGTTCCCAGGCTGTCCCCGCAGGCACGGAACTGCCCAGGTACAGAACTGCTGCCATCGCCTGGCTGAACCCGAGCCTTGGAGCCGTGAACCAGCTCATGCTCTGGGGTGTGCTCCTGCAATACAGCACACCTGAGGCACTGCAGTTTGGGGCTGAAAGACAGCAGCAGCAAACTCAGCTCAGCCCGGGTACCAACCTCCTGTCCAGAGCACTACAGGATGTGGGAGATGTGCTCTCCACACCATGGCCTTTAGGGCCTTTAGGAGGATCCCAGCCTCTGCTTCTCTGCAGAACTGTTTGATGGTGGTGGATTTTGGGCAGTTGTTTCTGTGGCTGTCTGGCCATCAGACAGCTGAGGATCTGAAATAAAAGGGAACCAAATCCTTTACCCTAGCAGGCAGAATCACCTATTGGTAGGGAAGATGTCCTAGAATGGTATTAATTTTTCCTGAGCTGTGAAGGCTGTGTAAAGATTTCATACAAAATATGCACGCTGTTCTTTCTACATAAATGAACTACAAGATTAGCACTGGTTTATGAGTGGTAAATGTAACAAATGGATGGAGTCATCCATCAAACTCCTAATTGCTCCTAAGAACTCAGTATAAGCACCAAAGCTCTGAAGTAGGCAGCCAAAGTTGTTTTTTATTTATTTACCCTACAGTGACTTCACAGAAAGTTGCCAGCCCTAAACCCTGCCCCCCCAAAAAATCCCAAACCTGTGAAACTAGTAGTCTCCCCCCTAAATAAACAGACAAACCCACAAAAATATCTTATCTTCACCACTTGGAACTGTTAGCTCTCTGTTACAACCTTGCCCAGAGTGAGAAGGCAACTACTAAGACAGTGACTTCAGAACTGGATATACCTATCCACCCACATCCCCCAGTACACCCCCCAAACTCATGCTCTTGCCAGGAAATGTGAGTGAGAAACCCAGGACTTAGGCTACAGTTGGCATTCTTCCCCTTCTACCTTCCACAATCAATTTTGAAGAAATCCAAGGAGCTCTAGTACGGGAGAGCTGTGCCAGATTCTACTTCCTTGCCCTCCCAGAAGAACAAAGCCTCAGCTCCTGGCCTCTGCCCTGCCAATACCTCCCTCTATGAAGCTACAGACACGAGGACAGATGGCCAACTCAAACGTGCATTTCTGTGCTTCCTTTCCAATCTCTCTGGCACGACCAGATGGCATTCTGTGTCTGCCTGGTATAAATTAGAACTTACGAGTGGCTACAGCACTGCCAACAGCAATCAATTCCACATCCTTTCCATCACCCTCTTTTCCAAGGCTGGGATGTCCCTTTCCATGATGATGAATATCTGATTGAGATCTATGAGAGAGGAAAAAATCCCATGGAAAACATCACTATGGAAATAACTGAAGTGAGGGAATGAGAACAGTGATGTAGTCGTGTGGAGCGCTGATAAGGCACTGGCAAGGAAAGAACAAGAATAATTTAGGTGTTTGTCACTGTGAATGTAGATTTGTGACCATGGAGTTTGGATCCTCCTCTGTCAGTGGTCTCTTTGTACCATGCAACTCACCAATAATTTCAGTAATTGTTACTAAAATGTCACAACTGTTAGAGAGTCTGACAGAAAGCCCTAAAAATCTTAGGGCTAAATCTAAACCTTATCTTGAGATAACAGAGTTGTTCCTCACTGGATTTTCCTTCTGCCTCTTACCCTGAGATGTGTTTCTGTTTTTCCCTTCACTGATGTGAATTTTCCTTAATCACTTGTGATTCTGTTCTACATGGTTTTCACCACAGAGAAAAACAGCAATAAAATATTGAGGTTTTATTTGTCTTGGTTGAGGAATTAAGCATCTGTGAAAGTAACAAATTCTTATTAATTTTTCCCATGTAATTCTGTAATTTTGACAGCTAACTCTTAATAACAGCAATCTTGTTATACTAATCACCAGTCTCCCTGGAAGATCTCATCACTGCTGACAAAATCCTATTGTGTCTTATAAACTTATCCAAATCCGCCAGGAGTGTTTCTGGGGAAGATCAATCTGTTTCTTCCTTGTGAGCAATGGAACCAAAATCACCTACAGGGAGGACTGCTATCCACTTGGTGTTTCCTCTGCTGTCCCTCTCCTTTCTGGCACGCTCCTTCTGAGGCCAGAAGTTTTCCAAGGCACACGGCTGCAGGAGTGTGTGTGCTCTGAGAATATCAACAGGGCTGCACTGTGAATTTGAAAAGCAGAGACAGTGCAGCAACAGCAGCTGTAATGAGCTGGGAGCCTTCATCTCCTTTCTCCTCTGCTTCTTGTTATGAGCTCATCCCTCCTTCTGCTACTGACTTTCCTATACTACTGGCATCATGGATGCTATTGTTCCTCTTCTCCTCTGCTCCCAGTTTATTTGATTTTGCTTGTTTTCCTTACTTACAAATTACCGCCTTAGGGGAAAGAAATGTTTTGAACCTCTGAGCCAGCCTGATCTATTTTGGTGCAGTGGTTGTTCATTTATTAAATCAAGTTCTCTCCTTGCTGTGACTGCTCCTTCCAAGTTCTTGATTGCCACAAAGCCACTGTTTACTACTGTGAGTAACAGGGAACGTTATCACAGTTGGAGGCAGGACTGGATCAAGCCTTTACTCTCAAGTGCTGGTAAGCTGGAGCCCAATTCAGTAACACAATGGAAGGCACAGAGTAGGACATGGACTAGACAAGGGGAGCACTTGACAGGAGAAGCCACTACAGGTTATCTTTCATGTACAGAGGTAGGAAAAATCCAAAGTGTAGCAGCTTCCTTAGATGAGTAAATCTCAAACACTTTTTCACAGGAGGGCTCTCTAATCCACCCCTAAGGTAGCCTGACTCTGATCTCACTTCCTACCCTAGGGGATGGGAACAGCACCCTCTCTGCCTCTTTAGAAACCACAGCACCAATGGCCTAGAGCCCAAGAGTTTTCACCTTCGACAGCTTCATGGTGAACATTTTTTCATTCTGGATCTAACTTTGCCACTGATTTCATTTCTTGTCAGTTTATTTCTGTTTTCATCAGTGAATTAAACAAAACAGAGTAACCTGATATAAAAAGGAAGGTAAACACTCATAAAGTCATGCGATTTGAAAAGGAATCTCACAAAAATTTATTTCCATCCTTTAAGTTCTAAAAAATTATTCTCTCTCACACAACCAAATATATTTTCTTCCAAAATGAATGCAGCAGAATTAAGCATTCTCCATACAAGAAAAACCTGTTGATCAAGAGTTCAAAGACTTTCTAAGGAACAGCAAGGTGAAGGACATGGCACACAACCATTATCATCTAAAATTAAGAAAACATGAACCAAAAGCTAAAATGAAAAGAGTTATCAATTCATCTGATTCTGTCCAAGCTCTGTGAACTGTAGAAAACCTCAACAGTATGCTTTTTTCAGCAGAAATGCATTGGCAGGCTGCTAATTTTTCTGGGCATCAGAGGAATACTAAGGAACAGAAGTTTTAATTATAAATGCAAACAACTTAAACCACTGTGGACATTTAACAAACATAGGGGCATCGGTATTCCCTCATGTGTGCCACATAAGAGATGAAGACTGCCCCCAAGAACTCAGCTTTAGAGGTGCAGCATGAATTTTCTTATTGATGCTGCTAACTGTGCATCCCTGAGATCCATTTCTATCCACAGGAATCAGCAGAACAGAGTTGAGTTTACTTATTTAGCTTTTTAAGACACTGAATGTACTCACTGGCCTTCACAGAAATATGTCACATTGAATTTTAGTGCCTTGTACTTTTCTGTCCACACACAGGAACACATTTCAACTTGCCTCTTCTTCTACTCTCTACCAACATCTGTCTGTAAATGTGCAATCCAACAGCAACCAGGAGCCTTAGGAACTGAAATCTCGTGCCAAGCCAATGTACATGGTGCTTGAAAATGCCTCAGTGCCTCTGAAGAAATGGTCTGTGGACGAGCCCAGTGGTGAAACTGTAACAGGCAGAGGTGTAGGTGTGCTACCAATGATTTAATTAGCTTTACTAACAGGATCAGCAAACAGCAGCAGTGAGTAAGAAGACACAGCCTGGCTGTTTTACCTCCTGGAAAGGCACAGGGCTGGGAGGGAAGCAGCACAGCTCACTGCACTCCTCCACCCCAGGAAAAGCTGTGAGGTGTGGGAGGTGTGTGTCCATACACATCACACTGGCTACACCCTGCAGGTGGCAAACTCTGTCCAGCCAGGGGAGGGGCAGAAAGGCAGCGTGCTGCACGTTACTGATCTAGAGACACATGGCAGAAATGCCACTTCATTTCCCCTCACTTCTTAAAATGGTAAGAGCCAGAGAAAGGTCTTGTCTTACCCATCTGCAGCATGCCACAGTACACTTAATGAAAAGGTTATTAGTATGTTATTCTAGAGTCAGAAATAACCAAACTCAATATAATGCTACCAATATTTTGTAGGTGCTCTATGGTAAAGGGAAGAGATCTATACAGGCTGTTGTTTCTCCCTGAAACTGCACACACTACCTTTTGCACTAGATTGTATTTCAGCTGCTGAAACAGTCCCCAGTCTTGATTTAGGTTTTTCATAAACTGTACTTCAGGTAGGAATTCAATGGACACTCTGCCCAGAGGATACAGACTTGTTTGAAATTGTAAACACTGTAATTCCCTACCAGCTGATCTAGGAGAAAACTGAACATAGTTTGGCTGTTTCAAACTTCATCTCCATTTCAAGTGGGACTTGACATTTTCTACATGAAGAATGGAATAAAGCAAACGCTGAAGGACTTGTGTGCTTCCTTAGGCTTGATAAGCACTACTTGAATTTTGACTACTTGGCCTGGTTTTGGCTGGGATAAAGTTAATGTTCTTCCCAGTAGCTGGTGCAGTGCTGTGCTTTGGATTTAGGATTATGATTAGCCAAACTCCATGTGGTGTAAACCAACATTGTTTGCTTTTTCTATGCAAAACCCCCTAGAGCTCTTACTACTTTGGATCAGCTGACTGGTTCTTGGTTCACTATCCCAGTCTTAATTTAGAGTAGCTCTACTAAGTTTTCCAAATACTCCAACTGCCTGCTGCAGTATTTAGACACTACAAATAGTACATACATTTCTTTCCATTAAGTACTCGATTGCATTTTGTTTTAAACACTTACTTCTAATAACTGAAAAATGCCAGGCAGCAAGTTCCTTCCATATATCCACTATAAAGGGGCAAAACTTCCTGAGAGTACAAGTGAGGTAAGGCTTTAGTTTAGCACCTGGGAACTTGTGAGCAGGTTGTTCTGTTCTGTCAAGCAGGCAGGAGTAGCAGAACACAATGAGTATCTGCTGGCTCCACCAAACTCTTTTCTGACTGATTTGAAGACTGAAACAGGCTTCATGCTGGCATTCTCACTTGGAGCCAAAGTTTAATTCCAAGTGAATAAGGACTTTGTAGGGAATTGCTGCTCTGTTTTAGAAGGTGCTCTTGCTTTGTGTTTTGCTGGGAGACCGAAACGCTTTGCAAGGACTGCTCTATGGGTATTGTCTGGTTTCAGTGCTTCTGAAACCAAGGGAAAAAAGCAGCAAAAACACAGGTTTCTCTTCCACACGGAATTTGTGTCTGTATAAGCTGCTCCCCACTATCTGATTTCATGTCTGCTATGATTTGGGGGTTCTCTCCTCACAAAGCAATGCTATTAAATGAACATATTGTTCTGTCCTAAGCTGTAACCCAAAGGACAGTTCAGATCCCATTTTGAAATCTGACTGAAGCGTTACAAGCATGGATTATGGTTGAGGGTTGTGAAAAGCAAACCCAGTACCAGAAATACTTCCTCCTGCCTTTTCCCATCAAAAAGAAGTCATGAATTTTAAGACTCCAAGATGCCAGAGCCTGAACTGAGGTTCAGTGACTTCTAAAATTTCTCTAATATGCTGTGACTTTCAGGAGATTGCTCTCGGAAAAGCCTTTTTATGGCCTGTCTTTCATTTCAGCTCCCTGCATAAAGATTCTATTTAGAAAAGTTTCAAATGTATTTCTGTGCAAGAGGCATTTTCTCCTCTCTGGGTTTTTTTTTGGACTGAGTGGGATTGAAGAAGGGCTGTGTTGCTCAGGGCATTCCTTTCCCTTCAATGCCTCATCCAGACAGACAACGATACGCTGTATTTGTTTTAATACATCTTTGTGTGCTACACAGAGTAGCTTAATAGTGCTGTTTGTGAAGAATGCTTTGGTCTACATTGCTGCAGGCTAGGAAAGCTGTGCTTACAAATTCTAATGGAGAAGGATATAGAGCTATTTTTAGTTTACATATTGCAAGGTTTCGGATAGGCAGTAATACAGACATGTTAGAGCTTTAAACACTGGTGATAGAATCATGGAAATGTGTGGCTGGAAGCTGTAAGACAAGATTAATTTTATATATATATATATATATATATATATATGCTTCACTATAGCTATATTCAGACATTTTTCTTAATTTTCCTAAATACTACTTGTCATGATCCAAGGGGCACCAAAAATCTAACTGTCCCCTTTGAAGGGAACTGTCCCCTTTGTTTTCCCCAACATTTTGGCATTTGACCTTTCCAAGGAAATTGGTGAATAGAACTGGATTGAGAATGAGAGGGTTATTTAGTCTCAAGACTAGAAAATTCAACTCTTTGTTCATGAAATTTCAGTAAGCTTCCTAATTCAAAACATATTTCCTTCTTCCTGTTTATCTGTTCTGCTGCCTTTTTGATCTAAAGAAGAAACTAGATTTGTTTGATGTGGTTTGTGCTCAGCAAATCTGTGCTGATGATTCTTCACAACCTTATTCTGTTGTTGAGGCACAAAAACCAAAGGTTCCCAAATTTTCTGTGGTACCTGTCTGAATTATCCAGTTACTCAGACCTAGACTTGACTCTTCAGGTCCTCATTCTTAATCTTTGATCTCTGCCAGCCTGGTAGGATCTAAACTGTTCCCTCCATGTTCTTTACAGCAAATGCTCTCAAGTTTAGAAGCAGCTCAGACACACTCCTTAATAATACAAAGAAATCCACATGGCTGAAAGTCAGCCTGAGTTAAGGTACCCCAAAATACTTTAAACTTATTTTAAAGTCACCATCTTCATCCTCTATTACTCTTCTTATAATTGTTTTATTTAAGCGATAAACTTCATGGTAACCAACAGAAGATTAGGCAAACTGGAAATGCCTGTGAGAAGAAAAACCACAAGTCACACAGAGAGAAGTTTGCAGGATGTGGCTGCCCCAACAGCATCAACATGCTCCATATGACAAGAACCTGACAGACAAACTACAGGAGGAGGAAACTAAATCACGAGTGGAACAAAAGGATGGCAGAAATGGTGAAAGATAGAATTCCAGATTATTTCTAAATGTTTAGAGTCCACAAATATTTCCAAAAAAGCACAAACTGCAATTATAAAATACAATCTATGACAATTTATTATTCATATATTTTAGGTTTTGACTTGCTATTTTATTCAGTTTATAAAATGTATTCATATATTAAATCAATCAGCACTTAATATAGGCCAAGCTGCATAGATCACTAAATACTTTCTCAGTCTTCAGGGCTAATTTGATACAACCACAAATGCTAGTTTTTCATTAGCCTGAAGCTGAAATGCATAATCAAATACAGCATAGTTCTAGCTAGAATTTATTTAAAAAAATGAAGGGCTAGATATAATGAAAAATGAAAATGATACCACTCTGCCGAGAATATGTTTTTCCATGCCTCTTGGAGCTATTTTTCCCTATTTTGTATTTAGAAAAATGAGAGAAGTTTACAGTACGAGCAGAGATTTTACAGTGTCAGCTGGCTCTTCAAAACAGTTTCACTTTCCTCCACATTTGAAAGGCTTGTTTTTCTTTTAAGAAAAAACCAACCAAGCAAACTCTTGATGTGGCCTTTCGGTGAAAGAAACGTTGAGAGAGGGGGCACCTCCTAAAATTTAACAGAAACCAGAGCCAACTTGCATTTGGTTACAAGAAGACTGTACTGACTTCAAAGTGGGAGGTACATCACATGAACCACTACATAATGAAACAGATGGGGACCTAATATTCATCCCAAATTACAGTCTGACTCATGCAGTGATGGAGCAATGGAACATCTATGAATTGGAGCCCAAGTGCATTAGGTGCTCCTACAAACTCTCTCTGGATGGGACTGGTGAAAAGCTGTGTGCACCCTGACTCAGACCCACAACGGCATCCCATGGCAACGTCCCAGTCTGCATGCCCTGTGCCCAGCAACCTGGATGGGAAATGACACCCTGAAACACCAACTATCCTCAAAGTTGGAAGTGAAACTTGGCATATTTCATGTGCTGTGGTCAAAGTGCTCATTTTAAGTCCTGCTGATTTGTAGAAAAACTGGGTAAATATTAGTACGAATTCAGTACATGTGACAATAACACACAATTCATTAAGTGGCCACAGAAAGTGTTTGCCACTGATTGTTGAAGATTCTATGCTTCTTTTTTTCAGGGGAAGTTTCAATGTCGGGCCCAGTTTCACTGAACCACTTCTTTTCATTGCCTAATAATGACAAAACTAATTACCAAGTTATTAAAATGCATAGAGGCTTGCAAAATCCAACATATCCTTATGAAGACTGTTAACAATGTTTTCTTTAGGATAAACATCTTAAATGAATGTCAAAGGACTAATGATGTCTGAACATATCTCAACTTACTATTTTGTTGCAGGTGATTACATCAAAGAGAGGTTTTTCACTTTGAATAGACTTCTGAAAACGTGCCAATGGAAAAACAACGTAGACTTTAAAAACCAACATTCTGGCATTCATTCAACTACTTTGATATCTCAGACCCAGATCCACAAGAAGTCTAAAATGCTGAAAGGAAACTAAAATGGAATAAAGCATCAATATGCCAGCAGGTAAATCTCCAACCACATCAATCCTCTACAGGTCAATGTTTTTAGCAGTCCCTAAGTGTTTTTTTTTGTGTGTGACTAAATTTATAATTTCCGTGCTGTACCTAGAACTGATTCCATCTTCATGGAGCTGAACAGTCTGATGGAGCATCAAGACAGATGCCCACCTCCTTGTCTTCCTCTGAGTCCAATCAGACATGCAGATACCCCTCACACCTGCAGAATACACACCCAAATAAAAAGCACAGCCCTTGGGCACTCCCTTCCCACAGAGCAGAAAGCATCTGGAGGGGATGCAGGAAAGCCACACTGTTCCCTTTGATCCAAAAGCACTGAAAGTAGCCAGTCTTAACTGGCTGCTTCACACACCCAAATGTAAACCATCTCGACCTCAGGGAGACACTGCCCACACTTCTGCTGCAAGAAAGGCTTTTCTGGGTCTCTATTTAAAAGGAACCCTAAATTGAAATAATATGTGAGAACACAGGTAGGCTTGACATTGCAGCCCAGTGTTTACAGCAGGTAACCCAATGAAGAGATCTGGACTAGAGCTCAGCTTGGCCCTGCTCCTAAGAGCTGACAGCATATTTCATATTCACCAGCTGTTGTATGAAACACACCCAGCAGTGAATTCTGGTCTGACACCAGAGTTCTGGCCTCCTTTTGTCACCATAGCTATTAACTTAACCTCTGGAGAAGGAAAGGATTAATGTATGTCCTTCTTAGCCTATTCCTTTTATGCTAAGGAAAGACTCTACAGCCACTGTAGAGTGCAGACACACAGAGCTGCCCTGCTGTGACCTCCTCCCCAGCACAGGATTATACCTGCTGGGAGGACCAAAGGAAGCAAAAGTTGAAGGTGTCTTTGTTGTTTCCAGCCACTGCCTTGGTCTCTGCCACAATCTGGTCTTTTTACAGCCTTATGATGTTTTGCAAAGGCCTTTGTTCACCTGTGTGTTCAAAGAAGGCACAGGCAATGTCAGATATATAATATTCTACAATGCACATATACACATGAATACTATCGTGACTGTTCAGTTCTAAAAACCAGCTAATCACAGCTCAGATTTCCTGACAGGATTTTATTGGATAAAGGTAGTTGTTTATTAATCCCCTTCCTCTCAAAAAAAAAAAAAAAAAAAAAAAAAAAGGAGAAAAAAAGTCCATTTACTTCAAATTTCTCCAAATAGGCTAGGAGGCACCGTGCTAAAGTGTGCTGCTCCAAATGCACTTAGAAGTAGTATGTGAAAAACAAAATACCAAGGTATATTTTTAATATGCAAAGATATAAATGGAAAGCCCTACAAAATCTGCAGCAGTATTTTCTCATGGAGCCACTTAAAACAGTCCTAACAGACAACATTTGTGTCATCCAATCCTACAACCCTTCTGATAGCAATGACCCCTTCTGAAAGAAAAAGGAAAAATTAGTTGCCAAAGTCTATGTTTAAGTGTAAAACTATCAATGAATTACAACTTTATTATCTTTTCTGGAAACAAAACAAAGTAAAACCTTTCTCCTTGTAACTGAGATGATGCAGAAAAACATTCCTCACAGCAAACCTGCAACATGCAGGCGTTCTAGACTAAACCCTTTGACAAAGTGCCATCCCATTTGAACCACAAAATATAAAAGCTGCCAGTCCTCAAACCTGTCCAGACACCTCCAGCAGGTGCCACACGTGTCACAATTAGTCATCCATTGTGCTTCTCACAATGCCAAACACTTCCTGGCACACAGAGTTACTACCTGACTTAAAAGGAGGAACACAGCCTCATGCTGTGAGACAAGTTGACTAAAGCAACTATAAAACACTGAAAAATACAAGAGCTGTGTAAAATCCCTACAAATGATAACAGGATCTGTTGAGACACCTCCTCATTATTTATCACTGCTCTTGGAATGTCTTAAAATAAGCCATTAAAACCAACATGGCATTGGAATTGTAATGAATTGCAGACTAGACTCAAAGCACTCCTAAACAACTGCTCATGCAGGAAACTCTTGTGACCACTAAAATGTTCTCACAATGGAGGTGTTCTGTCTTGAAGTGAGGAACAAGTTTAAAAAGTAAAAAACCATAGACTGGGGAGGTAGGAAGAAAGCAAACTGCTTTCCCAATTATCTCTGTCAAGGCTAGTTACTGCAAAAAAGGCTCTTCTTAAATATAGAAAGCATGTGGGAAGTAGAAAAGTGTAAGGTTTTACTAAGTCTGAAGGTTGCATAATTGAATTTGATAAACTGACATTTTCCGAGGAAGTTTTAAGATTTCAGAAGATAAATACATAATAAAAATAAACCTAGTCCAGCAGCTTTTGCTCTACAAAATTATATGCCTTCACTTCAGAAAGAAGAAAAAAAAACAACATTCATTTCTCCTGCCTTTCAGAGTACAGTCAGTGCTCCCTTTCCTGTTTGTACTCTTCCTCAATGCTTTAAAAAGTTATGTGGGAAATACAGGGCAGTATTAGAATGTGGAAAATGCCTCTTCATGTAATTTATGGTTCTGCCAACAGAAATGAAATGTAATGACTGGACAACAGGGAATGGCTTCAAACTGACAGAGAGGCAAGTGCTAGACTAGATATTAGGAAGAAATTGTTCCTGTGAGGGTGGCTCAGGCTTCCCAGGAAAGCTGTGGCTGCCCCATCCCTGGAAGTGTCCAAGGGAAGGTTGGATGGGGCTCTGAGCAACCTGGGGTAGAGGAAGGTGTCCCTGCCCAGGGCAGGCAGTAGGTTGAGATGATCTTTAAAGTCCCTTCCAAACCAAACCATCCTGTGAAGTCACATGAATTTCATGAATCTGGTGTGATTCTATGGAGTCACATGAGAAACGTGTTTTTCTACAAGCTTCAGGTCTACCCTATCAAGCAGGAACAGTAGAGACAAATACCACACACCAATAAACCCAAGGACACTCTTTGCAGTACCTGGGTAGCTTCACAATGATCTCCCCCCTTTCTGTCTCTTTAAAGCACGTTATCCCATTTCCACAGCAAAGGTACTGAGAACTTGCAGTTTATTTAGATCAGTTTCTATCACTTCAGGTTGATTCTTTTAAAAAATCATGAATAAGAAGATGGATTACTAATTCCTGTCTCTTAGGTATCTGCTGGTAAAAGCAGAAACAGCCTTAGGTCTGTGTTTGTCTACTCTTCGTTGTCATTGCTGCCACTTTGAACAATCCTGGATGCCAACTTTTAAGGAAATTGCTGGATCAGAGCCAGGACAGTGCATAGCCATTTTTGTTGTCAGTGTTTTGGTCCTGAAGTGGCAAAGAAAGCCCCAGTCCTGTAGTCTGGGGACACCTAAACTGCAGCCCAGATCTCTCACCTGGCCTGGCCCTGAGGTAGCTCAGTTGCCTCCTAAGAGTGAATTGACCAGCCCAGAGCAAAGTCCAATTCACTTCTTACTTTTCAGGCAGCAGTCTGGACACAAACACAAAGTTTCTGTTAAATATCACTTTTCCAGTGAGAGCATAAGCCTGTACAGAGGAAATTATGATGAGTAGCCAGAAACTGAAAAGTATTAATTTGAAAGTAAAAAACCCCATACTTTTCTGTATTACAAATGCAGATGAGCTTTTCAAATCAGCACAGAAGCTTTAAATTCCAAAGCTGAAATTTCAAAAGGAGTTTGTTGGGAAATGAGCACTAAACCTCAGAACCTCAATTAGTGTTTAGTCACGCAACTCCCTATGAAGCCAACAAAAATCCTACCCTGAAAGCTGTTTTTATTTCTCACCTCAACAGAAATAGCCTATTCACAATGACACAGATTGAATAATTAGTCAAAGCTACAGAACTCAGAGCTGTTGGCTCTCATGGATGGGTTACATCACATTCTTGGGTCTGTAGGCTGCCTTAGGCAACATGCAAAACTTTTTCTCCACTCTGAATAAATAAGGAGTGCAGTATCTGGAAAAAAATCTGGCCTTGCCAGTAGTGTACCTCAGAACTAATGTGCTCATCAACAGATATTTGAGGCTGTCCCCTCTATAATTTCAGCTCACAAAATGTGATGTGAAGTCATGACTGGCTATACTAGCACCAGAGGTAATACACAGGGGACTTTTTTCAAAGAACAAAAGACACCAAGGGAAAAACTGGAACTGTGGTACCCATTTGTTAGTAACTTACAGACAAGGACATTGTGCTTGGCCATTTTAAGCACTGAGATCTTGAAGACACAGTCCAGGACTTTGAAGCTTCCCAACCCATGACTTGGCAGAAGTGTGAACAAAAGCAAGAACTGCAGTCATCTGCAGCCCTCTTTCTCATCTAAACAAAGCCACATCAGATCTTTTACCCATAAATATTTTTGTGTCTGGCTTATTCATTCACCAGGACTTAAAAGCATACAGGAGCCATCTCATCTGCAAGTGCCTATGTAAGCCACTTTTTTTTGTCTCTTTAGGTCTGTGGTGGCTAGAGATGGTCATGGGGCAGTTCAAATCCTCACTGACTGTAAAAATAACTAGAACTGAACAGCTTTTACCTCTAGTTAAATGGTCAAGTTAGCAGACATAAATGCTTACAGTTAAGCAAAAGCAGGCTGACAATTGTATGGAATTTTCCAGCTTGACAGAGCACCTGAGCTACAGTGATATAAATGAAATCCATTTCAATTTGGTAGATCAAGCCCATATTTTTTCACCGGTAGAGCTAAGAACAAAACTATTCTTTTCTACTCACAAATGCATCTGACCTCTAGAAACCATTACCCATTGTACAAAAACAGCCATATGTGTGACTTCTCTCAGTGCTGTCAGTTTGATTTCTTAGAGAAGCATATTTTGACCTAAGGAAAGAAGGAAGGATGGAAGCAGTTTTTGCAGTCTCTCCAGCAGTCTCCCTGCTTAGCTGCCAGCATTCCTCGGTTATGTTCCCTGCTTTATCTCTGGGCAAAATCAAACTGGCATTAATAAGCCACAACAATCATAGCTGCAAACCCTTACAGACTGTAACAGGTCAGCTACAGAGATGGGAGCTTTTTGTAGTGCTAATGAAGGGCTTTGGGAGGTTACATTCCTGGAATGCAAACTTCCATTTCTTTCCCAACTTTCCTGAACAAGAAATAAGAATAAGAATCAACCCCCCATACTGGGCCTAGAGTCAGACTTTAATCTCCCTTATTAGCCATGTTCAGTATTGAGTAACTGCATTGATACAAATGCAGTTACTTCAGAGTCACAACACTCCAGCCTCATGATTTTCATTTAAAATCATGTCAAGGGAGAAAAGAGAAAAAAAGAAAAGAGAACCATCTAGTTGTGGATTTTCATGACCATGACTCAGTTTGTTTTAACTGGGAAAAAAGACGGTGCACAGCACAATTACTGACATCAACTGGTACTGCTCAGTTCATCTCTAAAACTGAGCAGAGTTGGAAACCTTTCCTTATTCTACTCTCCTCCAAGAAGAATGGGTTGGCTCAGTAAAGATTTTTAGCACCCCTGCTCTCTGAAAAGATTTGATAGTAATTCCTGTCACACAGTGGTGTCAAGAAGGGTAGTGAAGCAAAGCATCTCATGAGTCCGTGTTTGTCACACCATACACGTGTTGTATTAAAAACATTTTCCTAATGCCTCTCTCTGCTGTGCTGGCACACTCACAAGAGGGAACCTCCCAGGGTGACACAGCTACTTTTTATCTTTTACTTAACAAAGTTAAAGTTGTCACCTTGGCACTTTTGATTCCTCCCATCTGCAGACTACAGAACAAGCACCAAGCACCCTGTGCCTCTCTTTGTATCTCCTAAAAACCTGGTGGCCACAAGTGGAGGATGTCTGCCCGTGGTTCTCCCACTTCTCCTGTGATTGTGATACCACAGTGAGAACCAGGGGTGTTGCTGAGCAGACCCAATGCAACTGCACTGAAACAAAATTAATACTGTGGAGGGTGACTGGAGAGAAAACGACTTAGTGGCCATATCCAGTGGTAAAAAATACTCAGCAGGAGTGAATTACTCAACTAACCTCAGCATCAGGCATAAGGGTAAGGGGCCAAAGAAGACAAAGACTTGAACTAAAGCTTAAAAGGAAAAATTTAAAACCAACTGACTTGTGTGGTAGAATTACAAGCAACTAAAACTATCTTTTAGGTAGAAAAACCCCTAGGTTTTAGTTTGGGGTTTTGGTAATTTTTTCAGTAGGAGGAAATACATTAAAAACCCTGCCCACAATGTCTGCACAGGGAGACAAAGGCTACATCAGAGTTGTTATTATTTTCCATCAAATGTTTTCCTAATTGCTTTCTTTCTAGCAATTCACCCAGGCCTCAGGGGTTGGAAAGCCTGAGCAAAGACCTGGACAAGCTGTCTGAAAACAACTCTTAAGGGTTGTGGTCCAATGGCAGTCACAGAACTTTGCCATCAGAGCTGGAATGTCTTTTTCAAGGTTGTTTTACACATTGGATGATGCATCATCCACTGAGTCAATGTCTGGGAAATATCTCTGGAACGTAAGAGACTTAACAACAAATTCTTCTTTAAGAAGCACATCATCTGAAGCTAAAATGCCTCAGAAGTTATGCAGTAAACTATTACAGTATGGGATATGAGGCAGAAAATACTTATTTTCATTTTATTTTAGAAGAGAATACAGCCATAAATATGAAGTCTTATTTCTTATGCTACTGGCAAAAAACCCCAAAGTAAAGAAGAAAACAAAACCAAATTCAGGTCCTGTTGTATTTGAACTATACTAAGAGCAAACAGATGCCTTTTCTGCCAGGTTAAAAAAAAAAATAACATCCCTATGTCATACAAACAGCACTACAATACAATGAGAAGCTCTTCTGTGAGTGTGTTATGAAGACAACACAAGTCAGAGGCTCTTCAGTGATTAACTGAACTCCAACAGAGATATAATCTAGCAAATACATTCACTGTGGAGTTATTTACCTGAGTAGCTTCCTGTGTGAGCTTTGCATGTTCCTAGTCACACTTATCCCTCTATTCCACAGTGGTATAATAGTACTAAAAGAAAAAAATCCCATGAAGGACTGTTTCCTGTGGTTACTCAATTTATCCTCAAATCAGTGTGAACCAAGTAACAGCAAAAGTAGATTTGGGTCTCCAATGTTCCTCGAGGAAGAACATAATTTTAGAAAAACCATGATTGACCTGGAAGTCCTTCAGGACAAGTGGAGAGAGTGAAGCTTCCCAATGTCCAGTTGTAATTGTGGACCTTGATAACTGAAATGTTAAATCCTCTTTGTTGTCATCAGCTATCCCTTCTTTATTGGGATACAAACAGCAACAGCAGTGTCCCACCAACAGAGGTCTGTCCTCACAGGGCAGCCAGCAGTCCTGGAGGTGGATCCTGTCCTTTGCCTGGATTCTGCCATTTCTCTAACCAAACCCAGCAAGTCATTCCAATGTGATCCTTACCAAGTCCTTTCAGGATGTGAGAACAGCAAGCTTCAAATATATTCTTTCTGCAAAGGAACAAGACCACAGGGAAAGAATACCTTTTTGCTGTTCTTGTGTTTTCAAAGCATTTGGTACAGAAGCCCTTTCAAAATTATTTGAAAACAACTCAGAGAAGTTCACAAATAGAACAAAACTTGAAACTTCCAACGCTCTCTTTTTCCTGCTGTGAGGATATCACAAGGCAGATCTCTCCTGGAGCTTACAGGACCAGCTCCCATCCCAGCTTAGTCACCCTGCTGATAAGACTACAAAGAACTCTGATCCTTCTTTTTTCTAACTACAATAATCCAAAGCACTAAAATCCCAAGCACAATGAAACCCATAGAGGTATTCCAAGGAAGCAATAACTGCAGGAGTTATTGAACTTGCACAGACATATTGTCTCTTCACCTCTTCTTCCCTTCCCTGCTATTTTATACATATTTCCAACTAATAAATGCTTCTTGGAATATAGAAATGGTTAAATAAAAAAGGGGAGGAAACAGGATTTAAAATCCCCCCACCTTTCCAAAAATCATGACAGGGAGTTGAAATAAGAAAACCTGTCAGGGCCAAATATCAGTATTGTTAATGCAGTTACACTAACAACAGAACTGTTGTTTGTAGCACTTGGATTCTTGGCTCGGTTTACACTCATACAGCTCCTCTTTCGGTTGGAAAGAACAGTTCAGACGGCAAAAAAACTTTTTGGATTATTACCTCCTTATGTTTCCCCCATACAGCCAACTTCAAGGTGTGTGTGAGGGGCGATTTCAGTTAGCTTTATTGCAGCCTTGAGTAAAATCCGAATTACGGCTCCGCAGCGATGGGGACCGGGCAGCTGCTGCTCACTGCTGCCACCGCACGGGAGCAGGCACAATCCAAACGCTCGGCAAAACCCAAAGGGGTTTTTTAACTTTCCCAATTTTCCACTTGCTCGTTGGCTTGTAAACCTGGGTTTCTCGCCCACATGTATGCTTCCATTCTACAAAATTTATTAAAAACAAAGCCATATAAAGATGAGATGAAGTGTCAGTGAATTTTTCACCTTTTCTCTTTCCCCCCAGAAACTTAATGTCTGGCAAGGACAAAGACAAATTCTTGAAAACAACCAAATACCCACAAAATATCTTGTAGGAGCCCTGAGAGCAAAGCTTGCTGTTGGCTTTCACATCTCTGATAACATGAAGGGAATTGTCTCTTTGGGGGGAGGACTCAGCACATATCAAGAAAATGTGATATGGAAAACAGAAATTCAAAGAGGGAGCCCATTAAATATTAAAATAAGGGAAAGAGACACGCCAGGATTTGAATATTGTTTATTTGAATAAATGTTTCTTTGACAAATCAAACCAAAGTGAGAATGCTTTCAGAACAAAGCTTTTCTGCAAATTCCTTTTCAGTTTTGCTCATTGCAAATCTGAACTTTACGAGGACCAGCCCAGATCCCCACAGTAAGGCAAAATACACACTTTTCAAAATAAAATGGAAAACACAGGGATGTAATTAGAGATATTGGAAGATAAAATAGCTAAATACAAAGAATATTTTTTACTTTAGGCTACAGCCCAGAAAAAATTTTAGGAGGCAGCAAAATTTTCTTGGTTCTGAAATCCCAAGTGATGTCACAAGCTCCAAATGTAAAGATTTACTGATCAGTTCACACAGGTGCAGAAACTCACAGGGAAGAGAAGAAGAAAAGGAGAGGGACCCAAAGAGAGAGGAAGCAGCAAATGAAGTGACTGAATAGCAATCTTTGGTGCTTTTCCTTCAGAAAAACAGACTGCATGGTTGCAGTAGGGGGAATCTGATTAACAGCCTGAAAAATGGATTGGCAAGATCAGCAACGCATTTGAGCAGAGACAAGGACAAGGTCTGCAAAAGAATTGAATGAAGTAAAACAAGATCTTTAAAATGACCTGGACACAAGCAGACAGCCCTAGGAAGACAAGCAGAAAACAGTGTGGTCCTTCACACCAGGGAGTCCATTTGCTGCTACACTCTAGGTCAGCTGCCGCTACAGACAGACACAAATTATTGCCTTGTTAAGAATTAATATCTAAGTGCTAGTTCTAAGTGCACAAAATTGTTGCTCAGCAGATGCCACAGATGCTATAAACTCCACAGTGAGAAAAATGGTGCTGTATCTGAGGCTCCCTGACATTTTCTGTGGGCAGAATTGTGAGTAATGCCCAGTTCCTGGACATTATTGCCTCAGGCCAACTGCATGGTCTCACATTTTGGGGTTCCCAGTGCAGTTTCTTGAGGTGCACAATCCCATTGCACCACTGATGTCATCTCTATGTACAAACAAGAGCTGCTTTCTTCCAGAAACAGAAAAACCAGGAGCAGCAATTCCAGCACTACTGTAAAACAGAACTGCACAATACACATCACACCTCCATAGAAGAATTAATCATTTGCTCTTCAATTTGTGACTGTCACATAAAAGTAGCTGGTAGATAGGTAATTATTTTTATGTTACTGCCTTGAAGACGCTGATTACTGTCACTTATTAAGTTGTTTTGCTACTCTTTTTGCTCTTCCTTGTAGATGCTGAACAGCTCTAGAGTTTACTGTAAGCCAGGCTCCCCAGGCTGCACCATCTCAGCAGCTGCTGCTGCCAGATCCACGTCCTGGCACCATTAGAACACGACCACGGCATGATTATTGGGTTCCTGCAGTATAACCTCCCTCTGATTTAGTGAGTCAGGCTGGCAGCTCATATGTTCAGCTTTCTATATTAGCTGAGGTACAATTATGCAACAGATAAAGTCCCCTTTAGTGCAAATGTCATCTCTTTATGATGCTATACGTGTGTTCATTAGAACTCTTGGTGCCTGTAATGTTTTATGAGTGTTATATCTTCAGGTTCTCAAGGAGAAGTGATAAAGTCATAAAAATTCTGGTATTTGCTTCCTTCTTCTCACCTTTCATCTTCTATTTACATGAGGTTGCACTAATGCTGTCAATTATCCAAGCATCATTTGGTTTGGGGAAGATGTACTTTTCCTACTTACTGCTTAGATAAGAGAAATGCTCTGAACTGTATAATTTCAATTCTTTACAGCATGCGTGCAAAGAGAGAGAAGTTATTGCTGAATTTTAGGACAGTTCTGATTTTATTTATGACTTCAGTATTGCTTTTCATTTTCATTTTTAGTGATAATGACTTGCTGTCTTTGATATGAATTTTCAAGGTCCTTTGTGAACTCTTCCTATGGTCCTTCGGATAGATTAAAAAAACCCCAAACCTCTCAATGCTTTACAAATAAAGCTACCAATTAAAGTCTCATACAAACTTGGATGAAAGTAACTTATTTCAACTAATTCACAGGGAATATAAGCACTGGACAAAATATAATGAAGCTGTGCTTTTTCAGTTGAAGAATTGTCCTTCCTGGTGGTTCCCTGCTGTGATACATGGTCACCCAGAAGGGTTTTGACTACAGACCAGCACTGATTCAACCACTTCTACCACACCAAGAGGCATCAATGAATACAAAAGTGCCTCAATTATTATATACAAGAATTATTATACATAATTATACAACATAGACATACAATTATTAAATACAAAAGTGTTGGGGAAAGACCCCAGCAATGCATTTGATGCAATTTTCAGATTACCAAGAAAACGACTTTCCTTAAAAGCAATTCAAGTTCTAGTTTATATGTAAGTATATACACGCTTTGGGCACAGGCTGTGATATTCTCATTCACCAAACATCCAGCAATAGTCACAATTATTTATTGGTGTGAGGTCACAGTCTCTAACCCTACACCAATAAATAATGCTCCCACAAAATTTTACTAGCATTATAAAATATTTCAACTTTTAATAAATTTAAGACTTGCTGAACTGTAGACAACCTATCATTTACTTGGATACAAGTATCTTTTCCTGCTGCAGGTAAAATTATTAAATTTCCACAGGAATTAAATTCAATACTCAATAAAATGAGGAAAAAATTGTCTATAAAAAGTGCCTTAACTGGCTCTTGTCAAAAGTGCTGTAAAAAGTTCATGGTATGTTGTCAATGGGACTTAAATGTTCTACTGGGGCACATTATATTAATGTTTCATCTTAACTCTCCAGAGAAATGGCAGATTTTTAGTTGTTATTGTTGCTACTAGTTGGTTTTTTAAATGTCAATACAGCTAGTGCTTTAGAGACAACAAAGCCAGAACCAGTAGTAATCCCCCTTAGTATGAAATGGTATTATCCTGGATTAAACAGCAGTAGAAACAATAGTTCCAAAGGTTTCTTTCTACTAAGACAATTACCAAAATGGCTGAAATCTGGTACTTATTTATGAAATAGTCATCTCAAATAATAAAAGTGTAACTTGCTTCCAAAATAGTCTAAGCTAGGCAGGACTCCAAAGACTATTAAAAGCAGCCAGGGAAGGAATACCAGGGAAGGATTCCGACTCCTTGGAGCATGGTGCCAACTAAATGCATTTCAGGACTGCTGTCCCCAGGGGGAATCCCAGGGCCCTGAATTCAGGACCTGTGCTCAGTGCACAAGAGGAACAGTGAAGATGCTGGAACTGATCCTGAGTCCCCCACTTGGCCACAGGGACCAGGCAGTTTGCTCTCCCATCACTGGCCCAGGATCCTTCTGCACTTTGTACAGGGCCCATCCCTGCCCTGCAGCACTCAGCCATCCCCCCCAGCAAACCCACTCAGCTCCAGCTGAGGAACACCAACTTTGTGCTCAGAGATGCCTGAGGGCTCAATTGCTCAGACTTCCCAAACCAGTAGGAACCAGTGACACACTTTGAATGCATCCCTGAGTGACACAACGTCTGAAAGAATCCATGTCTGAAAGTAGCAATAAACAGCTATGGGGATTTTAAGAAGCCACCAAAAATATCAGTCAGATAATTCCAGATATTCCCACCAGGAAATAATGATGTAGCTTTTGTTAAGCACTTCACAGAATCTCAGCATTATTAAGCACCTACCTCAGCACCTTCAAAAATCTTATTCAAAGTTATTAAATCCCTTCATGAAATAGGAATAACCACTGGATCTACACTCTAACCCAGACTGAAGCAATTAGTGTAGGACTTCAGTAGTTTACATTACCCCTGCAATAATAAATTATGTACCTATCTTTTATTAAACTTACTATGGTGAGGATGCTGCAGGAATTGCTACAAAAATGAACAACAAAACCCTTCCAAGTCAGAGCTTGACAGTTTGTGTTGTCATCAGTATATCTGTCATCCACATTGAAAAACACTTTAGAAAATGAACTAATCACCTTTCCTTTCCAGAGCAGTAAGTATGAGGTACAGTTATAAAGAATAAAATTCATAATGCGTTTATGTGCTAACTCACCCAGAAATATTAAGGATCTTTGTGTTGTGTTTTTTCCAGCCTCCCCAACCATCAGGTTTTTTGACACAGAGCCTGATCCTCAGAAAACAGCACAAACCCTGCAAACTATTATAACAAGGCAGGCCAAACTGCAAAGGGAACAATTCAGACTTCTTAATTTGTGCTCCTTTTTCATATAGCCATCATTGGGTTCACCACCTTCAGCTTCTCCATATAAGCAGGCGACAAAAAAGAAGCTGAGGAAAACCAATGTGTTTTCTCAGGGAGAATTCAGGGCACCCTCCTCACAAATTCAAGCCTTTTCCAGCACCCATTCCTGTGTTTCTTTCTCCCCTTGCAGTGTGAGAAGTTTCCTGAAAGGAAGCAAGTGCCAATAGCTGCTGCTGTTGCCAAGAAAGAGAACAGCAACAGGGAAGAGCTGAGAGCAACACAGGACCAGCTCACAGACAGGAAAATACCCTAAAAATCTGTGGGGAAGCAAAAGGATACCAGAGCCAGCTATGGGTGCTTTTGGTTTGTATTATGGGGTGATCCTGAACAGAAAATTGAAATGCAGGAACATCATTCTGACTGCAAGTATTTCCTGTAACAGTACTAAGCTTTTTATATCTTCAATATTCTTGACTTCACTGACCCACAAAAAAAGAGACACAAAATTGTACTCAAACCTATCAGAATGTATACCATCCATATTATATGCTAACTACAGTAGCTCAGGATGAATATTTAGAATAACCAATTTTGCTTATTTAGCACCACTGCAGCTTCAAGCCAAATTTGGTCACAGACCAGCCAAAACACATTTTTAATGCTGACTCCATTTCCCACAGTATCTCAGTGTTTGCCCTCTCCCCAGTGATGGCTTTCTGGGCACTGGGAGTTCTGGTTTAAATGAGACCAAACAGATTCTCTATCTGTACCAGGGCATGTGTGAAAGGTTGTTTTTGGGGGGCTGTGGAGGTGGAGTTTTTTTGGTCTCTTTTTTTTTTTCTGAGGTAAATTTTTAATTAAATGTCAAATCCAGCTTGGCACTGGAAACACACTGTATGACTCTTATTTGAGGAAAAGCTGTCAGCTTGTCTCTTCCCCTGTCAAACTCCCATCTGCTCTACAGAGATTAGTCTGGGCTATGGATCACCATTTGGCAGGGTTTCATTCTGTGCATGGCTCAATAATACACAATGCAGGGCATAAAAAAGACCACCTATGTTTTGGAGTTACAGTTCCCAAAGTACTTGAGGGTATTTCAGCAATTTTCTATGCCACCAAATTACAGTAAATGTAAAATATTGCTTAGCTTTAGAGCAAAGGCACAAAGAGCAAATCCATTCACATCTGCCACTCTTCAACCAATTTGCACTATTAGTTGAGCTATATTTAAACCAAATCCTGCTCTTCCTAGAAGTGACATTTTTGTACTCGGTGGCCTAGTAGACAGAACAAGGTTTTAAAAACTAGTGTTCTTGGTTTTCTTGAAAACTACTGACTTCACTGCACAGCCTCAAGGAAATCACTTAACTTGATTAAGTCTCAGTTTTCATTCTGCTAAATGGTTATTGTTTTGCACCAACACCTTAACTGCCTTAGGATCCAGCTACTTGAACTCATTCCTAGCTGCACACATGCACTGAATTTGATTAGTTTTGCTACTAGGTTTTGGTAAGACCTTAATTATCTGCTTGAACTTTTGCCTTTGTCTAATTTATCTACTGCTCTGATCAGTTCTACATCCTCTCCCACAGTGCTCACAGAAATGATACAACTAACTTGGAGAGCAGAAGAAAACCCAGTCCCAGCTCCGTGTGGCAGTAACAGGAGCTATCCTGAATGGATTATTGAAATAGCTGCATGTTGTATCAATATCACTACAGCTTGTCTCCACTTGGCTATAGATCTTTCTGCCAGAACATATTAAGGTTTATCACCTCTCTTTGATCCACTGGCTGTTTCTCCCCTCCGAAGACCAGAAGCCAGGATCAAGTGAAGACCCTTGAATAATCTCACATCACAGCTTGTGGCTCAGGGAAGGCATCTTTGAAGGCTTTGACATGAATAAGAGAAACACAACAGGGACAGCTTATGTGAGAGGAGAATGGAGTCTAATTCACTGCGAGCTTCACGTGTGCTGAGCTAATTAAGAGCACTTTAAGCACAGTAAATTTACTGTAAAGGGAAGAATCCTGCATTATGCACAGGAGTGTGTCATAGCACATTCTGTATGCAACGGGAGAGCAGAGATAACAGAAGATAAGCTTGCTTTAAGATCCAGTTGTAACTAGGCCATACAAATGAGTCCTTCAGCTCCAGCTTTGACCAGAGGTGTTCACCAAAGATCAGGATAAACACCAGTGTAACTGATACAAAACTGGAGCTCGTGGCAATTGCATGTTGTTACTGGAACTTTCCCCATTAAGATGTGGGTGTGCTTCCTCAAAAGGAAAAATTCACAAATATTCAAAACAGCAGTTTAATTCTGTTTGTTTTATTGGGAAGTGGAAATAACTCAGCAGCATTAATACTCCAGTAATGCATTATTTAAAAGAATAAATTAAAGTAGTATATTAATTATATTTCACCATCCAAAATAATATTCAAGAAACAAATTTCAGACAAACTACAGGACAGGAAAACTGTTCAGCTAACGTGAAAAGAACTTCTAAAGTGGGGTAAGTACATACAGATGCACATATTTACTCAATATTTAGAAGTAAAGAAAAAGCAAGCATCTGTGCCTCAGAAAATGTACTGAAACTGCCCATTCCAGAACCTACTCTGAAGGAGGGTTCATGGAGATCCAGAGCTGAATTCCATGCATGGCACAGTAACACCTGTTCTAATGTAGGAACTACTGAATGCAGATGCAACTTAACACAATACCATGACTAGCAGCCTTGCCCAAGGAAGTTTACTGTGCTCAGGATGAACACAAAGGTGAGGGCATTTTCATACCTTACCATTTTCTAATTAATCTTCAAAGTTCAATTCAAACTTCATTTGAACACCTGACTTCTCTGGCACTAGGTGGACATAACACCACAACATGCAACATACCTTACAACAGCAGAGTTCTAGTTTAGGGCCAATACTTTAACTATTGTTTTCAAATATTTACTCCAATTTTGGGTGTACTGCAGACCATGTGTTGAAAAAACAAAGGGTCTCACATGCTCTTCATTTACATTCACAGTAACTTGTTTTTCTTCCAAACTCAGATTGACAATAAAGACAGAAACATAAAGGACAGCTGGTTATTCTTTACATTAGATGCGTACTTTTCTAATCTTCTACCTCTTTGTCCCTCTAACAAACACCAAGTTTTCTACCCTGCTAAAGCTGGCAAAAATTAAGATGTAAGTATTGACAAATTGTATTCTCCCTGTAATTAATCTGCCCTCTTAAATGTCCTCAACCTGTGCACACATACATGAAAAATAAGTGAAAATTATTCCAGAAAATGTCCACATGAGGATAGCTGATTGTTTCAACAAGAAAACTCCAGGTAGCTCACCACACCGACCACTCTGGTGCATTTACTGAGAAAGAGTCAAACTCATGAAGGAATCCAACTCTTCATCCAGACTTGATATTTCTCAAAATATCCAGCGACCTCTGAAGTAAGGGAAGGCTTCCATGCTGCTTGGCATTAAAATCATACCTGTGGGACATTTACATATGCTGACAGCCTGCACCCTGAGATGCTGAGAAGGAGAGCTGGAGCTTGTAAAAAGCTTCAAAAAACCCCAGTGTCACACTGGGCATCCCATTGATTGTGCTAGACATATTTTTAAAAAGAGGGCATAACATCAAAAGCAGAAGAAATCATCTGCCATAAATACTGCACCTCATGCTGCAGTCCACATTCAGGTCAAATGTATTCTGCTGTTAGGGCACATATCATCTTGAGCATTCCCAGCAGTCACTCTTGCATTGCATAAATAAAAATACCCAGGCTCCACTTAAAATCCTGGTAAGGAGATGTTCCTTGCAGTTACAAAAGTGGTGCAGTGTGGGGAGAAAACAGTGTTTTCTTTCAAGTATTACACTGCCCCTGAGCTGTGGGTCTGGCCCAGGAGTGAGAACCTGATGTTCTGAGGCAGCTCCTTACACCCCTCATGTCCAGACCTGAAATCCTGCAGTGGCCTGGAGGACTGGAATACACTACACAAAGTACCAGCTCATTCAAAAAACACCCATAAGACCAATCCAGCTTCTGTGCTATTGCTTCTCAGACTGAATTCAAGGGTTTACCTGCCACCTATCTTTGAACCTTCTTGTGTCCTTATGCAGAAGTTACAAATTAAAAATTCCTCTCTCAGATTTCAACACAAATAAATTTATTTTCTGTATATATTTATTATCAATACAGCAAAAATTAGGTCAAGTAGCCTGGCCCTGTACATCTGTGCATCCAATCTACAAAGTTGAGTGCTTTTAGCTCTATTTCAGATTTTGTGACCAAGTAGAGATGTTTTACTTATTCCAATAACATATTGCTTCTTCCCCTCTAATTTTAAATTTTCTTTGTAAAAGGTATTTTCTAAGTCTGAATTAGTCCTATTGTATTTCTCCCTCCAATCCACTCTTATTTTATTCCTTTTTTTTACAGGGAACTTCTTCCCCCTAGCTCAAACCGAAGGGGATAGTGGGAAAGTTCTACAGTAAAACACAATTACTTTTTTCATTTTGAGGTTAGAATTTTTTTGGTTGGTTGGTTTTTGCTATGGGCTTAACAAAAATTGTTGTATTTCTTCAGGTTTAATCTCAGACTCTGGTAATATTAAGTCACAGCAGTTTTTTAAAAGTACTTTTTGCACTCAGAATGGATCCAGCACACCATAATGAAAATGGTTGGCTGGCTACTTGTGGGTTCTTGTTTTGAGTTCAATAAAAATAACTGTGCTAAGATAAAACGTGAAACTCCTTGAAAGACTGGGTATAAAGCTTTTATTTCCAGGATTTCAGGATTTTTCGAAAATAAACCCTCTGCAATTTTTGTAGCTATTAAGCTGTGATTATCCACCCACCCTTTTTCAGTCACTGCAGGATAGTACCTGTTTAATTTCTGCTGTCTGAGTGACCTGCGGGTCCCCCGAGACGCACGGCTGTTAACGAGATGGCTCTTGCATTTCACTTTTTAAATAAGTGTTTTCAAGCAATTCCCACGGTAAGGAGAGAAGGAGGATCAAGACTAAAACAACAATTTGTTTGCTTACTGCCTGTGAGCAGTGGAAGGCAGAAAGCTTTCAGCCTTGTCACCACGTATCTCGTGCTTTCAAACGCTGCCCTGATGCGTTTTGAAGTGCACTGCCCAGAACTGAGAAGAAAACCATGTGTTTTCAGAGACAGAATGGAGAGGCTTTCAGTTTCTCTGAGAGAACATTTCAAATGTTGCACAAAAGATGAGTGAAGGAAAGCAAATGCCCCCTGAAGACTTCATGCCTCTCCTCCCCACCAAAGCCAATAGCACTTGAAAGTGCATTCCTATTTCAGTGGAGACTTATAACATGTGTTCTAGCTCTTTTTATGGAAGCACTGCTGCTTTCAATAGACTTTTTCAGGGTCTTGAAGGCTCTTTTTGAAGGGTTTATTCTTTCTAGGGGGATAATTATTTTCTGTGACTCTCTGAATTTCTGGATCAGGACTCATTTCAAGTAGAAGAATGATGTAGACCATTTCTAGGATTCTTCCAGTGGTGTTATGCTTTGGTGGTGGTAACTCTACCCTCTAACAGAAATAGTTCTTTATTTTGCAGGTGAGGTTTGTCTACTATGGGTAACTGATTGGATGTGAATTTGGACACGAGAGGAGGGAACAATTTAAATTTCCAAGTTTAGACAAATCTTTCAGTTCCTGATTTGTATTTGCAAGGTAGCACTCAAGAGAAATTTTTCTTATTCTCCAAACTGTCAGGTTCTTCTCAGCATTTCTACAAACTACTTGTGGATCCAAATCCCACGGTGCTAATACTGCCATTAACTTTATTTTTACTTTTTAAACATAACTAACAGTGGAATTTTACAAGACACTTAACTAGATTATTCACACAAGGTACTTTAGTCTCTTGAAACTTCGGAACAGTCTCAGGTGAGGACAACACACCAGTATTGTCTCCAGCTGATTTATTAGCAAGCTCATTATCTGAAGACTTGGAATAAAATACTAAATAGTTATGTTTGATTCCTGGCTATGAGATGCTAATGTATGAAGGTGAACTGGGCACTCACTTCCCTTTCCTGCTAATCTCAGGCCTTCCTTCTGGCTTTATCACATGATCAGATTTAATAGCAAAACAATTGCCTGTGAGCCCTGTTTTAATCAACTAAGTCATAGAACATCCTGACTTGGATCATCCTTGTGGGTCTTTTCTAAGTCCAACTCCATGAAACAAGAGAATAATTTTTTAAACATAAATATCACAAAACATGATGTACAAGGATGATAAAGCCATCCCACACAAGCACCACTCCTGGACATCATTAGCATCTACCTTTAAGCAAACACCAGAAAAAGGAGCAAAAGGGTAGAAAAATCCAAAGACTGTGTGAGGCTAAAAAGCAGAACTGGAGCCACCTCTGTCCCTGGACTCAGTATGAGATATAACAGTTTTGCTCATAAGATAGCCAAGAACATTTAAAGTTGAAATTTTTGCATGTGAAGCACCAAACGTTTTCATTTAAACTGTCAATAAGATGCATTCCTAGTACAATATGCCATTTAATCTTTCATATTTTTGGCATAGGAGACTGCTTACTGCATGTCCACCAAATACAGATCTGTATCTGGCATGGCAGATTGTCATAAACACTCTCTGAACTTCAAGGATGATCTAATGGTCCGTGTCTGCCCACACAGAAATAAAATACTGCTCCATAGCCATTTGCACAGGGACATATTTGGCAAATGATGGCTAAGCTGAGGGAGGACATGAGTCTGAAAACTCATAGGTAGATGAAGATAAAGAATTTAGTGTTCTATATGCAGTAATAGCAAAAATAAGAAAAGGAACATAGAGTGTCACATCAAAGAAAAATATTTTGACAGACTGTGGAGAAATTTTCCAGGGAAATTTCCAATTGAAATGTCACTGCTTTTAAAGTGAATGCAGGAAAGCATTAGGAGACAGTCTGAGAAAGTAAAAACTCTGACTTCATGAGAAGTGCCAACCACTCCCAACTTCTTGAGCTGAGGATGAAGTACACACACCAGAACAAACCCACAAAGGCAGATCTGCACCCTCCTTAGCCTTCCTCATGGTTACAGCAAAGGAAAGGCAAGCTGGCACTCTCACATATCTGGAAGCAGCTCCTTGAGTGCTTGCTTAACATACTCCAATGACTCATTTGTCAATTCCTGTAAGGAAAAAAAACTGATGTAACAGCAAATAGTCCAAAATTACCAAAACTTGACCATCTTTCATTTGACATTCTAACAGAAATACTCCCTTGTGTAAGCACAATGCACTCCTGAGACTTTTATTCCCATTAGCTATTTTATTCTACAAAAGATAAGCATCAAATTGTATGAAGATATTAAATTCCTTCCTGGTAAAACTTCCACTGGTAGCATTATCTCAGGATATTTCTGAGCAGTTTTGCTGACCTGACTTTAAGGAAGGACTCTCTTTGCTTAGCAGAAGTTCATAATAATCACTTGAAATAATGACTTGCTCTTCCTCCCTATTACTTTATTCAGTTTCAATTTGGAGTGCAGTACCTTATCATGGTAGCTACAAACAGAAATTAGCAATACAGGTCATTGCCAAATTTTTGCTGTGCACTTACTCTAAGTAGGAATAAATTTACAAAATTACATATAGAAATAAGAAAATACATGCAATCAGGTTTTGGTTTATATGAAATCACTACTGTGTTTTCAAAGATAAATGCCTCCCATAATTACATGGCCTGCAATTTATATGGGACTATTTCCCACGAAGCTTTAAAGAGCACTGATGAATCGATACACTGGAAAGTTTGAGTATTTACCATCATTTTATGTAATTACACTCCATCATCCCAGTATTTTGATCCTCTACAAAACAAATTACTACAACAGAACAGCCTGAGGGAGACAAAGCTTCCTTGCTTGTCATTTGTGTGCCTGTGTTGCACAGCCTTGAGAAATAAGGACGTCTGGTGAGCCACTGGATGTCCCCATCTGGGCTGCTGCCACTCCATCTATAGCTGGCTACATCTGGGCTACCAAAAACATCCCTGAGGTTTCCTGTCCAGGATTTCCCAGGAGCATCACATCTGTCACACAGCATTTTCCTGTCCTAGATCTGCTCTGCACAGAGTGCAGTTAAGACACACAACACACAGAGGGTGAAAGCTTTTCTTGGATTTCTGACTATGCCCAAGTCTGTCCCTACCCTTGAGCAGAACCGTGACTCCAGGAGAAAGAGTAATAGAAGTAACAGAAGAGTTAGCTTCAAAATCTGGGTAGAATAGTTTTATGGAGAATTCATATATCCATAAGTCTGTGTTCAAGCCTGTGACAAGGATATGTCCCTCTTGATCCTTATCAAGAGATTTTAATATATGTTTTAAAAGCTTGTAAATAACTTCATGAATAAATCTCCTCAATCCAATACATTTATACTTCCAGGATTATACCAGAACAAATATCCATAAACACTTCAGGCTCAAGTTTTCCATCTCCACGTGCCATGTGTATGCACATTTCCTCTTTTAAAACTCTAACATATTGCCTTTCATTATCTCATGTGCAGTAACAAAATTTGTATAAAGCCAGAGTGGCCTTGTGGTCAAAGGTTCAGGCTTTTCTTCCAGATACTGTGAAGAAGTTGCTTTAAAATTCTGAGTATTCATACAGATATGTTGGGAAAGCCTGCCTATTCATCTGACTTTGGTTTGGGTTTATTTTTTTTCACATCAAGCAATGTGGTTGCCATTACTGTAAAAATTTGAAATTATGTAACATATAAGGAAGTTTTTCCAAAGCAGCTACAAAAATGAGTCAAATTCCACTGATGTCAAAAGGAGTAAGACATACAAGAGTGTCATGAAAATATCTGAAATTAAGTAACAAAAGGAAACATATATTACTTTAGGAAGAAAAACATCCTACTCAAATTTTAAAATACACTGCTGTCTTCAACCAAGTTTTACAGTTATAACAATACATCAAATAATAAATTTTAAATTTATTTTTTAATTTGAGCAATAAAATACACCCCCAAATATATTGTATCCAATGTACAGCTGATCTGAGTAAATCCCATTGTACAATAGAAGCATTAGTCTTAAAAATTTGTTGTTCCTTCCCTGCTGTAACTTCTGCAAGTTTCAGGCCACACATACAATACATTTGTAAACCATAAACTTAAACTCACAACTAACTTATAATCTCGGTTGAATCTCTTATTTTAAAAGATTAATGAGTCTAAAAAAGCTTGTAAGAATAGGAAAATGCAAATCCTCTGTTACAATAGAAGCAAAATCCAGACCTGAAGACTTTTGCTGGCCATGGGTGATTTATTCTGGATAAGCCAGAGAAGTCTTTCCAATGTATCCCTTGATACAGCTAAATATTATTGCACAAGCTACAATAATATATGCATTACTGTCCCCTCACTTGGCTCCCAAGGCTCATATTGCTATTCAACTCGGCCACTTGGCATGCTAATAAGAGCCCAGAAAATGGTAATTACCCTCAGGAACTACATTCAAAAGCTGCCCTTTCCATTAAAGAGGCTCCCTCATAGCTCAGGTTAGTTCACATTTGAAAGGAAACCTTATGCCACTTGCCAGACTCCTGAAACTTCCAAAAGAGCACTATTTGATTAACAACCTTTACTTTCTATTGCTGTTGGTTCTTGAACCCAGAATAAATAAAATCGCAAAACACCAACAGTGTCATTCTAAAAATAAGGCAATTAAAGCAACAACTGCTATTTGTTCAGAGAAAGACTGGAATGCTAAATATACTTTAAATATTCAAACAAATATGAACAGTGGAAAACTGCCAACTTCAAGTCTATAAATACTGCCCAGATAAGGCCAACCTTTGATCCTGCTCTAATATGGCCATATCCCCACCAAAACTAGCAATAACAGAAAAAAAAAAAAAGTATTGTAGCGTAGCAACCCTGGAGATGATTGCCAAAAGCACTCTCAAGAAGCAACATGCTCAACCCCCATCTACTTATCAGCATCCATGGGACTTCAGAAGTCAGGTTATGCAATCTCACAGCTATAAATCACTTGCATTTGTGAGACAAGCTCCACGTGGGGATTTTTTTCCAGGACAAACATAACCCAGAAAAATTGCAGTCATCTTAAATTCATTCTTAATTATAAAATCAGAAAGTTACTTCTCCCATGTAATTCTTAGCCTTTTCATTATGACACTGGCAAATGTCTAATTCTGCACAGTCAGTACAGAAATGGTCACATCACAAATAAATGCTCAGAATTTTTTTTAAAAAATTAGTGTTTGTGCTTAAACTTAAAAAGCTTTGGAGACTCACTATTATTCCCCAAAATACCTTTTGTTATCAAAATAATCAAATTAAATGCAATTTTAAATCTAGGTAGACAGAGATCAGTGCTTTTCTTTTAAAAACTATTATAAATCAGGTTTGCAATGCTCATTTGTAGATGATGAAGCACCGTGAGCATCACACAGGTGACTAATGATTACTGAGCACATTAGCTTGGTCAAGTGGGTTATTCAGTTGTTGTCATCTATCATCCTTTATCTCCCTCAAAATAGCATGACTTAATCTTTCATCTCTCATACCCTCCCCATAAGTTAATCAAATGTAATCAAAATGCAGACCATAAAACACAACAGACTAAAAATCAAATCAATGCTCATATCTCTCTCGAAGTAAAAGACGTTGAAGAAGAACACCTTGTCTCCTTCTAATCTGATTTTCTTCCGAAGCACGGGCAAAATGTACTAAATGATAAATGTTTGAGAAACAGAGTAAAGGTCCTTCATGGGGAAGGTCTGTGATAGGTTGTGTCAGGCAAACAAGCTGCCATGAAAAGACAGTAAAATTTGTAAAATAATGTCCAGAAAGCACAATTTCTTCGCTTAGAGGTGAAGCAGAAAATCATTGATATCGATAAGGTCTGTTTATGCATCTAGAATATTTTGCTGCTTTCATGAAACCTACAGGTAAACCAACATATGCCAGTGTAGATGGGCATAGGACAATGACCTTTGTTACCAAACTCAGTGATGTGATGTCCAGCCTTCCACAGGATGGACCCTTGTCTTGTCCTGTAATCAATTCTCTCCTTGTCTGGCAAATTCCCCCATCCTCACGCCTGCCCTTTGGTTGCTTCATGAACTTTCTAAGCTTCTTTCTTAATACTTTAGTCTCTTAAACCATCAAGAACATGCACAACTGAAGAAAAAGAGCCCTCTCCTTTACAGTGGGGGCTTTTTTTTTCTACATTCTTATGCAATTTCTTCAAGAGGCCACATATGCTCTGAGGTATGAGACCAAGCTCAGCAGGAAGCCACACCAGAAAGCAGAACCTGTTGTTATCTATGGCTTGCAAAGTCCAAAGATTCATTTTTTATGATACTTGTACTGAATTAAACCCACAGGGTAGGGAGGCAGATAGAACCTCTAGGGGAATCACTTCCATCTGAATGACCATCCACTGCATCCTTACTGTAAAACCAGCCCTAATAAGTCCTTTCTGTTTCTGGTTTCTGTTCCATCTAAACAATATCCTAGTCCCATAATGGGTTAGGAATTTTGCTGCTGTGCTTCATTGAACTACGCTGGGAAACCTCAGAAGCAGGATGCTAGGTTTGAATTCTATGCTAGTGTTTAACTAAAACTGTATTCCTTGACTTTTGATAGCACTTAGCTGTAATGGTCCTAATGAGCTCTGTCATTACTGGGTTCATTACCTCCTCAACTGCTGAAGTTTCAAAGTCAAGTCTGCAGCAGAAGAGCCTTGCCAACCACTGCAGCTTGTGTCACAAGTAAAACCAGAACTACTTATGGAACATGGGCTGAACTTCAGAGCAGGGGAACCGAGAGCCAGAGGACCTGAGACACAGAAAGCACCATTGATGCAGAGCTTTAATGACTAAGGTTAAAGAGCCTCATAAGGCTCTAACATTTCTAAATGTGTTCAGCAAGTGAGGGAGGATTTTTCCCGTGGGACTTCAGGGTTACTGAGCTGGAAACATCTAAATGATCTGATGCTGTGGTCATTGTGAGGAGTTCTTTTAATTCACGTGAAGGTCTGCAGACAACAAAGGATACACATAAGTCAAGAAAATCCAAAACACCTTAGAAAGCACCTTAGTTTCAAAGAATAGAGGACTATTACCAAGCTGACTTTGTAAAGAGGTATTAGTTCCTAATACCTGCCAAAAGTTGAATGGACGGCCTGACCAAGTGATGAAATGTTAATGTGCACGTAAAAGAATCAAAGATAAACATTACTAAGCTGGTTTTAGTTGGTTTATCTATTTGGATTTTTTGATCACACCGTTAATAAACCACTTAAAATTTTGGTAAAGACTTCCATACACCAAAAAATATATAACTGGATCTGTAAGTCCTATTTCCTCGTAATTTCTCTTCTGCATAATTTTCTTATGAAGAAACTGAAATCACCATAATCATCTCAGCATTCACTTTACATTTATTTTAGCTTTGCATGTTTATCTCCATATAATTTTACATGTGTCTCTAAAAAAAAAATTACCATGACAATCTGGTTTTGAATCGGGAACTGAATATAGATAATTGACTCAATTCTTCCACTTAACTAATGCTTTATTTTGATTCAAAATGTTAAGTTTCATTCTGTCGTGCATATGCTGTCAGCACAAGCTCTCGTACCAAGAAAACATCTGTCAGGACCATAGGGATTTTACTATTATCCACCACTTCCTTGTTAATGTATGGTCAATACTATGACAAGAAATCTCTCAATAAATATGCAGTGGGGAGATAAATTGCCAGAAAGTTGGGACTACCAGCTGTCAATACAATTAGAGACAAAGGAGGACTGGAGCTGGTCTCGGAGGATTATACAGCCATTTGGGAATTGATTTCCTTGGGGGTTACTGTTCAGAGCTTTTTATCACAGAATCAGCCCATTTGTTGAGAAATACCATTTGTCAGCTCTTTTCCACATTTACATGCATTATTTCTGCCTCTCCCTTCCGAGGCTACTATTCTCTTTTGTAAGGTTGTCTCTATGCAAACGTACTTAACTGTACCTTTTCTCTACAGACATACAATTTTTTATTTATCCAATTGTAAAGGCCCAAAGTATAAGCTTTCAGATGTAAACTGAAAAACAGGACAATATTCTTATGCAAGAAATCCCCCACTTCTCTGCTCTCTTATTCAGGTCTTTGTAAGGTGAAAGAAGGCAGCTAAGAGAACACTGAATAGAAATCTGTCTCTGGGAAATGATGGAGATCACAGAAGATGCACAATGAGCAGATAAAATGAGCACTTCCTCTGACTCTCTGTGTTAATTATCAAGTAGGAATAATTCTGCTAGGCAAAACAGTACAATTTCCCAGCTTTCCCCACAGAAAATCACTGCATGCCTTCCTCTTTGCTGAAGAACTGTATTTTCAGTCCTCTCCATAGTACTTTGCTTTCAAGGCTTTCAGGCTGCACATGTAAGCAGAATAAATCCTCTTCCAGCAAAAGTTTGCTTTGTCCTGCAGATATCAGAGTTGGTCAAAACTCTTCTGACAGAACAGCTTTAGGGAAGCAAATGCCAATTTGAAAGAATCCTAGCACACTGGAGAAACATATTGATTGTGTCAAAATTCCAATGACATTTACTGGAACCCTGCCCAGTTTCATGTCTGTTCATCTTCCCACCTCCTCAGCCACTATTTCCAGGCTCACAATGAAAATAGAATGCTAAAACAAAGTTAAATTAGAGAAAGTTGAGGATCGAAATGAAGGAGTTGCTCAAAAGCCTATGTAAATAAATTATCTCAGTATCTTAGGAATGGCATTACTTCAGAAGTGATCTAGCAGGGCAGTTTACTATGGTTTTTTTACTGTCTCAGACCCTTATTTTCCACATTTTGGAATTCTGACTCCAAGGAAAATTTCCCATTTCACCCAGGCACTGCTGTTCATAAAACCATACCATCCCCCCTTGTCTTTGAGACTGTGTCCTCTGTTGCTCACAGTCAACAGAGGTGTCTGAGCAAAGCTTCCCATCACCACCTGCAGGGGCACTTGCTCCATGATTAGTCTTGAAAATTGCAGGAAACACCATTCCAAAGCATGTTCATCTTGGGACTGCTTCAAATGGCAGTAAAGAATGGTCACAGGGGGTTAATATTGTTCTTGGTTGTGCTAAATGCCAAACTAACACTTAACCATGAAACACAAGAGCACAAGTGTAGCAGCTCACATCAGTGCTTGTGCTCCTACACAAAAGCCTGGAGGGTCCTGGACTGAGCAGTTCTGACCCAACTGACCTCTCAGCTCATTCATCCTTCACATATTTGTATCTGCCATAAATTCATCTTCATTGCATTTTCCTGGTTTTGTCTTTTTCTACATTTTTGTACAACTATCATGTCTCACTTCTTGTTTATTATAATTACAACAACATTATTGCTATGTCACAAGCAAACTAAAGAAAATACAATTCCAAGCAGGATCTAAAGTAAAAGACTAAGAAGCACTAACCCATGCTGGGCTAAATGCCACTGATATTAATTAAATTCTCTGTGTTTGAGCTGCAGTGCTTATGCTTCTTGGAATTGATCTTTTCCAGCTCATTTGTTGCTGACTGAATGCACAGCATGCCAACCATCCCTCTGCTGCAGCACTGATCACCTTGTTATCAGCTGCCATTAAACAGCTGGTATACAATGTATTTGGAATCTCTCAATATTTAATATATTCAACTCTTCCACTTCTGTTTTAAACCTAATGCACCATATACTTCCCTGTTTCACCGTGATTGCCATTCATTAATACACAGCACTCGGGTTTTGTTAACATGACAGCCTTGTGGTTCTACATCACTGTTGTGATCCATGACCTTGCTATTTAGTCCATAATCTCAGACTCAGCTTTACTACAAGAAACAAGCAGCTTGAAATGTCAGTAATTTGTAAGGTGAACAAAGTATCCCATCCATCAAGTGCACCACGTGCAAAACAAACAGCGGTATTTAGGTGTGTCAACTAAATGCCAGCTACCGCAGAATACAAACGTGATTTCATAATCCATCTCAAAAATAGCAGTCTAGAACAACATTCCAAAGCCCTCTCCCAGCCATCCTCCATCATTTGTATGATGTTATTCCCTCTTCCCTTTATCTCCCTCCACCTGTCTTGTTTGCTTCCTTTCTTCAGTGTCTTACCTGTAGTTACAATTAGACCACGCCAACCTAACCTGTCAGTTGATTGAACTCGTGCTGCCCATCTCAGAGGGCTGTGTTACACTTGAGCTGTGTTCAGCATGTTGAAAAGGAGCACTGTAAATAACAGCATTACCTGTAGACAGAGCTGTCCAGGGGCTGCAGGAGAGCCTTGCTGGGGTAGCTGCAGTCTTCTCCTCATGTGTTCCCTGCTCTCATCTGTTGTGTGCTGCCCTGTCTGCAGCTCATTCAGAGTAGGACTCTTCTCTCTCAAGTGGAAATCTCAACTCTACAGATGTCCTTTAACATCAGAGAAAAACACACATTTCTAAGACACTTATTTTAAAGCAGAGAAATAATTTGGATAAATTATATCCAGAAGAATCTAATCCCTCCTCCTGAATACAAAGCTCATAATTACTGCCTTTTATGATGCTACTAGAGATGTGAAGATGAAACTGAATTCTATCCCTGGTTTCTTGAGGATAAAAGACTGGAAATCTTTGTGTGTTTTGCTATAAGATTTTCTAGATTCTGTTTTGCATGGAACATGCCTAATAACAGTTGTTCAATTCCATATGTTTCAAGTAGTCTGTGACTGAACAGTTTTCTTAGAGATCAACAAATTTTTTTAAATTCTAATTAGATTAAATGAAAAATAAACCTTGACATGTTTGAAAGCTTTCTTTTAATTGAACTGGGATAGAAACCAAGAAAAGATAAGGAACCAAAAGGGGTAAAAAAGGCAATGAAAATCTGCACCATACAAGACCCCAAAAAACAACCATATCCACAATACACCAAGCAACCAGGGACCACATCAGAGAAACAGAGGATTTATCCTAGAGTACCAACACAAACATGCTATTTCACAACATATTCTTCCCCAATAGTAAAAGTTCTACATATGCTGTCTACAGCTTTCAAAACTAACCTTTAACTCTTCCTCAGCTTTTCCAAAAAACACCAGAACTGCCTGGCAACTAGAATCAAAAGTAACTACTCTTTTCCATGCTACATGAATAAAAACCTCTAGAATTTTCCATAATTATTCAACTACCTAAATAGCACAAAAAAGTTTACACATCACTTTTAACACCCATCTCCAGGTCTTGCTCATACTTGTAATGCTTTATCCACTTAACTCCTACAGTGGACTGAATGTAAATTATGTTTCACTTGCACAGTTTTACAACTATTTGTGACAAAAATGTATTTTTCTTTAAGTAGAATATATACTGAAAATAATGGGATTTTTTTAATACTCTGAAGAAACAGTAGCAAGTTTATAACTCCAAAATGACCAGAATATTACCTATTTATAGCCTGAAAGACTAAGAATGCTTTTCAGATATGTAAAGCAATTTACTTGTTACTCCTTCGTTAGATTATCAATGATTTCTTGTGGTGGTTGATCAATCAATTGAAAAAAAAAAAAAAAGAGCAACAACAAAACTAACTAGACAACAATTTTACCATTATTTGCTTGGCTTATCCAAAGTATTACACCCAAGTACTGCTAAGAGGTAAATGTTTTACACTCAGTTAAGGACACCAATTTTAGTGCCATTGATGGAATACAGCAAAGAATTAAGCCTACCGAAACTAAGAAAAAAATAAGTACAGAAAACACAGGAGTAGCACAACACAGAACAGCCCAAAAGCCCCCACACAAAACCACGTTTTACTATGGAAAAACTCCAGATTTGATTAGCAGTAATGCTGCATTTTCTTGTCTACCAAGGCCTGCACGGATGACAGCTACTCTGAGAAAAGAAAAAATATGGAGGGATTGCAGCAAATCACTGAAAGCAAGAGACAAGCTGATCAAATTTGGGCAGAATGGAAACTAAGCTAGCTAGCTGCACATCAGGTAAATAAAAAACAACGTACCATAATGCTGAGAAGTCTGTGTAGTGAAAAAATCAGGTCTCTGCTCAAAACTTTTTGCAATCAATCTCAATCAGTTTAAATTACACTTGATGTAATTCCTTTTTCCTAAAACTCTTGATATTAACTTCTGCATTTTACTAAATTACATGCAGACACTATGCTCTGCATATGAATCACTTAATATGATAAGCTGTCTGCATTAATTTAAATTTTATTTAACCAGATTAACACTAATAGTCTGTTTTGACAATTAAAAAAGCTTTCTCAAAGACAGAAAATATGATACATTACAAAGTGTTATCCTATCCTGGCATCTCCCAACTTCATAAAGATTACTGTTCACTTAAGACATAGAAAAAAGAACAATAAAAAAATATTTATCCTCAAGAATATAAAACCACATTACAGCTCATAAGAACCAGTTTTGATTTGCACAAACTGTTGGTTGACTCTCAGACCAACAAGATACCATTTAAGCATTTTTCTGAGAATGCCTGCATTTTTTCCCCACATGGAACAGTTAACTATTTTTTAGAAAATACATTTTAACTTAAATTGTATGGATTCAGTGGCTGCTAAGCAGAAAATAATTCATTTGGGCTCTGCTTATGGATGTTCAAATGTTGCAGGGGGGTAACTCAAACCCAATATTTACGCAGGTTTGAATTTGCACAAGCAGTTCACATCTTCAAGCTCTCAAAACCAAAGTGGGCATTTGAAATATTTTGACAGTAATGATTTGAAATGTGCTTTTTTAGTGGCTAATCAATGAACTGAGTATCAGTTTTGGCAGTATTGTGACATAGGATATGGAGCAGTGGTCTCCTCATCCAGGAGTTTCTTAAAAGCTCTTACAGAACAAGGTCAGATTAGTGAAAAACAGTTACCTACATGCAGATATAATAACTCCAGTTAGCATCAGCTGCAACTCCACTTATTATTAAAGGATTGTTATTCTGTACAATCATTGTATTCATACAATCTTTAACTACACTTAGATTTTAGAAAGGGCTATTAATATCATAGTAAAGATATTTGCAATGGCAAATCAGGCTCAATGAACCTGAAACCCAAATTTTTAGAATGGGTATAAAATATATATTAAAAAAAAAAATCTGGTGTCTGGTAACATTTCATCTTCCCCTATTTAAGTAAGGCCTAATCTTTACAGAGAAGCACCTCTGATCTCCTGTTTAGCAAAAGGCCAAAGTATACAAGATTATACTTCTCTAGTTCACTCAAGTACGTGGAGAAATATAGATTTAAAAAAAACCCAAAATTCAATGTTCATTTTAATCTACTGATAACGTGAGCAACTCATTATGCACATTTAAAATGGTAATAGCCCTGGACTTCAGTCAATTTATCTGTATTTCACAGACTGTGCCAGCTGACCATCTCTCTGCACTCCCAGCATCATGGCAGAAAACACCATCACTGAAAACCACATCTCTCTACCAGACACAACCAGAACTTAACTTGTTTCTCTCAGTCTGGCTGGGGGCAGTTTCTTATTTATTTTCTTTCCCCTCTGAACCAAAAGCAAGCATTACAAGTGCAGTGGGAAAGTGCAGTTTTTCCACCAGTCTCCATCCATCCTTTTGAATCATGTCAGAAATGAAGCTTCAGGTGCTCACAGGATTGTTAACATATGAGAAACAAACAGGGCCTCTCTGCAATGATACTCCCTGGTTTAGTTTTTTTATGTTGTATGAAAGCACAGAAGGATTTTTCACACTTGTGAACATTTATTAGCTATCACAGAAAAGCATCATGGTTCAATTACAAGAAGAGTAGCAATGAATTACAAGATTTTTGGAACAAAATGCTTTGTTTAAAAATAACATTCCTGTTCTTGGTTGATCTGCATTTAAATTTACTGCAATGTTCTCCTAATCAAAAGCTATAAAGTTTCTAAAAAGTTAAAGTTTCATTCATTATGGAAAACGAATAGATGTTGAATGCATATATTAGTTCATTAAAATTTAACCTTACAGCCAATACCACAGTGGACAATATTAATCTATAATTGCTCAGCCCCTTATTATCACCAGTCAAAATAAGTTCAATACTGGTTTTTTTGTGCTGTGGCTGAATAAATGTTTTTCCACCAACCTGGTCCTTATCTAAGTTTTTAGCCATTACAACAATGGACTTTGTCCAGACCAGACTGTGGAGGCAGCCTAGGAGTCCCTGCTCATTGATTCTTTGTTGTGCTGCAGCCACACAGCTGGAGATACACAAGATTCCTTCCTAGAAACCAAAACAGCCTTGGAGAAAGTCTAAATGGCTCTCCACCTGGCTTCCCACACTGGCAGTTTTATGGTGCCTACACAGAAAGCTGTGAGAGGGCAAGAACCTAAGGGAGTCTTTCTAGGAGAGTTAGTTCAAACTTTTATCTTTGGTTCTGATACTTTGAGGCTGCCAGATACCTTAACAAAGCATAAAAGGAATGCAAATGTCATCATTTGTTTGCTCTAGTGGATAAACTGTGGGGTAATTCGGCTTGTTTCAATGAGAAAATGCAAACTTAAGGTAGATCAGGATAACAAATGCAAGTAAAGTATCAGTGAAGTTCTTACAATACTTGTATTTTGAATGTATGACAGTCAACAAGAAATACAAACTTGATGTGCAGGAGTTAATGTTGCACAAATTTGTAAAACAGCCCAGTTTCAAAAATACCTAGAGGAAAAATTTCATCGTGGTAATGGTAAATATCAAAGAACAATTTAAGAACATGACCCTGTTTAAGCAGATACATGTAAAGAGAAGAAGAAAAGGTAGACAACAGAAAGCTTATTACTTTGAGGCTGAGGGAATTACTACATCTGAAAGGAAGGAAAGCAGAATTTGCCAGCAGAGAATTTGGACAGCAGGTCAGCATTGATGGAAATACAGAGATTTCAGAGGAAAGGAAATGTGTATCCCCCAGAGAATGTAGAGGCACCTGTTGGTACTTAAACAAGTAAACTAATCCACAGCTGGGAGTCATTCTTGTCTGATAAAATCTTACCACCTGTCTCCTCAAAATAGGGGGGGGGGGGGGGAAAGGACAAGGAAAAGCAGCCTGGTGATATGCAAACAAAGGGAAAATTGGGAAAAGTGTGAAATGTGGTATGAAGGTACTAAATGGAATTGGAAGAAAAATTTCAAGTTGCAGACCAACACTGGCAAAATTCCACTAGGGTTTATATCCAAGACAGCACTTGGTGGAAATGGAAGAAAACACTTTCCTATGCTTTCAAAAAACGCATCACCTATTGAATAGAACAATCTTCTGCACTGACAGTAACTGTAGCAACTAGGCATAAATGTAGGAAAATCATCTGTACCCACAGCAGGAGCAGAACATCTGTGCATCAAGTCTTCAAATTACCAAGCTGTCAGTTCTGAAGATGACTGGATCATTAAAAGACTTGTAACACAAAGAATGCCATCAGAGCCTGGAAGTTTTCAAATGGCATCTAAAATCCTGCCGGATGCTTTGAGAACTAATACCATTCTTCCTACTAGAAGAAACTATAATCTTGGGGCAGTGTTTGCAAATGCACCTCAAAGTATATGATTCAGTAGTATTTCTTCTACAACAACTCTTCCTAATGGCAAAATTACTGTGGTTAAACAGTTAACACAGCAGCAGAGAAAGGGTCTCAGCAAAGAAACTTTACAGGAGACAGCCAGAACAGAAATAAACCTTTTTTTACTGAAAACCTGAACGTATAACATATTGCAAAATGGCCAGCAGAAAAGATTACCTGGAGACCCCCATAGAAATTAAGCATGTGAATGTTTATCATCCTTGTATTTCCAAGAAATACCCTAACTTACTTTGCAGTTCATAGGAGAGAGAGTATTTGTTACTTGGTATCCCAAGTGCTCAGCAATTAGGTGGCAGCACTCCACTGCAATTGCTTCCAGCAGATTAGTTCATTCTGTTAACTGCCATTTAAAGCCTAAATGATGTCAGTCCTCTGCCCGAATGGAGGGACTCATGCCAAAACCAGTTTTCCTAAAATCCCTTCAGAAAAAGGTGCATCAGCTTCTCATGAGGTAAAAGTTCTAAAAATCAGAGGCATCACATCACTGAAATTACCTGTGTCTATGTTATCATAATAGAGAGATTTGAATTTAGATACTAATCCCATACCTGCTCTGCTATTAACTGATTGACTTGGAGCAAATTAAATGTTTCTGTCTCTGCCATCTTTTTCATTGACAGGTCAAACCCTGCACAGTGCAGAGGAACACTGTCTGACATGGCCACAGTACTTGTAAAGCACACTGATCAACTGGACTATTTTGCTAGAGAATTTTTTTTCCCCCACAAGCCCTGTACTTAAAATTCTGAAAACACAGTGATTCCTTTTCAAAGCACTGGGAATCACAAACCATCCCTGTTTCCACTTCACTCTCTTGCTTTATTTCTGGGATCCGTGTATTCCTGTATATGCATCACTCTGCAGAACTGCTCCAGCCTTCTGCAGCTGAGAGTCAATAACAAAGTGTTAGAGAAATCAAAGGTAGCTGTTATGTTCATAGGCTTGCAAAAATCAATAAGTAACTCATGTTTTTAAAAGCATTATTGATACAATTAGAATCTCTTCACAGAGATTCCAATGACAGGTTTTATTTCATTTCTTTTCTTATTGCCTGGCAACATGACCTGTATATTTCCTGGGTGAGTGACATAAAAAACTATTTTTCCTGTGAAATAAAGTATCTGATGTTGGCTCTCCAGGATTCACATCGAGGATTGTCAAAACTTGTTTCAAACTGGTCTTTGCTCGTTATTGAAATTGATACAGCACCATCCATTTTACTCTACAGACCACATTTAAAAGATTCCACTGGCAGCAGAGGGGGTTTCCAATATGCTAAGCACCACTACTGCAGCCTAAGTAACAGCTGATTTTACCTAAAAAAGGATCAAGGTTATGCACAATGAAGCAACACCAGGAATTTGGAGTATGACCTTTCTGTTTTTTCCTTCTGATATTTTACAGCTACTAAAAAAAAGGTCAGGCTGGAAATACACATCTATTTCTAAATGGCTAAAATATTATTTCATTCTGGCAAGTAAAACTCATCCACAAAATACAAGTGCCTCCTTTAAACCAGTTGTGTACCTTATGAGCTATTATTGAGGGCTGCTCTGTGGTCTGCTCTATCAAGGTTCTCTACCATGTCCCAATTTAAGGGCTTGAGCCTGTGTAGAAAAGACATGCACTTTAACAACCCACATCAGTTGAACCCTGGTGCCACTGGAGACTGGATTTAGTTGCTCCTTGTCCTCAAATGATTTCAAAATCAGCAAGATTTTTTGCATTTAAGGAGCAGTCAACCTTTCTTAAACAAGGCTAATGTACCAAGAAATAAAAGACTGAGCCAAAGATGAAACAGCATGGTTTGCTATAATGTCTGTTCAGATCTAAAGCAAGCAAAGGACAATATGGCAGTTACAACCTATGCACAATCCCATCAAAGGATTTTCATGTCAAAAATCTGGCAGAAGCAACAAGGAGTTGGGAAGTTCTTAATTTAAAAACTATAATATGGACAATAATTACATTCCATGATCTTGTTATAAGCAGAAACTAAAAAGCCTCTTAGCTAATGGCTTCAATTCTTTGGTTACTGTTCAACCTCCTCAGCTTTCTGAGCCTGTGTCATACCCTATTGGACAAGACAGGTACAGCTGGGACCTGCACGTGGAAGCCAAAATCAAGCCCTCATTCATTTTTAAGTACAAGCTATAACCTGTGAAAAACATGTTCTTTCAGTATTCTGCTAGCAAGCATCAATGTACCTTCAATGCAGACGTTCACATTGAACTGGCTGTTCACGCCTTGTGTCAGCTTTAAACAACCTCAAGCAGGATTCAGGACGTACCATGCAGTCTTAAGGAGAAATATAAATACATAACATTCCAAAAACTCCAGGCTGTAAGTTATCAGCAAAAACTGAGTTTCTCTAATTCCATCAGTTAAACCAAAATACAGCAAAGAGCATGTTCCAAATGAATAAGAAATCAGCACAGAATGCTAGCACATGTCATCACAGATGCACAAAACCACCCAACCTTGTAAGTATATCCAGAAACTTAAGATCCTAAAAAGCAACATAAAAGAAAAGAGAGCAGCAAGCAGATACCTTTGTCCACAATGAACTGCACAGACTTCTCTCATTCAGGCAAGAGCATTTCAAACAGTCTAAAGCAGTGTCAGTCATGCATTCCACAACTGCATGGCACAGGTGGGCCTCTAATGCACACTCAGAGCTGCTCCATCAGGAGCAGGCACTGCAATGTGGCACCAGCAGCTTGTGTGAGAATTTCAGTCTCCTTGGTGCCAGATGCTTACTTAATGACTTACTGTAAGTTTCTTTCTTACAGGTGAGTAGGGAAGCTACATTTGTTAAGGTTATAATTCCAGAGTAACATGCGGCACGGGGACAAACTTCTTCAACAAATCTGCTCAAAAAACTTTTTTGCTGATGCTCACCTTGGATTTATGGGCTGAGCATTCTTGATTTAAAAAATTAGGAAAAGAAATGGCTTTGCTAGATCATTACTGCCCAGCTCTTCCTTTTTTACATGCAATATGTAATATATGTGTCTATACGCTGTGCACTGTAAGCTAACAGTAGTGCAGTCACAGTATGCATTCATATACTACATATCATTGTATACACACTGTGCAGTCTCTACATATGCATTGTCTGTCTGCTTTTAAAGGGGAGCTGCAAGCTGAGGCAGCTGGCTGCAAAAATGCCCTCTGCTGTTGGGATGATTCCCTTTGGGTCACCTCCCCACCTGCTTGTGGCACGATGAATCGCTGCCTGGTGCCTCCTGGACCAGGTGACCTTCCCTTGGTGCTGTGCTAGAATGGCAAGTGGCTTCACGTGCTCTGATTTTTGCCAACACTCAAGCAAGACTCACACCAGCATGAATTTGAGTCATTCTCTACAGCTTTCCCCTGAACTCCTTTCATCGGCAGACTTTGATGTCATTCTTTTTAAAAATTAATGCATTAATGCTCTGAGCAAAAAGACCTTGGCAGGGAATAAAACTAGTTCCAAGGTTCTGTCGTGCTCATTAGCTTCATTCTAAATATTTCCCATTATCCTGTGATTTTGTTAAGTACAAACACTAACACTGTGTAGAATTACTTTATACCAGCCCTTGCCTACTAATAGGATTATAATTATTGTGGAGAACTAAACCATAGACTATCAGCTAGACAACAGCCAAGAGAAACAACAAAGACTCTTCTTTCTCTTACACTTAAAAAGAGACAACCACCATGAACAATAAAAGCAACTCAAGGCTTTGAACATTTTCTATACACACATATATGAGGCCAGATACCCCACGAAAACCCAAATTGTTCCACAACACTGTTAGACACACTATACAGTTTTTCTGGCCAAACAATCTCCAAATTTCCATTAATCAAACTACTCAAGCTCACACAAGCTTGAGCATAAGGCTTTTCTGCTCTGAATTCAAAAGCAGACAGCCAGCTATGGCTTTAACTACCCAATGACACAAGGTACCCAGTGAATAAGCCTGTGCTTAGGAGTATTTGACACCCAGAATTGATGTAATCTGACATGCTCCTAAGTACCACCTAGTTGCCTATAAAATGCTGCTTTGATTTCACAAAAAACACCTGTCAATATTTCAATAGTTTGTCATTTAGACTATCTTTCAACAAAAACAGGAATTAGAACTACTATGTGTTTTCCTGAAGAAACTGACAATTTTTAAGACTTGATACGACCGAAATTTAGAAAGCATTTCCTCTTTAGCTGTCCAAACGTGCTCTCTCTGTATGTTTAACTACATTCTTTCAGAAACAACCTGTATTTCACAACAGTCCTGTTGCTCCAAAATAACTTAATGTAACACAGTCTGGTTTTTCAGAAGCACAGAGACAAAAAGATAAAACCGTTCACTGCTTAAGGGCAGTGATAGCAGTGCAGGGTTAAAACTCAGCAAAATAGCCCTCTCAGTCATCTCTGCCAAAACTAATTTTTCTGCTCAACTGCCCACAGGACAAAAAAAAAAAATCAGTAAACTAATTATCATAACAATGACAAGCAAATGACTTGCAGCTCATGTTTTCTCTGCTATAGTTACCTCTAAATCTTAGAATCTGGTATTGCACGGCCCCAAAAATGCAGCAAGTAAAGACACTTTGCAGCTTCGTGGTCAGGTCCACATTTTTCTGCTTTTCTGGTGAAGACTAGCCAAGGTGATGCAGGGAGCACTTCCCAGTCCTCCTGCCTTTCTACAGAGTATCAGCACCTACTACAGCATCTGCACAGGGGAATGCAACATGATACAAAAGAGTCCTTCTGGCTGGGTTTATTTCTGACCCTTGTTAATCTCTGTACAAGATGATGCCTTGAGAAGGCTGACCTGGAACACAGACTGGTCAGAGCTGAGGGAATAAAGTAGATGTTTATTAGAAGACCTTAAAGGGCACACCTTGGGCAGGACAAGAGCCTGGCCAGGGTTACACCCAAGGTGCACCCAAAAAAAGGGACAAACAACGGTCACAAGGTCTCACACTTTTATAAGTTTTGGTCCATTTGCATATTGGGGTTTAATTGTCCAATTACAGCTTCAGGTTATGAAGTCCCATCCCTCTTGGCTTTTTCTTTTCATTTCACCATTGTTTATCCTTTTGGGGCTGAAAACTCATAACCGTTGTCCTTGGTCTCAGGCTGGAAAAGGATTTGTCTCCCTGCTCTGTGAAGAGAGCTGAGTGACACTTAATATGCAGCTCAGAACTACACACCTAGGCACAGAATCTCAAAACCATGAAAGCTCAAAATTTAAGCATCAGAGAGTTCCAAAACCCAGACATTCTGGAATCAGAATGGTTACTTGTGAGGCTCAAGGAACAGGGTATGAATTCTGGCTGGCCAGAGTAACCCAGCTAAGGCCTCCCTCCCTGCTTTCACCTCTCCCAAAAAACAGGCCTGCAGAGACACTTCGAGTTAAGTTCAGAGCTTGCAGACAAAACTTTCTCTGGTTGTGAGGAACTCTGCATGCAGCATTCTCTGCTATCCCATCTGAAATGAGAGACTCATTAAGGCACAGAAAAACACTGAGATAAGGGCCCTGCTCCTAATGGCTGACAGCTCTATCAGATCTCCCGACCTCATGGTCATTAGCACAGCAGATGCTTGAGATTTTTAACACAGGTCCCTGCAGTTTTATTTCTGCTATGGCTTGAAGAAATTAATGTACAAATGCCACTTGTCAAAAACTAACTGAAAAAAAGCCAAGTTGGGTGAAACTGCATTTGCTGAGAATAAACTTATTGCTAATAATAGTTGGATTTGGGTAAATGAATATTTCTCTCTTGTACAGACAACCAATTCTCCACAGATATACTAAAATTCAAAACTGACAAATACACTCCAAGCCAGCAACAGATGATTATGTTGTATAAATAAACACAATACACTAAGTGGCTTAGAGCACATTACTTTGTGCCACCATCAGCAATCTAATACAATTCACAGGTAATGGTCACTGTTAGCAATTGGAGGTGTTTCTGTCATAGCTTGGGTTCTCCCTCTATGCAGAAAATGTGAATAAATTGAACTTTATTCCTACATACATTACTAGACCCACCAAACCACAAAGGATTTTCGATTAGTAGAGCATTCTCCAAGCCATCCAGAAGAAACTCTAGGGTAATACACAACTTGTATCTTGAGCTTCATTTTAAGATTAAGTTGTAAACACAAACATTCCAAATCACATTATTTTTATTTGCTCTTTTCTGATATTCCTTTTACAGTCTCAATTGAATCACTAATCACTTCACCATTAATACTCTTAAAGGCTAAACTAATAAAAAGAAATGGATCACTGGGCAGGTGCAAGAGCTAAGCCTCAGAGAAAAGGGAGAGAGGCAGTTTCACAGTAAGAGTTAAAACAGGGATGAGGAATAACCTAGAATGAGACTGTAAATCCATACACCTGGAAATACATCACAAAGCATGAGCAATCTCATACCCAGAGGACTCACAGAACAAAGATGACAAAGCCCACTACACACACTAAGTGCTATCTGACTAACCTGTGTCAAATTGATATATTTGTATTCATGATACAAATGAACTGAAAAGTTCATTTGCTTCTTGTGTACAGTTACCCAGCCAGCCCATAGTCAGCAATTAACAGATTCTTGCATTATCTCACTGAACTGCCAGTAGTTGTGAGAGCAGCTTCACTTCACTCTGATACACAGACTTTACACCTTTGTGGCTGCTTGGTGACTTTTCAAGGAATGAAAACTTGTCCTCATGCTTACCAGAGTCCAGAAGTGCACTGGCAAGTTTGCTAAAAGTGCAGATGCTTGAATAAGAACAAACAAGAGTAAGACCTCAGGAATACCCCTATTTGACATGCAGCAATTTATTTTTTGCTTGCATATACTTATCCTGATCATTATTGTACCACACAACTAACCAGTGCATTAGAAATTACATTCTGCTGTTTAAGAGGTTGCTTTAATAAACCTAATTCCCTGCTTACCTTTTCAATATGGCTGGACTGGAATAAGCCATATCTGTCTTTAGGACAGCATCCTGAAAGACAGGAGAGAGCTTCTCTGTGTCTCTCAAGATTCATCTCAGATAGGAATATGATATGCAAGTGTAAACCATCCTTAAATAAATTGGCTCTGCCCCATCCCATACTTATTGGAAAAGGACAGCTTTACCAATTAATAGAATCTAAATCCCATACTCAGAGGAGCAACTGTTTAAGACAAAACAACACAGCCTTTTACTTGCTATCTCTGTGGTGCTGCTGTGTATGGTCTCAGTTACAGAACACCCACAGCTGTGAAGGATGCTGCCATAGACACTGCCTTCATCACATCAGCAGAGATGGAATATAGACCATGGTACCTGATCCACTATCAACTCTTCCACACAACCACCAGGCAACAAATTCTCTTGGTTGTATCAAGAATCGCCGGGAAAGAAGAGCAGTAAAAACTTGTTTATCTTTGCCTCACAGTCACAGACGAAGCCATTTACCACATTCATGGAAAATAATGAGGTGCTCAGCTAGGAGCTTACCACTATGATGAGACCTCAGCAAAAAGTAAACTGACAAGTATTTGAGTAAAGGTACTGTGAAGGAGAGGGAGGGAGCTGTGCTCAGGTACATCCACTGCTCACACCAATCCTTACACAGTCTGCTTGTGATCAGCAATGTACTTCAAGCTTCTAAAGGGACACTCCCACTACAGAGATACTGAACAGTTTGGGCAGACTTGGACAGTAAGAAAACACAGAACCAAACTTCAGTAGAAACATACTCATATCAAGTACAGAAATACATGCACAATTCATATTTAGCAGCACTAGTCTTCAAGCCAGAGTTTGTCCTCTGTTTGAAAGTTAGCCTCTGAGGTGATTAGGTGCCCCATAACTCATATCACCTCAAACCCACTATTATTGTGGCTACAAAGAATGATTTTAAGAGAAAAATTGAAACTGATCTCACTCAGCACTGTACTCAGGAGCTGAAAAGAACTGAAGTCTTTTTACTGTAATAAGCAGAATATACTCTGCTGTAATTCCTGGACTGTTCATTTTAGTCCCCTGGTGGCATTTACTGAAATGCCATCAATTCAAATTAGCTTTCATAAACTCTGCAGTCTGGGACATTGAAACAGCATCCTCTTGCTAGTATTCCTTTTCCAATAAATAGTAAATTAATTAACTAATATCTGATAAAAAGAAAAAGCAAAACAAATTCTATTTATATATCTTGTTTGTTCCAAGACAATACCATTACAGAAACTGCACCTATTAAGGTTTGCAAATAGACATGAATATGATACAAAGTTATGTGTTTGCCATACAAACACTATGATGTAACACCAAACCAGTTCACAGAAGGTATCTATCAAATAACCCCATTCTGGCAAAAAATACCCCCCTTAAGCCTTTCTCTCTCAAAAAAAAATCCAACCCCAAACTAAAAAAAACAACCTCCACAGAAAATCCCCCCCAGCTCCTCCCCACTTTTTAATTTGGACAAAACAAACCAAAAGCCACAGACACCTAATTTCATTCAGAAGATCAACAGCAACTGCTGTTAAAATTTTAGCCTGCTGAATTTGAGTTTCACAATCTAGCTTTGTTTTCTATTTCATTTCTCACATGCTTCATGTCACAAGGAATACCCTTTTTACGTGCCTATAGCAGTGAAATGGAAGACAACTGGGTTGATTACGAGAACCAAAGACTACAAAACCCTGACAAGGCCACAGAAGACCATGCAGTATTTACTACTGACAAGAAGAATGATTTCAATGTCCCTCTGCCACCTTCCTCACAAATTTCTTTCCACCAAGGCCCTTAATCAATACGTGTCACTGATGTGGCAGAAGCTGTCACCCCTCCTGGTTGTTATAGTGCTGCAGAAATCCCAGCAGCTTCACCCAGAACTGACACCTGAGCTGAACCCTGGGAACACTGCAGGGGTTGTCAGTGGAGAGATGATTGAGACCCACCTGCTTTGCAACCCCTACCCTTTCACACTGGCTAACACACTGCCAGTGATCCATTACAAATACAGCTTTTTAAAATTTTAGTTCTCTGTTGCTTAAAGGTATTTCCATTACTTTAAAAACCCTGATTTCTCTCTCCAAGAATGATTCAGTGTGTCAGAAGAGATGCTTGAAGATCAGTCAAGCTGTATGTTGTGACTATTGCCCACAGCATCTGGCATACAAAATTTCAGGTTTGTTTACTCATACCACAATTCCCCAAGCATTTGTAAGACCCATTTCTTCCACTGGGTCAATAAATTAAATAAAACATCATTATCACCTTCCTCTTTGGAAGACTGAGCAAAAACATACCAGGGTGACTTGCTACAATTGCATCAGAAAGTTATGGCACTCTCTGCAATACAAAATTGAATTTAACAAATTTCAAGCTTATGCCTTCAATACTAAGTCACTAATACTTCCCTCACCTGCTGTTCTTACTTCTTAGCTCAATGACCCAAACCCAAAAAGCTAGAAGTGATCTCAAACCACATCCTGAAACTTTGGTTCACACAAGGGCAGGCAGGCCAAAAGCACCACAGGAGGGGAGTATGCCCACAAACTATATGTAGGATATATTAAAACTGCACAACAGACTACTGTTATTAGCTCAAACCTCACTTATGTAGAAAGCAATGATAAAATCACAGTAGGGAACTTTGGAAACACATACTACCTAAAGAAAAGATTCTTGAATCACAGAAGTAAATCCAAGAATGAGAAAAATCTAACTTCAACTGCAATTAAGAATTGCCAGCTCAGCCTCTCCTTTCTTTGGTCCTACTGCTAGGACCATTTGGCTTCAACAAAAAAATTCACAGCCAAGTGAAAAAGGTGTTAAAGAGGCTTTACATTTCCCTGATATATTGCAAACTTTTTTTCATCTCAGAGTAATTATTACCTTTTAAAAGAAAAAACACAGCACTGACAGGAAAAGGAATTGCTATACTGCATTCCCACTTGCATAACTTAAATGCAAGCCTGTGTTCCTGGATGTAAATACAGGCCTCATCCCAGTACATTTTCCAAGTCAGATTACTGAGTTATTTCCCCAATGCCTTGAAAAGAACTTAATCTCAGGTCAGTGTGGGGTCTGCCTCACCCTCCCAACTTCTAAGGTAGCATCCAAATGCATTCCAGTCCTCAGTCCCTCTCATAGTGCACCAAGACAGCTTAATGAGAAAGCCTCAATGGTAAAGAATATCAGCAGTATTTATTTTTCTAGTCAAATGCAAGGCATTATTATTACAACACAGGATGTCAACAAGTGAGCTGTAAGCTACAGAGGGAAAGAAAAGCAGAAGATAGAAACTGGTAGTTGATGAAGACAGCTCCTAGGCAAGCTTGTTATCCATAATCAACTTTAATAAAATTTCCTTAGAAAGTTTTAAGATGTTTCAGTGCTCCCCAGCATGGTGCCACAAAATAAATACACTTCTCCTCCTGCAAAATCCAACTGTTGGCACTCAGAAAACACAACACCTTCTATCACTTTAGAGGCCTATCAATCACACAGCACAGCAGGTAGACAACTGAATCCTGCCCTTTTCCTCACTCCTCCTGACAGAGGAACAATTTACAAGAAGAATATTGCTTCTCTCTGATATGCAACAAACTCCAAATGGTAACAGTTCCATTTCTACCATTATCCACAAAAATGCTCTAAGCACAAGAGCTCACAGGTTGTCAAAAGGAATGATGAATATAAGTCCTTGACATTCATCACTGCAGTCCCTTATTCTGTTTGCAGCTTAAACATGGGAAAACACAGAGCTATTCCCTCAGACCAGGTCTGGAAGGATACTGCTGATTACTTGATCATTAGGTACCTTCTAATTTAGAAAAACCAAGATTCCAAGTCAATATTACTACACTGTTGTAAAAAAAGTCTTAGCTCAACTTAATAGCACAAAGCTTTCAAAAAACAGCAGAGCAGGTTATGATCACCAAAATTTCTTCTGGCAGCTGACATCTGGAAAACATGAATTCAAGAAAAGCATATCTGCATTTCATTAAGGGATTGGCACTATGAAGGTGTTACACATTGCTGCATCATGAAGTGATAGGTAAGAAAGTTGGAGGACGAGAACCACTAGGTGTGTAAAGTGAAAAGCTTAGTGGTGACAGCTATTTAAACACACACAGAACAGTTTTCCAAGTCCACTAGTGAAGGACAAGACCAGAACTCAGCCACACCATGGTCCTACAGCACTGCAGCTCTACAGAATGGAATACTTTAAGCCACATCTTTGACATTCCTGTACACACTCGAGCCCTAAAAGTGCACATTTTTATTATTTGATATAATTGCCAAGAGCAAACTAAACACAACTGAATATTTACTGGGCTCATGAAAATTTATGTAAACTGTTATATAAACTTCCACTACCTGTTAACACCAAAACAGCCCAAAGTGTTTGCTGCTTTGCTTTTCAGTGAGGATACATTCCTACTGCCTGCTCATGATTGCATTAAACTGTAAAACATCAGGCAAGAAGACAGGTTTGAAATCCAAGCCAAAAGAGTTTTTAGTAGAGGAAAATATGCAGACACAGGAGGATTTCCCTTTGCAATCCTCTGCTGCTGTTTTTGTTACGTGGTTATGGTTTCCCACCCTACGTCAGCCAACTCAACTAATATTGGGCAGGTTCTTGCTGAATCAGTGCAACACCTCCTGGGCTCCAGCCTGAATCCCACCAAGCTCAGAGAACTGCTCCAAATGAACACTGACACCCAAGGGGGCCTTGGCCCTGTTCCTCAGTGAGTGGCAGACCCAACACCAACAGAAACCATTTTCTTTTCTCCCAGGGTGACAGCAGGAGCTGCAGTCCAAGTTATGTAGCCTGAAGCAGTCCTGGAGCCTGGTCCTTACCCACCATGCTGCAGAATCTCTGCCTAAGTGAGAAATGAACAAAATGGCTAGTTCTAAGCTACCTTTCCCCACAGTTTGCAAGGATACATTCAGTTTGGAAATTGTTTTTAATATACTTACTAAAAGGCACTATGGAAAAGCTTGGGAAAAAACCCACTGTCTGCTGTTACTATTACAATACTTACCAACATTTATTACCCTGTAAATATCATTAGCAGTACTTGATTAGCAACATCTTCAACCAAGTACATGGAACTTTGTTAACAACATTCAAACATAATACTTGCTCTATATACATGCTTTCTAAACAAAAACAAGGTATTTCTCTCCCTGGCTTGTCCCCTCTATAAACAGGGCAGATGCAGAGCTCTTCAGTAAGCAGCAATCTTTACACCCATACAGTTCATCTAAAACACAGCAAGTTATACTTGGGCATGCAAAGCTCAGGAATTACTATGCATGAAATCTGTGCAAGCCAAATATTTAAGAATGAATTTCAGTATTGATTTACACAGTATACTTATTCTGGCTCTCTGCTTTATGTGAATTTGGCAGACATGAAGCTTGTACCACTACTTTACAATCTTTTATCAAACTTCACTAGAAGATTTTTAGCATGTAAAGAAACAGTTGTGGCCCCTCCCCAACATCTTGGACAAGTGAACCCAAGGCTGCTTACATATAATAGTTCTTGGGAAGAGAAACTAAAACCCTCCAAAAAACTGAATGACAAACCCCTTTGCATTTAACTGCTAGAAAGGGATTCACTTTTTTCCTCTCATAAATGATTAAGAAAACAAAGGGCTGTGAATACTTGTTACTTAGCTGGTGTCATCTCAGAAATTTATTCCTCAGCACAGAAATTGTACTTCCATGTCATAAGCAGTTTAACTTGCAATTATTTAAACAAGACCCTTCTATGAGCTCATTTCCTAAGCTATTCAACTAGATCATTTTATAATAGTTTACTTCATATTCAAAAATCAAGCAGGGATGGATTTTTCATTATTGCCTTCCTATATTCAGATTATTTGTTTAAAGACAGCTGTCTTTCCCTCAGTCACACATCCAAGTGATGAACTACTATAATTTGTTATCTCACATTTCTCTTGCATTTCAGATCAGCTTGGGGCTGTACCATTTTGGCACTGCAATTCAGCTGTGTCCTAGTTCTCTTTCCCTCTTATTTAGGAATGGGTTATTAAGCTCATCTCTTAGACAATGAGACAAATAATAGCTGTTGAGTTTATTATATTTGAAGGTCATTTTTCACTCCACCTTCAGCAATGTCTGTTCACAAGCTGACCACCATCTGCTGTGTAGAAACTGTAAATTCTTTATGGGGAAATAACTGAATCACTAGACAAAAGAACACCACTATGAAATACATTGCCATTAATTCCCTTCCCCACTTCCAAAGCTCACAATCTGCTGGGAGAGGTTTGTTAGAATGATGTATGTATTTAATTTAATCCAAATGGGAAATACAATAGGTTCCAAAATGTTAAGCATACTATGGCCATTATTACTACATAGTAGCTGTGATCCACTATATGACCCCACATTTTCCCAATAATATAGGGATTTCTCTTTCTCCATAGTTTATTATTTCTCTTCTTCCATCTTAATTCACACACAGCTGCATGTATCTTCATTATACATCATGAAGAAGAGAACACCTTGTTCTCTATCCTGGCAGCCCCTATGATTGCTTTCACACAGGCAAACACTGGAGATCAGTGTAGGAAACAAAGTTGATTACAGCTGTAAAACTCTACCCCTCGAGAACAGAGCTGCTTCTATCTCTTGGGCTGCTGGATAGTGACAAGAAAGTTAAGAACTCTGGCATCCTTTTGTAATTAAATAAGCTGGGCAGAAACAATTCATTAAACTCCCTTGCATGCTATACAAGCAGCAATATCCTAAGACTGCTCCTGCCACAGTTCAAGACCAGTTATGCCTTTGTAACTCAAGCATGGAATGGATCAACACATGGTGAAGTCACAGAAAACATCAGTAAGCATCAGAAGTGTTGGTACAGGTAGCTCCTATGTTTTAAAAAGCAACCCAAAATTTGCCCAACTGATAGCAAACAGCAGGTTTTAAGGCAAACATCACCACAACTCATGAAGGAAAAAACACAGGAGGGATGGTTGACCAGTGGATTACATACACTTTTCCTCCTGAATCTGGGATTAGACAAGAAAGTAAAGCCCATCTTAAAATTAATACTGAAATTAAAGATATCAGGCTATATGTGACTGATTAGTATGACAACAGAAATGCAAATGATGACTTTTTAAAATGAACTCGCACAAATCCTTCAGATCCAGAATACCATACTTTCTAAAATGAGCTTTAGTGCCTAGAGGGATTTTGATACACATCAGCTGCATCAGGATCTTGTCAAACACTTCTGGGTTGTGTTGAACAAAAAAGCAAAGAGCCTGGAACATGGACTGCCAGAATTCTGAGAAATACCTGATGGGGATTTTGGCTCAGGAAGTACTGACAGAGGACACAGCAAGGTTGTCAAGCCATCTGGTAGTTCCTGAAAATATTCAAAGGAGATATAATATCAAGCTCCTTATGCTGAGGGCAGGGGGCGGGGGGGACGGACAGAAAAAAAGGAAATATTTACTAAAATTAAACCACAGTAGGCTCAGAAAATAGTATTCACCTCATACCTTACAGAACTTATCAATAAATGGTGTCCCATGGACAAAATGCTGATGAGATAAATTAAAAACCTAAAGATGTTTTGAGAAAATACAGTGAAAAAAAGTGAAATAGGCTATCTAGTTGGAAGAGACTTGGACAAAAAGAACCACTGCAAGAATCTTCAACACCACTGCAAATACTGAAAATGCTCTGGGCTAAACTGTTCCACACTTGCAGGGATGAACACAGAATTACCACCACCCCTTTCACATGCATAGCCAGGACATGAATTGGTGACCTCTGGCTTTTCTGGGGAGTTTATCCAGGTGAAAGGCAGCCAGCACAAGGAAAGAATACCTTCCATACAAATACAGGGGCTCCCTGTGCTCAGCTTGGGAGTGATTCAAAGGCACAGCATTTCAGACCTCACAGTGCCCCACACAACCAGGAATGTGCTGTGCCAAAAGGAGCTCAGATAACAGGATTTTGGCCTGTTCCTGTGATGACATAATACAACCATGGAAAAAAATGCTATTTCATGTGGTGTGTCTTCTCCTTGACATCACTGCAACTGCTGTGTGATCAATTAATTTGAATTTAAGGGGTCCTGAGCTGGCTCACCTGGCCCAGACTCAAAACACTTGTTCATGGAAAAGGCAAAAATCTCAGGAGGGAGCTTGGAAAAATATCTGTGTACTTTATATATTTTATCTCTTAACCAATATATTATCTTTCAGACAGTATAACTGTCTCAGTAATACTCAAGTTAAAAAACTCTGATGTTAAACAGTCTCAAGTTTTAACTGTCCAGTACCATGAGAATCTGATCATTTTCCTCTGAAAACAAGCCAAAACAGCAAAACATTGCATTTTTCATTCTATCCAGAAATATTATTGTAATAGATTATTAATAACTTTCCTTAAAATGAAAAATAAATCCTTTCATTTCAAAGTTGTACTTGATGCTAACTTTTCTCTAAAATTTCGTTCAAAGTTACCTTTAATCAGAGTGGGGGGTTTTGCTGCTCATATTACTTCATGTTGAGCTAAGAGTCACATATTTCTAAATAAAACAGGCTATATGTGAAGATGGACCATTATAATCAAGTTTAATAAGGAACTAGAGCATCATTCAAACAATTTGGTTTAACATGTCTCGGCCACAGGGATTTACTGATGAATCCTTGTTTCCATGTAAAATACAGAGCCACAAACAAAAGTCACCACATTTAAAAGCACACAGATCTGTCTGACTGCAGGCAGCATTACAATCCCCTCACTCCAAGCTCCTGAATCCCTGTCCATCTGTCCTTTAAACACAGCTCTACTTTCAGCTACTCCATCACTCTTCCACATGGGGAGAAATGAGAAGTGTCAAGAGCTACTGAACACAGAATTTTCACAGTTGGTCAGCACATTCAGCACTCAAAACAGCTGTTCTTATAATTGTGGTGCATTGAAAAAAGTACATTCATTAGCCTCTAATTCTTTTATGTCGTTATCATGTTTGACACAGCTCTTAAGTACCTAAAATCCAGAGGTTTAATTTCTTACAACTAATGTATCATGTAAACCCCAATATTCCCAAGGACAACAGACTCTTAACACAGTTTGCATTTTCAAAGTTAGATAACCTCACCATTTATGAAAACAGACAAGATTTCTGAGAATTAGGATGGAGGGACAAGACTCAAAACCAACACAGAGCTCACATCTACTCTAATATGTCTGAAGGCACAGGGCTGCTGTGTTTTTCCCATCCCTCTTCATTCCTCACTATTATAAATCATCATACAATCACCTTTCTTCAACTAAAAGCAGGAACATTTCCTTTTTAGTGTATATCTAGACCACAAGAAATACCACAGGGGGACAAACAACACACTCCTAAAGAGGAGGGCCATGGACGATGTCTACCTCTGAACTCCAGTCAATCCAAACAGCTCTCAAGACTCAGAGCCCCTGAAAGAAAAGTTAAATTACTAGTCACTGGGACACTACTGCTTCCCCAACAGCTTCCTGTCTGCTAACACAAGCTTTCCCTACTTTATGTCAAAAAACAAATGGTGCTTAACACAACATCATTTTTAACAGGACAGTCCTGCCCACAATTTCACCCCTTTTGTTCAGCCACTTTTCCAAAGGAGGAAAAAAAGAAATGTAAATAACCTAATAGTATTGAATCCCTTCAGCATTGCACACATTATCCAACTGGCTTCAGTTTAAATTAGAAAAACCTAGCAAAATCCCTCAAAACACACCAAAGAATTCCAGAAACTATGAGAGTGCTATCAAAGGTAGGATGATCCCTGACCCACAGATCAACAGCAGCTGCATGGTTCATCAGGAGCTGAGGAACAACTTTTCCTCTACTTCCACAGGGTGACACCTGCAGTGCTGTCCATCTCTGACACTATTCCCCTACAGCAGCTCCTGCAGGAACAGATGTTGTGAGCTCAGTTGGTGTGTACTGGTCATAAAAAATACCAGATGTTTCAGGAGGAAGAACAATTTAAAGAGAATGTATTTCAGCGAGGGCAGTGTTTGAGGCAGTGAGCACTAAGGAGATACCAAAACACCATGCAGGTCTCAGGCAGGGAAGAGAGGAAGGTGTGACATTTAATCCTGCAGCAAGGTCAGCACTGTGCAGAGCAGCTGGCCCACACATCCCGTGGCAGGACAGCCTGCCAGCCCTTCCCTTGCAGACTCCCTTTTGCTCCAGGATCTGTCACAGAAGCAAACACCAGCCAAGTATGCTTCTATTTTGTGCTCTGCTCCCTGCACTCCTGTCAGTACTGACACATTGTGACAGTGCTTTTCTTTATGAGCAGTCAATGGGAAGGTCATTAGTAACCTCACAGCTCAGCACAGGGAAAGCCACCAGGATTTCAGGAAAAAAGGCACGGGACAGCATCCCAAACAATTACTCTAGGTGACAATTCCCAAGCTATGACAGTCAGATGACAGTGCAGTGACAGATGAGAACTGACCAACAGCTGCAGGTGACCTGGGTTGGACACTTCAGCAGCCCCTGGCTGCAGCAGGGATGCCACTGGCTGGACATGGAAGCACGGGATGCACTGGAACCTGCCATAATATAACACTACCTGCCTGCCAGACTGAGGCTGCATTTCCTCCAGCCACAGACACTATGTATTCATGTATAATTTAAGTGTAACAGTGCTCAAAATGTTTAAAATACTAGACTGAAATTTCCTTATCCTAGTGAACAGGAAAAAGGCTCTTGATCAACAGATTTGGCTCAATCTTCTAAGCTTTACCAAGAGTGAAAGCTCTACGGTGCTGGAAAAGAGAAGGTGCTGGTAACAGACAACAGCTGCACACACTGTTCCAGAGGAAACAGTGTTCCTCCACTCAGAAGAACTTGGAGAAAGCTCTGCCATTGACCAAAATAAACCAGGACCAACGCTGAGCTCCATGCATTTTGCAGCATCAACTCCATTTCCTTCAAAGCTATCAATCTCTGAAGAACCACCTGTCATTTCACTTTCAGTTTATGATAAACTCCCGTAGAACAAGAAGCTTAATGTTTTCCATAATTTTCTCTTTTAAAATTTCGACTTAGATTATGACTAGAAACCAGTAATTTTACGTGGAAAAAAAAAATGCAGACATGAATTTTACCTCAAATAGTGTAGAAACATGGGAAAATAAAGTGGAAGAGAAAAAGAGAACAACCTGCAACCATCACTGAGAAGAGGGAAGTTCTCTCCCCTGCTGTTTGTATGTCTCTCAAACTGTTTTCTACCTCCTTCACTGGAAAAACATTTTGCAAGAAAAATTACCATTTCCAGTGCATATTTTAGAAGACAGAAGAGTAATATTTCTTTCACAGTATCTCAATCAACATCAGCAGTGACTATTACCAGTAGAAACATCTGAATTCACAGTGAGGAGATTCTCACTTCTGTTGTTACTTCTAGAGGATCTTCAACAGTCGAGATCTCGAGACTTGAATTTCTGGGTGCAGTTTTGCTGGTTTGTTTAGAAATGGATTGAGAATTTGTTTTCAACACTGCTGCCAGATTTCCTTCTCTTTGGCACAACAAGCGAACATGATTTAAACAGGATCCTTTTCTTGGTGTTTGATCTATCATCCTTAAATCCCTCGTTCCTTCCATGACCTCCTTCTAGCCCCCCTCAGTGTGTCAGTGAGCGAGACAAGCTCAGCTGCCTGAGCAGTGCTCAGGGACTGTGGGTGGAAGGACAACCACTCCAAACCTGTGACTGCTCACCGAGGTCACAGCAGGCAGCAAATGTGCTGTCACCGAGGGGAAAGGCAACACCTCCTTTCAAACCATCAGCACAGCACATTTTACACTGGCTCTGGGTAAAAGTCCTCTCTGCCCACCTCCTCTGTGACAGACAAACTGCTTTGACAGAACTGACATGTGAGTTTTCTCAAGAAATAAAGCAAAGTGCTTTCAAATGATTACTTGTGTGACAAAACGGATTTTTAACTGTCCTAGAAGTCATGCTGCTTGGCCAATAATTAGATAAATGTGCAAGAGAAACGTTAAAGATTCACCTTACCCATTTTAACAAATACCAGCCTGTCAGAGGTGCTAGTAATGTAATCTGCAGAAATCTGGCAGTAAACATATAAATAATATGTAACGACCAGCCATTTATCCCTATGTGCCTAACATTACAACAAAAAATAAAACTATTCTTCCCCATAATGGGAAAACCAGGAAAAAATAATTCAGGGTTGCACCTTTTTGTCTATAATGTTTAAATGAAAGGAATCTTGCATTGCTGAAATACTTTCAATTCTAAAGCACACTGTACTCTTCATCCTCCCACTCTCCAAATAAAGAGCTTTGGCACTAAAATTTAAGAGATTAGTGCCCAACAGGTGATGATTACAGCAGCACAAAATGCAAGAACCACAATATTGAATTGTGAGCTGTGTTCAATCAGCTTAAGAACAAACAAAATGCCCCTCACAAGCTACACAACTAAAAGCACAAACCATACCCACTGAAGTTTTTGTCTGAGCAGAAGAAACACTCTCAACACAGTCCTTTCCACTAGACACTTAAGACCCACTGAACAAGAGCAGCCTCCTCCCACTCCTTGACAGTGCAATTCAGGGTCAGCTGTGCATGAGAACAATCTAGTGATCATCGACCTTTTGTTTAAAAATATAAATGCATGAAAACCCCCACAATTTGTATCAATGTGTTAATTTGATACTCCAGTCAGGCCCTTGCTAGTAAGAGGTCAGTACACTCACACTGTGCTTACTGTTTACCTCATCTGATGCTTACCAAGCCCAGCAGCAATCACTACAGAAATAAATGAGTTTGATAAAGTAAAATAGCACTGCATAAAATACACATAAAAGTAAAATTAATATACAGTCATTCAGTTAAGAGTTTCATCATCTTAGCTGCAACAGTTTTTTTAAAAATCTCCAACTTCTGTGAAACACAATTTGTCTTGAAAACAAGAAACAAACTTCCATTGTTCTGTGTCTTGGGCCACAGGTTAACATGGTCTGCTTGAGTCAAAGTATTTATGTGCCTACTTTCAGTCAATGACAGACAATTACCTTTAGAGAACGATGTCTTGTATGCCTGCAGGATTCTGCAATGAAGATGAACTAAATACTTTCCATTCCAATGCATCAAGCTTCCTGAAATTTATTTCATCTCCATTTCTTCCCTTCATACAAACCTGTCAAGTTTTGTCCAAACCAAAAGGCATGACACATTTAAAAAAAGCAATCAATTTGTTTGTGGACAGAAGAAAACTTTATTCAATGTTTACCTCATTCTACAGCACACATTAACCTTCCTGTTGTTTATAGGTTCTGTGCATGTTCCCATAATTATTTTGAAGTCTTCTTGAACCCTGCTGGCAATCTTGATCACATTTTTCAGTGTCTAAATGAATATAATCAAAAATAGTAGTGACTGCACATGGTGTGCCTCATGGTCTGCCCAAGGAAACAGTGGTAGTGTGTATCCTGCTAGAGACTACCACACACAAAAAGAAAACTTGATTAAAGACTCATGTTATTTGCTCTTCAAAAGATGTTTCACATTCTTGTTGTTCCAATATTTTGTCTGAATAAGGACCAGAGCACTTAGCTGACAGTAAGTATTTCTGCTACCCAGTGCAGTATTCTAGCACATCTAGGTTTGGAATTTGTTTGCGTTCTCCTTTAAAACTAAAAGAATAAATTTAAAGTCAGGATAAAATTCTTTGTTGTTGCTGTTCTGGAGGGAAAATGAAATTCCTGACTTTAATGCTTACTTGAACATTAAAGGCTATTCATGCTTTATAAACCCCCAGACAATGAACACAAACAAAAAAACCTCACTTGATACCCCAAAGGAAAACCATCTTTCTCTTACTGGTTACAAACTTGGCCGAGTTTCACAAGTTTCACCAGAGTTACAGATGAGAAGGTTTTTGTCTCCTAAATGTCTTCTATTTTCTTATAAACTACCTGAAAGTCTCAACTTTTTTCTTTTATTATTTTCCTTGACTTAATCAACTCTTAAGTATTAAAAGTTGTAGAATTAACCAAACATTTGTTAGGCAGCTGTGGTGGTGGGGAGCAACAAACCCCTCAGTAAAGCGTCTGTCATTGTCACTAACCTTTTTTTTTCAATAAGAACGTGTTTGGGATCTGCTCACTGCACTGCTGCTTCCACTGGCACCTCCTGTTCTGCTCTGTCCTGTCCTTCCACAGCACCCAGAGTGGGAAAAGCAGCTCCATCTTCTCCTCAGCAGCAACACTACCAGAGTTATTATGTTTCATTGCTTTCTCTTAATCACGTATTCCCCAGCACCTGTTTCTCCCCCTACAGCCTGCATGGCCTTTATGTCCCTTTCGCGATCAAAACTCCCTCGAGAGCATGATTTATTAAATAAACAGGCATCTTGCCTCTGCCACCTCACAGCATTTGCACCAAGTTTTTTCAGGAAGAGCAGGCACTAGCTGTGCCTTTTCGAAACAGCCAAAGCCCATCCTGCTGCTGCAGCCTCCCCTCACAGGTCAGGTGCAGATTCACCACTTTCTCTCCGCTCACTTCTGGCCAACCGGGGCCCACCTCTCGGCTATTTCTTCTCTCTCTGCAAAGTCAACGTGAAAAACGAGGTTCTCTTTCTATGTAAATTTTAAGAAATAGGTTTAATAGAAAATAAGACAATTAGGAGATAGAAAAAAAGCAAAGTACGGCTGGCTGGGTGACTTGGCATTCAGCCAAGTCCACACCCTGCTATGTCAGAGATATTCTTTAAATCCCCTTTCTATTGCATCAGTCTGTTGAATATTCATATTTTTCCATAAACTAGTTTCCATATTCCAGGAACTGTTTTGCACGGTCCCTCCTTGGGTCCCCCTTTTTAGAGCACGTGTGTTTTGTGGGCTGTGTCTTCATCATCACCTCCAGCTCGGGCCTTGGTCCAGACTCTCTTCAGGTGGGAGATGCTGCTAGTTGGTGTATCAATAGCAGGGTCTTGTCTACGTGTTCCCTGGATGTTATCCCCACCAAACAGACAGTTTAAGCAACCTATATCAACTACCACCACTATGCCTCATTTTCTCTACTAACAGCAGAAATAAAAACTTATATCCCTACCACAACATTATTAATCATATAGCACACACCTTGCGAAAAGCCAGCTTTATAATATGTGTTTATAACAGTCAAGACAAAACTAGACTCAGCCCCTGAGCTGAAGAGCTCTTTTACTGCCCTCTCTTGGCACACAAAGGGGCCCGCTCACCCCCGTGCCCCTCAGGGACCTGCTCTGCCATCACGCGTCGCTGCCACAAAATGGCACCGGCGGGGTCCCCGTGAGGAGGAACAGGAGCTCTTGGCTCCTTGGCGCCAATTTCTCCCAAAGCAAAAACTGGGGAAAATCCCTAAATTCCCCAGCACCACGCCTGAGAGCCTGAGGCACGGGGTGGGGTTGTTTTCCCCTCATGTCACAGCTGTGACAGCCAAGCAGGTCACTCGCGGAGGCCCAGGCCTACTCTCCATTTCCATCTAAATAACTGATAAACGCGTCTCTGATAATAAATGCCCCTCAATAAAGCTTCTGAGTAGTCAGTGAAAAAAAGTAAAATCAGTGAAGACAAGCCATAAGATTAGTCTTCTTCCATGAAGTTGTGAAAAACAAGTTCCACTCTCTTAGAGAAATTTGTAAGTTTAATAAAAAAATAAAAATAGACAATTGGGAGACAGAAAGGCAAAAGTTCCAGCTGGGGTGCCTCACCAGAAAGCATGCCCTTCTCTTTCAATTATTGTGTTTTGAGGGTTGCTGTATTACATATTCAGTAGATCTTAATGCATGATTCAAAACATTCTTTTGGAGTTGTTATTTGTTACAAGTATCCCCAATCACCTTATCTGATAGATTTATTTGTGGGTGGCTCCACTCTGTCTGGTAACATGGGTCTTATGAATCTTTCTCTTGAGGTTTTTGGTTGTTTTCGTTTTGATAAAAAACCAGAAAATTAGCAGTCTTTATGCAGCGTTACAAGGTGACAACCCTCCCATACTTTCTGGCTTGGTCAGTTTAGATGTTACAAAGAAAAAAAAAAAAACCAGTCTTCTTACTGTTAACTCTCTGGTACAATCAAAAAATATACATTCATTACCTTTCTAAACTCTATTAATAAAACATAATACCACACCATTATACATATAGTATTCATGTTAATATTTGCAAAAAGCCAACTATGTAATATGCATTTATAACACCAGGACTACTCTCCATTTCCATCTAAATAACCAATAAACACGTCTCTGATAAATACACCTCAACAAAGCTTCTGCATAGTCAGTGAAAAAAAGTAAAATCAGTGAAGACAAGCCATAAGATTAGTCTTCTTCCATGAAGTCACTTAAAAAAAAAAAAAAAAAAAAGCAGGAAACACTTAGGCCACAAGTTAATCCAAGTAGCCAGCAATGCTGCTGCTTTGAGTCCTGAGGAGGCTGCTATGTAACAAAGAAAAAAGGAGGCATTTGGGGTCTTTTAAGCACCATTTTGGCTACCAGATACACTCTTTTATTGGGAAAAGACCACTCTGTCCCTTAGCCACGGGGGAATTGTAACCATGGCAGTAACACAGTTCTGCTCTCCTGTACCAAAGCACATCAACTGCTTTTTGAAAGCACTGACAAACCACTCAAGGCAAGTCTCCTTCCTCGCAGAAATGGCTGAGCCAGCCTGGGGAGGTAAACAACATGTTGACAGTGCAGTATTAATTTCAGCACCAAGAGGAAAGAACAGATGGACTCACTTTTCCTCTGAAGGATAAGTGTGAGGTTGTACCAGGTAGCTTAAATGACAGAAAGGAAAAAGCAACAGAGATGAGGGAAGGAGATGAAGCAAGATTGACAAGGTAATTTACTACTTATTCTTTGTGTTTCAGGTAACACACCTCATTGCTCCCTAATAAAGCTTTCAAAGTTTCCCACACGCTTTCAAATGGAATCCTGGCATAAAGGGATTTTTATGCATGAATGCATTATTTTGTCTTTATCTGCTGTATATTAAGGACAAACTGGAACATGCTCTACACCAAAGTTCCTACCGACTCTCATAGGCATAGATGAAACAAGACAAAGGAACACTTCCCAACAGTAACAGCCTTGAAAAGTAGCAGAGCAATACTAAAAACTCTCAGTTCATTTCTCCTTGGATTAGGCAGATTTATCTGCCAGCTGAGCTACTGTTGCTCGTAGCACACCCCATTCTAGCTTGACCTTTCCATTTTTAGTTGTACCAGGACTGATAAGAGATTAAAACAGAGGAAAACTGGACTCTGTGCTTCAGCAGATGGCATCTTCCATCCCGAGTCCGGAGCTGAACCAGGGCTCCCAGACTGTGGTTTGGGGCATTTGGGCAGCAGGACTTGCCAGCTCTCAAACAGCCTGAACAAGGACAGACTGTTTCAGCCACTTGTGTCCTTGGAAATGTCCATGTTTTGTTTGTAAAAGACAAGCAAGAGAAATATTGCCTCAGCTTGGGAGTCACCCAAATCGGGCAGATGGAATCATGTCACTTCACTTACACAGTTATTCACATCCCCCCTTGGATTCAGCTCTTCTTCCCTTTAACCACAGACTGCAAAGTTGTGTTCTTCAGCAGATTCACCTCACGCAGTTAGACCCATTCACTGAGCTTTATGTTGGCGTTTTGTCCAGCTCCTCAGGGGCATAGCACAAGATCTTGTCAATATTTCTTTAGTAAAAATACTGGTTTCTACCCATAAATCTAAAAGCTGTATCAAAGGAATATAACAATGTCATTTTCTTTTGGTCAGAGCACATGACTCCGGGGAGATTTGTCTGCAGAAGAGGTCGCACGTGTAATGTGTGCAAATTCAACAGTTTTGTGTGCAATTTCATTTTCCAAAAGACATAGCAAAAAATTGGTACCCCAAGTAGTTTCACATTTGAAAGCATATTGACTGCAGTAAAATCTGTCTTTACGCTGCAGAACAAAAGATGCAACATATTTTATGTGTCTGATTGCAACTCAGGAAAAGATCACAAATATAGAGACTGACTGCAGTGAGGAAAGGACAGACCCCAGAAGCCTGTACTGTTCACTGAAGAAAGCCATAAGATTTCCCCCAAGGCAAAGGAAATCCTGTAGCACAGTGACTTGACCTCTTGATTTTGCTTTTGCTGTCACAAAGCCAATGGACACCCAGTTTTTGTGTACTTTTTTTCCTGTTTTTCTGCTCCAAGAATATTTGGGCATCTCAGTAAATAGAGGGTCCCTGTACTCACAACCTTCTGCTACCGAGCCAGCTACCAGAAGAGTGTAATGGAGAGGAAACAAATTCTAAGTTTCTGCTGTTCTATCCTCTGTTCAAGGTCATATTTAAGAAACTAAGACCTAAGCAGATGTCATCAGGACCATTCAAGCATGTCCTGGGCAGAAGACATAATTTGGAACTAATGCAACTCTCTGAGAAGACAACCCTTTAAAAAAAAAAAAAAAAAGAAAGGCTAACTAGCCAATAAAAAACAGCGACAACATTTTAAAGGGGGGAAAAAATACTGTGAGTAGAGCCAAGTTTTAAAATCTTCAGTGTTCATCTCTGATCAGGAAGAAAGAGGCTTTCATAGAAATGTGGCAGTATTTCTGCAAAGATCAGAACTAGAAGCTGCAGTTACTTCAGATGCTCTGCCCACAAAGAACCTTTTCATTTTTTGCTTTATTGTTTGTGATTATGAAATGAGTTGGAAAAAAAGCAAGTTATTAAGAATTCATTTTGAAGTTCTACTTGGAAATAATCATACATTATAGCACTTCTGATGGAATAATTATTGACTACGAATTAATGTATTAAGTTGGATATGTTAACAAGATTTTGACACAAAATTGTTAGGAGTATAGGGCTTGCCATTCCCTATTGATTTTCACAAAGTACACATAAAGCAGTACTTTATAACTAAAGCTTTATTTTTGCTACAGTAAGTTTAACTTCTTGATTAAATTTCAGATGGGTGCACTGCAATCTCTTTCTCCTGCCTTTTTTTGCCGATAGATCTCAGAATCTTTGTGGAAATGAAACCTTATTTTAAAAGCTAAACCACCTACTGGGATTTGTTCTTAAGTAGCTGCCTTCTGCCAGCCAACAGGTCACACTTCAGACACGGCTGTGATCTCATTAAACACCACTGCACTGCCTCACCTCAGCCAGGAAAGCACTGAAGGGATAAACATGACAGAAATCTTCTCTAAAAATCAGGTGGTTTTTAACTGTTGACGGATATTTCAGGAAGTATCCATCAATAGTCAGTATTAATTGCAAGATCCTGCTCTACATGCTAAAGCTGTTGAAGAATTGTTACTTTAATCTGGTTGGTGATGATTAAAGTATCTGTATAGGTTTTCTTCATTGCAGTTACTTGGTTTTCACCCCTGACATGACTTGCACATAACACTTTAAAGGCAGTCTGGCTGTGCTGTCTGCTGGGAGTCACTGCAGAGCAGCAATAACAAAGACCAGCATTGCAGCAGTCTCTCAAAATACCAATAAGGTTGAGATAGGCCTGAAATAAAAACCTAAACTTAATAAATTTGAACTGGACTAATGGGCTAAACATGTGCTTGTGCTGGGGAAGGCAGAAGCAGTGAGCAGCTCAGCTGGGGAGAAAGTAGATTAATCTAAGGACAAGCCCCACAAAAAGAGGTGCAATGATTATTTCAAATCATGGAACAAAGAAACTGGAAGTGCCTCAAAAACATGCAGAGCAGAGGGGATGCCATCAAACCCCAGTTTTGAAATTTGTGGCTCAGTGCTGTGTCTGACACTTCAGTTTAATCCGGGTAACAACCACACAATAAGCTGTCATTCTGTTCTCCACCCACAGCATAAAGGAGGGGTTGCATGTAACCTTCCAGCAGGGGAAGGTCACTAAAACTTTCCTGAAGAAAGCACTTTTAGCTACCTTGGGGACTAATAATACATTTTATTCTGCTTTTGGAGAAACCGACTAAAGCTCCAATGCCATTCAGCATTATCTTTCACAGACAAGCAATTGTCCTGGGCAATTAAACACCTGCAATACAAAGCCTGGTGAGAGTCCCTTCACTGCCAAATGTCTCTTTCACTGAGCAAACAACATGTTGAAAGGGTGAAAAACAGGGGACTTCTTGGCTCAGAAGAGCTCTGCAGGTCTCTTCCTTTTCTTTCCTTCACTTTCACAGCTTGTTGCTACTATGAACAAGGTATTGACAGGTCTCTCAATAAAAATGCCATTTTTCTCATCCGTGGTAGAAATTATGTTATCATCTGCAAGATGCTTTCCCTAAATTCTATTGGAAACCTTCACAGGGGAAAGAATCAGGATCCTGTTCAGACACAAATGGAAAAAGCCATAAGCCATAAATGTCCGTGTAGACCTGAAACTTTCCCTCAGCCTTGATCAATAAAAATACATATCCCTTTCTGCAAAAAGAGGTGACAGAAATCCTCTTTTTCGCCCCAAGCCGAAAATTGGGTTTTCATGATTTTTCTAAAGTTTGTGATTTTAATGAGACATTTAAAAAAGTGATTAACATGAAGGACTACTTCTCTAATTATAATAACCTTCCCTATTCTTTCAGAATAAATTTTGTTGAACACTTTTCATGTGATTTGCTTCATTATCTTTTCATTTAAATCATCTTTGATGACACACCATTTAATTAGGTTTATTATGCAGGTAGGGATGGTTAAACTTGTGCATTCAGCACATGCATTTCGTTTGACTAACGTAATATATCTTATTCATGCCACTGTCACCATCCATTACAAAAATTAACAAGCCATCATCCAGTTAGAATAAGTTTGCAAAATGTTGTTTATGAAGATTTTTTCCTTCACACCGTTATAGGATCCCTTATTGATGGCTTTGCTGGTGTTCTGTGATCCCAATCATAAATATTTACTTGTCAACATAAACTGTGAAATGTTACCTTCCAGGGAGTCAGCCAGTGTTCTCCTCTAGTCATAAATATGATTCCCTTTGATGTAGTATTATTAATGTTGCATTTTTTCCCGTTAAGAGATTTTACAGCCAGGAAAAGAAAGAAAACGCCTAGTAGTTAATAACAACCATTTTATACACACAACAACCAAAATCTCACATAACTTACAAATTTACTTTGGCCTGCAGCAAGAGGTATATATTCACATCTTGTTAAATTTGCAGATAAATATGTATTCCTGCACACAAACTTGTTATTGTCAAGATATATTGTTTAATAGCTAAAAAAAAAAATGTATTGGCACAATATCTCAAAGAGTTCTGGCTGTGACCATTAAGGGTCCTACAAAATCTCCTCTGCTTCCATTCTTTTTAACAGCTGCTTTTCCAAATGAAACAAGATCTGCTGGGAAGTGCCCTACACTGTCTTAGACCAGCTGATACAATTGTCAGACAGAATAAATCCAGCCATGGCAGTGGATTTGGTGTGCAGCATGAAATGAGTAAGGCCTGCTCTGAGCCCCTTCCTAGCCCCATCTGTTGAGAGGGCACAAGGCACTCACACTGAAGAGCATCACAGGACAAACCCCTCCTTGGCTGACATCCCAACTGGAGAGCAGTGGTGCTTACACCTGCAAGGGAGCTTGCTGGAGTGCCAACAGTTTCCCCCAGGAAAAAGAGCTGCTGTGCTTCCTCTGCAGGAGATTGAAGGCCAGCATTCTGACATGGCTCAGATGGTTTCCCAGAACTAAAAGCCAGCTAGTCATTCATTTAAATAATTTCAGCCTCGGTACCTCTTCTCCAGAAAAGTGCTTCCACCACTGCTCTGTGCTTCACTGTAAAATAGCTTCACTTCCAGCTTTTTTTTTTTCCTATAAGCTGCTCCACTCAACAAAGAAAAGAGAAATTGCTGGGACCATAGCAAAAAGGAACAGTCTTGTTCGTGTTGGGTCTCTTCTCCAAGGACAGTGCATTCAGTGACTGTTCCATCAAGGAGGGTGCTCCTGGATAGGCTCAGAAATATGTGGCTCAGATAAGAACAAAACCAGGCATATAAGATCTCTTAAATTCCTGCAGAACATCTGAGGAAAATAAATAAGAAGGGCCAAGGGCTGGATGCTCTTTCAGAAAAACAAAGCTACTTTGTAGGTCAAGCTCCAGCAATGCTGTAAAAAGTTCTTAGGGAATCAGTTAAAAAAATAAAAATTTGACATAAAAAGCTCACAATGAACAGCCATGGTTGCTAAGCACCCACCCTTCCTGCAGGTAAAAAGACAAAAATGCATATTTTTATTCCAACTATAAACATCAAGATAATTTTTAAGATCTCTTCTCAGGGTTTCAGGCTTTGTGGCAGTGGCCAGGACTGTCATGCTGAGGCATCAGCAAATGAGAGGGTCCAAATGGTTTGAAAGAGGGTGACAGTCACAGACAATGACAGTAAAGATGGAGCAGCTCCAAATGAAAAAAAAAAAAACCAGTCACCACTATTTCTAAGAGTCATGGGGACATTTCAGAAAAGTAATGATGATGGCTAGAGAAGAACAAGCAGATGAGCTGGGCACTAAATCCATAAAAATTTTGATGGCACTGTTTCTTGGGTTCTCTGTTTTGTACAGCTACCTGAGTGAATCTGTGGTTAAAATATATAAATATATACTTAAACAGAAAAGGTGTTTTGTACTCACGCCCTATTTTTGTCTTTTGCTTTGCTGCTCTGATGGTAGCTTGATCTCTGAAGTCTATACATGGACACGCAGCTAAAATTCTAATTAAAACTTGTGTATTTTTAACATTAAAAATTGTATAATTAAAGACCTAACAGTAACAGATACATGAAGAAAGAATAAAAACTGTCTGAGATGTTGAATTTCATAGTTCATGACTTTTCAGCACTTCATTATGCAAATCATGTAGCACATGCTCCCTGATTAGTACAGCTTTCTCAATGGAATATGTCTTTCTGCTATTAAATTAATTTTCTGTGTCTGCTTCTTTTACATTCTCTTTGCACTTGCTGTCCTCAGCATAAAGCATTAAAATGTAGGGTCAAACTGGAAATCCAAGTATAAAGACTTAAGTCTTGTGTCCAGAGAAAGAAGGAAAAATAACATGCAATGTAAAGTTTATGCCCAATGTAAGGAAACAACTATTATCTGTGCTTATGCAAGTTCTCAAGGACAAAAGCACAACTTCTATTTTTTTAACCTCTGTATTTTACTGCAGGTTGAGAAAAGATAAAAATCTCTTGTCTGTGGTAAAAAACAAACATTTGGGGCTATATTTTATAAATGGAAATAAAATGGCTGACCTTAAAGTTTTTAGTGTTTTTTTTTTTTTTTGCTTTATCTAGATTTTCATGCAGTGCTATTCTCCCTCAGGGTAACTGTTTTTTTCCTTGGCTGCTCTCCTCTCACTCCAATATATTTGGTTACGTCATGGAGACTGTACTTCACCCAGCTGGTTTTAGTCCATCAGCAGCAATAGCAAAAAACCACTTATTTTTGCTTATTTTACTTAATTTTTTTTGAATTTTAAGGTTTACTTATTTTTGAAGACTGAAACTGATAATCAGTATCTGTAGCAATATTTTTATTTGTAGAATAATCTAAGCTGTACAGGGAAGGTGATAGATTTGCTGTTTACCCTCACATCATATTAAATACTTAAAGTTTTAATAAAGAAAACTGTGCTTGTGTATAGTTGGATCAAAACAGAGAAATTCAATGCTGCTGGTCACATATATCCCAGAACAGGCATTTGAGGTAAAATTTAAGTTTTGGCCAGCAAAGTAGCCAACCAAAAATAGCTAGAATGCTTAATGTCATCTGTGTCTTAACAAGTATGAGAAAAAGATAGAAGACAGTCATGGAAAAAATAAGAAATAGCTGAGATAAAATAAAAAAATATATTTCATATTGACTGGTACAGTGAAAGGGTAGATGTTATCAATATCCAAAAATCACTCACAGTTCAGACTTAAGTCTCTCCAATGTGTTTTTCTCCAAGTGTCCCCTGTGGGCCACTTACAAAACATACTTGAAACTATCTTGTAGATGCTTTTTTGGTCTACTTAAAATAGATGATTTTTATATTTAAAGTGTTGAAATATTTCATTCTTGGGAGTTTTATTTTTCATTCACACACTTGTTTAAAAAAAATTGTTATTTAAAAAACCCCAACAAAACACAAAATATTTAGATTAAGTCATAAAACCAGTGTGAAAATGTAAATCCCCCATGTCCTTAATCCTTGTCTGGCTTAGTTTAATGAAGAGCACTGACTTCCAGACCAAGGAAAAGAAGCCTAACCCTGATATCAGCCACAATCTCACTATTATTCCTGTGGCATTCCTATTATTATTTCAGTGGAAATATGTTTTATGCACTCCCATGCAGTTTGTCCTGTCCCTCCACTCTTGCCTCAGAGAGGGTTTTTCCCGTTTCCTCCCACCCTCATCACCCTTCATTGGTTCTGACAGCAGGTCAAGCAATGGGAATCCACTTAAAACTCCGATCTTCCCTTAAAAATCCCTTTCCTGTTACTTAATCTGATGTTTTTGGGGAGGGATACTCCACAGCTGATCTAAGCTGTCAAAGAGCTGCTGAAGGGCCAAGTCAAAGTGAGGAAAATAGAGATACAAATGAATAACTTCCTGTTGACGACACGTCCAAAAGGGATTTTTGTGTTACCTCTGGTCAGGAGCAGGAACTGAAATAACACCCAAAGAACACAACCCTTAATCAGCAACATCTGCAGAGTTAATCTGTGGGCTTTGCTAGAACACAGCAGTACAGTGTTGATAAAAAGGGTATCTAAGCTGTTCATGTGTAAGGAGAGAGCTGAAATAAAAGACTGAAACCAATTTAGGATGTGGGCTGGAGTGCTTCTGTTGGGGTGAAATTATTAAAATGAATGCTTTGAAAGACCTGGTAAATCAACTGGATTGTGATTCTTTTTTTGTGTGTGTCTCTCTCACCTAAAGCTCCACAGAGTAGCAATGAATAGCAATTAAGAAAAACCTGTAGAGAAGAGTCCACTGTAACACTTCAGGTGCCTCAATTCCTTTCAGTCCCTGTTAAAAGAATTCCAGCTGGACCTTCTGTCCCACTGTAATCCCTATTGTTTTTCACCTAGGACACTTGCCTAATACTTAGTTATTCACAAGGAAATCTCAGCAAATTTCAGCCGTTTGCCTCCTGGCTACCACAATACATGAATTTCTGATCTCCCTCTTTGTCCACAGTACATTCCTCTCAGCTGCAATTCCACCCTCCAAATGATTTCAGCTGAAATAGATATCCTGCTTGGTCACACACCAAGGCTTACAGAGCTAGCATCAAGCAGGGTCCCCCCAAAACCAAGCATTTTATGCATGAGTGTTTTCAGCACTGCCCATGGAAGAACACCCAGGAGTCTAGGAGTGTATCCTGGTAAAAGCACAGTGCATCAGCACACTGACATTTCGCTCTGTTTTCCACATTCTTCCCCATAGAAAAGCCAGGAATAAGTGTGAGCTGCCCCTGTGCTGCAGTGCACTCGAGTTTCCATGGCTTTGCTACTCTCTGTGCCGTGGAATTGCACTGCAGGGTTTGTCCTCAGGCATTTAAAATGATACTCCAGCCTTCAGTGCCACTGCAGGGGACAGACTGTTTGCTACTGCCGAGTTCAAACAGCCACAAAAATACCAAACGACCTTCACAGTAAGGCTCAGCCATTTAATCATAAAGTCTATAATCAAGCAGGCCACTCAGCTGAGAATGCACATGGAGCCAGCTGGGAATAGAGGAGAAAAACAACCTAAGCCTTGTTCAAGGCTGTAAAGACACAGCGCAACCTTCAGTCCCATCCCCCTTCCCAGAATTCATCCAACATTAACCTAGAGCTGAAATTACTTTGGGAAATAGTTTAAAATCTCCTAGATATCATAAAGCTTGTGAAACACATGGCTGCTTCACCAGGATGCTTCACAGACATTGCTGAATGCCCCTTGCACTGCTGTTCTCTTCCTGTAAACAAAATCCTGACAGAGTGCAGGGGCAGGCAATGGCAGCCTGGTGATCTATAACAGGTGAGGCTATTTCCTTCCACACCTTAACTATCCCCCTTCTTTCCCAGCTTGCTCTTGAGGCTCTTGTTTAAATGTGATTAAGCAGAATTTAATGGATACCTGCTACATGCAGGTACATATTTTGAATGGCATCTCACTGCATTTTTCTATAGGTGGCAGCAATGGATGGACACTTGTCTGCCTCATCTTCCAGAAATTTAGTAGTAACAATCCTGAGCAGAGATTTTACTCATCCAAAGTACCTTTGTTCAAACCTATCCTTCCAAAAAGCCCAGAAGGAACACTTGAAAATAGCTCACTAAATTCTTTGCAAATGTTGTGAAGGATGTCACCATAAAAGACAATGCACTATATTCAAACCACATAGAGGATGGTGGTGTATTATTGCATGGATTAGACTTGATACATCTGATTTTAAGGAAATATGGGCACTGATGCATCATTTCTTTATGTCTCCAAAGCATTTAGAGGAAGAAAGAACCACACAAATCTCATATGCAACACAAATTTCTATTCAACCAATATAAGTTGGCTTATTTCTTCCACATCTGTGATTTAAGGGCTAGATTTCCCTGTCACAACAGAGCACAAAAAGCCTTACAGCTGTTTTATAGCAATACAAATACAAATCTATTAAAAAGAGAAAAGAGGGATCCTGAGAACAGCATGGCACTGACTCAGGTGGAAATGTGGTGTACCCCAGTTAGCAGTCCTCGTGCAAAATTTCTTGCTGTACGACTTAGCTGCAGTAAACACATTTAGCACATAACAGATTTGTTATGCCCTTAACCCTCATGGATGTTGATTTAGAGCTCTGAACCAGTTCTGCTCTCAGGTGGCTGACAAGTGTGAGATTTTTCCTGCTAAAAACCAGGTTATTCTGCCTATATTTCACACAGTTAATCTTTATCCTCCCATGTTATGCCTTGGACCTTTCAAAAATTCCCTGGAATACTGCCAGTAAGTTAAAGACAGGGCACATCATCTGGTGAGAGGTCAAGTATCTCCAGAGGTGTTCTGTGGTTTAAATGCTTTTCATTTGAGACTGATACTTTTCTAAAGGGAGATAAGCTCCTGCTGCTTTTCTCTCTATGGTACATATATTAAGGAGAGGTGGGTTTTGTGCGTGCATGTTTGTTTCTTTTTAAGCTGCATCCCTTCCAATACCTTAACAAAAGAAATGTATTTCCAAAAGGAGAGGAATCAGCTCCTTACTAAGACCTTTGAATCACAGAATGCTTAGGGTTTGGAGGGGACCTTAAACACCATCTTGTTGCACTCCCCTGCCATGGACAGAGACACCTTCACTGGATCAGGCTGCTCCAAGCCCCTTCCAACCTGGCCTTGGACACTTCCAGGGATGGGGCAGCCACAGCTTCTCTGGCAACCTGAAAATTCTGCCTGGATAACTTAGGCAGTAATCCTCTTGTAGTTCTTTAAATTCACCCCAAAATCCTTTATAGGAACACTTCAAAAGATATAAAATATGTCATTTTCAGAGCTACAACATTTGTACCATAACACAGACAAAAATTTTCTGCAAGGTTTGTCATTCAGAACTTTTTATTTCCCTCAACAGATCCAACTGAATTTACCATGTTTTATCATACCATTTCTAAACTTGATGCTTCCCTCCCCAATCTGCCTTTCACTTTGGGGTGATTTAGAAATGTTGATTTGAACAGCTCTTTTCAGTAAAAAAATTCTCATCCTTGATGACCACACTGATCATCAAGTGCCAACAAAGAAACCCCATTCCCTTGAACTCAAGGCCACATTATAAAACTGCTCATTTTTCACAAGGTCCTTTGAGCTAAACTTCCATTTGAGATTGTAGAGAAACCATTGTGATCTTTGTTGGGTGTTCTTATGTGTGGGCCAAGTGCTGTTATTATCTCTCCTCATCTTTCAGCCTGGGAAAGAATGCTGTCTGTCTTTGCAAGCAATTAAAAAAAACCCAAACCCTTAATGAATATCAGTGTGTAAAATCAATTTTAGTATGAGGCTGCTGAAATTTGTGCTTTTGAACAGCTGTGAAGGTTGTTTCAAGGGTGAATGGTGATGTCATATTTAAAAACCAAACCAAGACAGGTAAATAGCATTCATTAACTACTGAATGTTAAAAAGCATCCCAAAACCCTAAGCAAATGACTATTAAGAGACAATCCTTAGCCAGCCATTTCAGATGACCATACATTTGTGTAATTACCTTGATTACTGGTCCTGTGAGGTAACCTGAAAACCATGATAAAGCAGACAAGGAATCCAAATCAAATATCTATACAACCACATACCTGGAAAACAGTTGGGGTAATAGCATTTGGGTAAGTTTCAATTTTCAGAGGAGAAAAAAATCTAAGAGCTCAAAAAATATATGATCATTATTTTGACTCACAGAATCTGTCATTTAAAGCACCTCTTTGCATAGAGATGCATAAAACATGTCTTTTTACATGAGTAGATCAATGTGTTATGCATTATGGTAAGGATAGCAGCTGATATGTCCTGAACTTTGTGTCACTAAAAGCAGCTAGACAAAGAAAACACTATTACCCACTAAAGGAACAAATTTCCTCAATTTTTTCTAAGTGCACTCTATTATATAAACCACATAAAATGTCAATATGACTCTCACAAAACAAGCAGTGTGTCACTTTATATTTGGAATGATCACTACAGCAGTTTCTGAAGCACCAACCTAACTTTAAGCACCCACACCTACATTTAAGATATTTAAGATATTTTCCTGTAGATCACTAAGGAGGTTGGCAGGATGATGAGTGTGAACTAAGATAAAAATTAGTTGAACAAATATTTCTCTTATAGTCCAGACAATTATGCCTCCATTGAGTCTTTGTCATTAGAATGACTTTTGACAGGAATGATTATTCAGGTTTGTAAACCTGAGTTCAGTGAAGGCAAAGAAAAGGAAAGGATAGGAGTGACAAGTCCCCATTGCCTGTGGCCATCCAGCAGTGAACATGTGCTGGAGGAAGGGAAAGGTAAAGTGGCAAAATGAATTACAACATACAGGCTTCTCCAGAAAATGCCACCAGTGCTGGCCAAGAGAGCCACACCATGGGAAAATGACAGGAGTGCTCAGGGAAAAGGAATAAGGAAAAATAAGGATGCTGGTATTGAAATACAGCAGAAATACAGCATTTACCAGAAACTAGAAATACAGTGTTTACCAAAAAGCCAAGTAAGTTTGGTGATGATAACACCCCTGCCCACAAAATGACCACAAAGTTTCAGGCCATGATTTGAAAACACCATCTAAACTAAGGTACAGACCGTTTTCCTCCTAACAAGCTCCACTTCCCAGATTTGAATTCCACCCAAGGAATTCATTAAACTGTATTGATTTATTGATACAAGAACCTGATCTAATTTGCATGTGTAAATTAGCAGGAAGAACATTTCCCATTACTCTGCTCTATGGCTGGGATGACTGTTCACTTAATTTGCCGCCGCACAGCTCTGGTTTTGCAAAATACATTTGCAACCAGAGATGTCATCTCAGATTTAGTTATATGTTACATATGCTTTATAAAAAGGTGAAGCAGTGCAAACATAAATATCTGGGAATTGCAATTTGTTACCAGGCATGAGGTAACAGAATGCATCCTTTGGAGCACTTGAGTTTTTCTCTGCACAAGTACTAGAGAAAGCTTATTCGGGTCTTTCATTTCTCTTAAGATGAAAGGGTTTTCATTATTTTTGATATAATTACCTTTTAATTGTCCTGTACACATCTTAGTTCTAATAGTTTGTTTATCCTTGTAGGAGATGAGAGATGAAACTTGCTTGAATATGAAATAAGACATCTGTTTTAAAGCCTTTTTTAAATTAAAAAAAAATGGATATTTGGACACTGTTACTTGATTCCTCTTATTCAGTTTGACTCGACAGAAAAGTTTTAATCTCACACTGTATCACTCCATCAGCTGCTGAGGATCAGGTCATTGAACAGCTCTAGTTCCACTACCAGCTTCCTTCCAGAGCTCCAGAAAGGACAAAACCACTGAAGCCAATTACACTGAGCATTCAGTACAGTGGGTCTCCAGTGCTGTGCAGTGGGAGATGACCCCAAGGCTGCATCATATTCCAAAGGGTCTGCTCCTTCAAAAATACTGCAAAACACAGTAAGGCAACAGGATCCTGTCAGAAATTAACTTCCAAGAAGTGACTCTAGTTTTTAATCTGAGACATGTAACTGCATAACTAATTATTTATTGGTAACTTGGGAAGGATGAAGAAGAAAGTGAGAAAATTCTAGGGCTGTGACTTTATATTTTAACTCCCCAGAAAACTCTTGTGAAAACAATTTAAATGAGGGAAGACACTGTGGCTGTCACTGCTTGGGAAGAACACTGTGATCTGTCCAGAGCCCAGCAAGGTCATGTCTGCTCTGAAGTGGAAATTGAACAGGATTTTTACTTTACATTTGCTGTACTGGGAAGCAAGTCATTGAATGCTCCATTTTCTTTTAAGTAAAATTTGCTGGGGAGCCACAACAGAGAAGAAACACTCCCAGAAGATGAAGCTCCCTTCCACAGGCAGAGCGTCACAGGACCTGCAGCACATCAAAGTGTCAGGGCCAAAGTCCATGGCAGCATGAACAACGATAAAGACACCAACAAATTCAGGGGGGTTGCATTTAGGGATTAAAAATGAAATTATGGTCATTTATGCATGGTATGCTATGTCATGCTAAACAACCCTGCTGGCAGAACACTAGGAGAAGACTAGAAAGACTTTTAAATATAACTTTATGGAAAATTTCTTCCAAATTAATATTACCTTTTTATTATTATTATTATTAGTATTTCTCCCAATTATTCTGAAATCTGGTTCAGAGAAATTATTGGAAGCTATTGAAAAAAACCCAAATTAACAAAGCCACCATAAATCAGACCTATTACACAGCCATCAGCACAGCTGATATAAATGCAAGGCATGTATCAATAACATATTGATTACCTATGTAGCCAAGAACAATATGTGTAAGGGAGGTGAGGTTAGTATACAGACATGGACTGCCAAAAGCCTCCTGCAAGAATCTTTAAAAGTGTTTCCAAACAGGATGAACAGTCATGAGAAAGAAGGTCCTCACACAAATAAAATTGCTGATTAAAAAAGGAAGATATTGAAGGTCAGTGCAAAAGCCATTTCTCTCTCCAAAGAGATACTCAGCAGAGTCTTGCAGGATTTATGAGAGACCCTGGCTCTCAGCATGTTTTTAAGTTATCTGGAAAAAGGAGTGGAGAGTTTGATGACAAACTTCCAGGATGTTACTGTTACTCATGGTGGTAAAGATAGGAATTGACTGTGAAGAAATGCAAAAAAACCTTGCAGCCAAGGGATGGGGTGAAATAATGGCAGATGAACTTCAGGAAGGATTGTTGTAAAATGATGCATGAGGGAAAAAATAATTTTAGCAACACAGTGATAAGCCAGCCACTAATACATAGGAGCAGGATGTTAAGGTCAGGGTAAATAGTGCTATGAAAACATAAATCCAGTAGCCAGGAGTGCACAAGCAGACATGAATATTAGCAATTACTAAAAAAGGAGCAAAAAAAGCAAACTGAAATGTCATTAGGTCCTTGTGCAAATCCACCATACTGCTGCATCTTTCCAACTGGATGCAGTCTGGGTCCTTCCCTTGCAGTGAGGGTAATTCAGGATACAGAATGACTTCCCACTGGCTCCCCAGCTCTTCCTAAACATCAAGAACTTTGGTTGTCAACAGCTGCCCTTTCACTGCTGCTGTAAAATAGAGGGAATGAGGCAAAGTCTAGAACAGCTTTCAGTGGTTTGAATGGTTTGTTGCAGTGTGGGATTTTCTGATTTTGATGAGGGAAAAAAAAGAACAGGCTTTTAGGCCTGAGGATGGTAACAAACAAGGAGACTGACTGCAGTTCACTGAACAGATACTGAAAAAAGCCAAACCAACCACTTTGCATTAATCTTTTTCTCCACAGAGTTGAAAAAAGAATACTGAAATAATGGGAAATGGCATTTAGAAATTACTAGTAATCTAACATTTTATTTCTCTTACTTATTCTGGTTAACCTGTGAAGTTGGGGCAGAAATGATTCCTTTACCTGCGAGGAACAGCTATAAAGAAGTTAAGCAGGAATTCAGAAGACTAGTGATCAGGAACCAGTTGGGTTTAGTTCTCAGGGAATCAATCCACCAGTGCAATACAGCAGTACACAGGTATTCCATCTTCAGAACCCAAATGTTAGGGAATTAACAAAGTTAACAATAACCCTGCAATGGGATACTTTTTCTATAGGAACCAGTGAGGTGGACCAGAACAATACAGATTACAGTGTAATCCCATTTAGAGTAGGGCCACTCAGGAGCAGGAGTAACTGCCTTGCTACACCTGCTAATTTCTTTCCAGTCTGTCATGCCATTGCTTTTCCATACATCCATCCCAAGAATACCAAGTTGTGTCCAGTGAAAAATGCACTACCAGGGATTCCAAGAAATTGAGAATTCTTTTCCCTTTTAACCTAAACAGCCTTTCATTTGTGAAATAAAAGAATACATTTTGTAGAGATACCCCGTAGTTCAAAAACCAAAGTGTTAATATAGGTCAATTATTGTAATAAAAGCAAATAGCTATAGTAGCAGTTTATTACAAAGAGACCTAATAAATTGAAATCCATGTATAATACTGGTTTTTAATAAGGCATTATATTAACAAAAGCAATAACTACTGAAGAAAGCTAAATGTTTAAATCAGAAAGGAGCGAAAGCACGTTATGTAAAATGTGGGAGGGAAGCAAAGAATCACTCAGCTCACTGCAGTTGGATGTTTGCAGCTTCAATAATCAATGTCACCTTTATTACACTAATAAATATATATATATATATATACACGTATATACACACACACATAGAAGCACACTAACAAATTATACCTGTACTCTTTATCAGCTGACTTCTCCATCTCATTAAAGTGACTACTTCCCTCTCTCAGCACCTCTCTCTAGGTGTAATGGTGTCTCTGCCTTCGGGCTAGGTGATAATTAAATCCACTAAAGAAGTGGCAAGGAGATGGGAAAGAAACTATTTATGCTTATTTGAAGGGGAGGGGCTCAATTAACACTTAATTTAGGAATTTAGCTATTAGAATTTTAGCATAACTCAGACCTAATCTGAACTCCCAGCTCCCTCCATCCCTCTCCTGGGTGGTTTGGTTCTTCCTCTCAGGTCTTAATTCTCTAACAGGAATTCCTGCTTGGAAGGTCAAACAGGAAGACAAAGATGTGACTAAAGGTCTGTTCACACCCAAAGATAATGACACTAAAATACCTTGGAGAAAAGAGATGCAAGGATCTGCAGAGTGTCTCTATTCAGGTAGCTGGAAGTGTTACCAGGAATGGAAATACAAATTTTATTGATACACCTGTACCTATTAAGAAGCCCTGAGAGCATTTGAGGTTGTTCTGCACTAAAGGAAAAGCACCTTCTAGTGCACATTACCACTGTTTTGACCCCCCACAATGAAAATCAACCGATGGAAGAGGATTTGTAATTAAAATTGTTCTTATTGCTCTCTCCTACCCTTGGAATAATTCCAGAAAATTCCACTTTAGTAAGGGAGCTTAGTGCACATTTTGCTTTAAAGTGGCTGAGAAATACCATTGAATTAAATATTCTGTATACAAGAGGGGAGAAAACCAGGTTTTGGTACAAAAGATAAAGTAATTAATTTTAAAAACCCAAACCAACCAGTTTCCAGGAGCATCATCAGGGATTTGCATGCATTATCACTGAACAAGCACAGAAACATACAGGCAGAAATGGAGGTTTATTGGTCTAGGCTGGTGTCATCCAAGCAACAATAAATTACTCTGGTCCTGATAAGAAGCAGGTATTAACCAAACAGCAATTCAGTTCTTTGAACCCCTAAATTATTCCAACTTGGCAACTTAAAAATATCATAAACAGCCAAGAACTATTATTCAAATTTTAGTCATTAGAATTTACAGCAAACAGGCCAATTCTGCTATCAGAAATATTGAAAATAAGGATAGCATGCAATTGCAAATCTCCTTAGGTTCCTTTCTTCTGCTGAAGTTGTTGAATGACAGACACAAAAGGGTGAATAAAATCTTTTCAAGAATATTTAAGTTGGAATGGTTGAGGTTAATCCTCCCATGAGTAAGACTAAAGATCCAAGACACTTATCACAAACCTAAAATCTCACAAGTCTTAATCACACGTTTCATAAAGGAGCTTTTCTAGTCAGGAAAAAAAAGAAGGTGAGAGAAAGAAAAAAAACTAGTAATATTCTTCTGGTCTTGGCTTGTTGTGTGGAAACCAAAATCTCTAGCTAAGCTCCAGCAGTTTGGAAAGCTGAAGCTAATTGAACTTCAGTATGAATCAGCCTTTCCCAAAGGACTGCCCAGCTCCCCGGATTGTCTCAGGCCAGTCTTCTCTCCAGGGCTTTGAACAAATCCCATCTGCTCTCAGGGATCCATTACACCCAAAAGCTCAGTCCCATGAAACTGTCAAGAATTCCCTGTAAGAATGTGTTCTGAAACACTGAGTTCCTAACAAACAGTGCCTTCCTCCTCCCCAAGGGTAAATGTAACTGTGTTCTGAGCTGGAATGTCTCACAGAAGGCAGGAAAAGGCTTACTGTAAAAATGAGCAAGGATTTCCTTTCCCTGCATCCACCTGAAGTGGAAACACCCCAATCATTTCTAGGACAGGTCTGATCCTGCTGCACAGGACTCAGAGTGATTTCCCCCACAATGGTCACAGTATTAATAAGAATGGATTACAACCACTTCTGCAACCTCTCACACTGCAGTGCCTTGGCATTTATTGCCATGTTTTTTACAATACTAATACACACCCATCTGCTTACATGACCCTTTCCACTGGTTTTTCCAGAGAATTAGGGGTCAAGTTTCTGCCTAAGGGGTGCAGAGGGCTGTTTTGAATGACCAGATTGAAAGGGCAGGCAGCCTGAGGAGCACTGACCCTTTCACCAGGGATCTGAGCCCTGGTGCAAGCTCAGTGGATAGGAGTGGGAGCAGTCCCTGCCCAGCACAGCTCATCTGTACTGACAGCAAGTTACACACTGCTGCAATTCTGCACTCCCTTCACCAGGAGCTCTCACAGTTCTGCAGGTGTTATCTGGAAATTAGACAGAAATTTTACAGGGTTTGACACACCCAGTTTAAAATCTAGCAAATGAGTCTAATTTAGACTGCAGACCTTCTGATAATGCTTCTCAGTATCATACTCACTAGTTCCAAAAAAACCCCCAAATTGCTAATAGTGGTTACCGCTAAGGAATAGGCTACTCCTGTGGTCCATTTTAATCAAAGTGTCATTAATTATAACTAGATTAGTTTTATCACCTGAAGCCCAACACTCCACCTTTGACCTGATATAGGGCATATTAAAGGCTTGTATAGCTATCATAAATATTTTTGAAATTAGGAATATCAGGCAGATCATTTTTATTCCTGCTATCTTGAGTCCCCTGACATCATCCCTTACAGATTGCCTTGGCCATTTTTCTATTCAAGAATTTCACTGTCTTCCTCCAAATATTTGTCTTGTAATGTTCTCAGTACAACCTCTCCAGAAAAATTGTTAACAAATAGAGAAAACAAATGACACTGGCCTCTCCAAAACTAAACTCTTGACTTCATCTGGTTATCCATGACCTGCACGTGTGGAAATGATTGTGGTCCACTGCCACGAGATGCAATTTTCAGATCAGAGACTAACCTCAATTTTAAACATCCTGATGGTAAAGAACTCACTCTATTTCAAGATGCATCTAGTCAATCTGGCATTTCACATATAAGAACAATGACTTTAATAAAATTAAAAAACCCACTCATACATAAAGTTGTTGTGTAAAATCAATACCATTGTTGGAAGAAGTGAAGTCTGTGTAATTGCTACAATAATAATAACTTTAAAAACCCCAAGAAAATACAAAGAAGATTAGGAGTGACCCATTAGGCTGTTAGTAAGGCATGGAAACAACAAGGTTGTATGAGTTGTATCTTACCTTCCTTTAGCAAAGGAAAGCTAAAATGAACGTTATAGGAGACAGTTTCACAAAAACCTGCAGGGAAAAACTAAGACTAAAATGTGGAAATTCCTGGAAGATGACTCCCAAATACCAAGAAATATTTAAAGCAAAGCTTTGCCACCACTTTAACTGACCAGTAAATCAGTTAAAAATACTGCTTTTTTTTTCCGTTTTAACGAAACTATTCACTGTTGAGTAAATTCACAGTTACCTAGTAATTCTTAAAAAGACTGATTTTCTGCATATTTAGAAAATGGGACAGCATCCAGCCAGGCTGCAAACAGCATCAACAAAAAGGTTCTGAATTAAGTAATTCTGTCCCAAACCCCTCTCCACCCACCACATAAGAACAGTTACCCTCAGCTCCAAGAGATTACAAATACTTCTCTTTAACTCTTATTCTGCAAACTCATTTTTTTTTCTTTCACACTCTGCTTAATCTCATCCAGTAACAAATGGAAACAACTCATCCTGTAATAGTCTCACCCACAAGAAGGTTTTAGAAGCAGCAAATATGATATAAAAAAAATTGAAGGCAGGAAGTAGACAAGAGCTAAACAAACAATTCCAGTGTTGGGCTGCCTCTGTACTATGCAGAGGACATAATTGAGAGAACAGGCTGCCTGTTCAGATAAGCTCTTTTTCAAAGCTGCTCCTGATTATCCAGTTGGACCTTTTTTGATTATGTCAGAGTTGCATACCAATTTCCACAAATGAATGGCCAAGGAGCGTTTCTTTTATTAAACACACAAAAATCCTCCTTCGTCTACTAGGTTGGATAAGGGCAGAAATGCTTTTGTCTGGAGGAGAAGAATACCAAGGACATGAAGGGAAAGTTTTGTAGCAAAATGAAAGACAATGTGGGAAGAGGAATGTGACAGTTTGGAAATTGCCTCCTCATACAAGTTCTGTGGTCAAACTCAGGTGATAATTCCAGAACTTCCCCTAAACAGCTGCTTTTCTGGAGTAGAAAAAGATGAACGACCCCCCATCCCCCCAAAAATCTGTTTGAAAATGGAAAATTAAAAGGTTTTCTTAATTACTACCCTGGCAGGAAGGATATTCCAGTGCTACCTCACTCTCACACAACAGTCTGCTCTTTCATCAATTTATAATTTCAGTAAGAAGCATCATTCCTTCAGACAGACAGACAGACACAGTGCCCTAATTACCATATAACTTTACAGTTTACATATAACTTTACATTTCAGACTTTAAATGGCACAGACATTTACTTAATTTACTTTTAATCGGAGCTTCCCTTGGAGATGCATTTGCATACTAAAGGGGTAAATCTCAAGTAAGAGGCCTAAAATCTTGTGTGCCATGGAGCTGGGCCTCAATTCCTTTCTTAGAGTCATCACATTGCTGTAGAGATGACACCTCTCTCTAGGTTACAATGAAACCTACACTAAATCAAATACACTGGCAGAGAAGCTAAAATTTTATAATGTAAATAATGTTTTTAAATGCTTGAAGAAGTCCTTTTTCTCACCATTAGTTCTTCTAGCTCATAAATTTAAGGGATTAGACTGCCTAGGGCTGGAATTGAAGCAAGTCAGTACTCAATCTTGGGCTGAAAATATACAACTACATTTTTTTCCACTTAATTCCCAGTTGTCTAACAGCAAATAGCACTGCACGAGTCTAAAGCTGCTTCATTTTCACATCTGGACATCTTCTAATGCAATAAAAATAAAGCTTCCAGCAATGCATGTCATGTTTAACATACCATTCTTTGAGGGTTGTGTGTTTCATATTCAAATTCTTCCATGATACTCAGAATATACCATTCAATATCATAAAGCACTTGGCCTGCTTAAACAGTGCTTAAGCATATTGGTAAAAAAAAAAAATCAGCTGCTAGTGTGATCATTTTTCTTGTGCCCAAACAGTGAAAAAGTGAAAGCAGTGATACTGATATGCTGACTTTGTCACATCATTTTTTACATGATCCCATTTTCCAAAGTGAGCTTTTGAGCATCATTATGCCATAACTAAGACAAGCTACCTCTATACTAGCAAAAATAAGTATAATGAATTTAGAATTAAAACAGTGAAACTATTATACATTCCTAAATTTCCCTGCGAGGAAGTTTTCTGTCCATTCAGATGCAGTATTTTAATAAGGAATTGTACATTAATATTAATATTTTGTTGCATATATATGCATTTTGTGATTAGCTAATAAATAACAGGATGGCTCAGAGCAGAAATTAGAAGTACTGCAGTGAATATTGTTTGCAGAAAGGGCTCTGCATGAGAACAACAGTGCAATAAATGCTGTTGAATAGCATCTGCTTCAGGGCTCTCCTACTGAAAGCAGTGCCAGGTAATTAAAGGCTGCTGGTTTTTGTCTTCACTGACAAGTAACTGCACCATAAACTGGGTTCTTCATAAGTGACACTGAGAGGTGACAAGGTCCCAGCTGTACAGCTCACCCCACTAAAGCACACAGGAATGGGTTTCCATTTAGGCTGAGCCTTATGGCAGTAAGAGCAGCTGAAATTTCAACTGCCTTTGGAGGCTCAGCTCAAAGATCAGCTTAAACCTCACAAAAGACTTTGGATGAAGGATCTGCCTCTGTTTTTGCAGAGTCAGAGCAGTGCTGAAGACCCACCTCAGTACAGAGCTCAGATCCCAGGACAAACCCAGGAGGTGGCTGTCACAGGCTGGTGCCACCTCTCTTTTGTCATTCCATCAGTGGAACTGCAAAAATGGCTCAGGGATACTTCTCTTGGTCCACTGTCTGACAGGTTTGAAAGAAGCATGAAATGAGTTTCCTGGCCTTATTATAGGTTGTAAAAGGCTTTGTCTTGCTTGGATTATGCCCAGACCTGTCTGCCTGCCTACATCAGGAAACCTAGGGCAGCTGTTTTGGTCTCTGCAATCACCTGCACGCCTCCCTTCAGCCTCACAGGGAGCAACTTGGTCAGGTTATTTCCAGACACACTGACTGAACTACTGCTCTCCAACATGCCCTTCCCATGCCAAAAACAAAACCAGGGACATACAAAGGAGATGCTGATGTATTTCCATTTGAATCCCAAGACTGTATTTCAGAAAAGCCTCTACTGTACAGGTTTGTAGCAATTTGACTCAACCAAATACATTTCCTTCCAAGAGGATCAATGTAACATATCACTTTCATAAACAAAAAAATTAAAGTATTTTATTTTAGTTAATTCTCACTGTTACAAGTTTATTCCTTTTTTGTCTCCATTCCTGTCATTCTTTTATAATATATCTCGATTTTGACAGGACCATAGAGTAGCATTAAGTGTGAGTGGAATTTAAAAACAAACAAACAAAGCAAGACAACAACCACACTGGCAGGAAAAACCTCATTTCCCAAGTCAGAGATGTAACTTGGATGGAAAATGGAAGAAAAATGCATTCATAAAAGAACCAATCTTAAAAAACCAGCAATATCTAAGGACACTATGGCCTAGTACATAAATCCCTACAACTCACTTTTTTCTCATATCTTAAAGAAGGAAAATCCCATTACAATCAAAACCCTTGTCCATTGTGCAAGAGCCCAGATTAATAACTGAAGTTCTTACTGTCACATTTCTTTGGAGTAAACACTTTAAAGTTGTAATCTAAATTCTGCTTTGGAATTGCATAAATTATGGTTAGAGAAATGTCTCTTTCAACCCACTCTGAAAATACACACAGATTCCAGAGAAAGATTTTAACCCTTTGAGATTTTAGCTCAGTACTACTTCTCCCTGTGTAGTCTGACATTTGAAGACTGTGTACTGCCTAATTTCATAAGGAAAACTCACTAATTTACAGCCTGTTGAAACTATTTTTCTCTCAGAAAAGGACAGTGGTGTTTTTAGCAGCAGTGCAGTTATATATATATATATATGTATATGATTGAGCAGCTGGACACATGACAAAATGGAGCTCTCTGCTTTCCTTCACAGTTTCTAGCACACTCTTACTACCACACAGTATGCAGGTCTGTTGAATCAGCTTTTTTTTTTTTTTTAACAAGAAAAACCTTTCCAATGCCAGCCTTGCAGGCATCAAGTGATTTGCAGCTGGTTTTCAAAACTTCCCTGGATTTTCAGCTCTTTTGGAAGCCAGGAGAGCTGTCACACAACAGGCAGCTTGTGGCTATGGGGGAGGCTTATCAGGTACTTGGAAAAATTATGTGTTCCTAAATAGAAAGAACCTAAATCATCTCAGAAAATCTAATGTAAAAAGAGATGGAAATGCAGGGGTATCAGAGGAAGTGCCACACATCCCTGCCCTGCTTCACTCTCTGCTGTGCACCTGCCTGAGGACAAGATATACCCTTGTTCTCACTCAAGGTTGTACTTGATAATCAACTGATTGAAAGGATCATTTGGGGCAAAAACAATAACTCAAATGTTTTATCCAGCTGATCAAATTTTATTTTCTATTGAATGTTTAAAAAACCACCAAGTACAGCAACAAGAAAGGGGAGGTAGGAGCAAAGAATCCAAATTGCTCCATTGGGTAGTTGAAAATTATTTTCTGTATAAAAACCACTGGTTATGCTTTTCTAGTTACCCTCAGGTAACACCACAGATGAAGGAAGACAAAAATAGATATGGTACTTATAAAACTGAGCTACACTCTCATTATTGAAAGCTGTAACCTTCTGGTTTAAACAACTGGAAAATTTTGCTAGGTTTAACAAGGCATCTCCAACTTACTGAAAATTTTCACAAAGAAAAATTTAGGACCCCAGCACTCTCAAATCTAACCCTTCCTCAATATCTTTGGTAGAGGTCAAAAGCCATTTTCTCCATTACACTTTGAGTCCATTGCCTCTTGTCCTGTCCCTGGAAACCACTGAGAAAAGCCAAGCTCCAGCTTTATGCATCCACAAATGTCCATGTTTTGGTAATGCAACCACAATCTATTACTGTGTACCTTCTAGGATGTGCCATAGGGAACCTTCTATTAACAAGATCTGTCCCCAGTCCTCTCTTCAAAAAGCTGAACAACGCCAGCACCATGGGTCTCCTTATTTCCTGCTTGCCTCTGCCCCTGCCATGGTTTTTGGTGGCCCTCCACTGTTAGCTGGGGAGAAACACCAAAGAAAAATTCCAGTAAATTAATTTTCAAGGACAGGCTAAAAGGAAAGAGCAGAAAGCAGACTTGATGGAAGTGTCCAAGGAGGCAATGAATGAAAAATCTTCTTTTCTTGCACAGTAGAGTGGCATCTTAAGAACTTTGAATATGAATGAGAACAACATGACAACTGCACTAGAAACCAGAGTCCCAGAGAGAACCTGTAGGAACGGCTGAGTAACAGCACACTGAGAAAGAATCCTCTTATTTTGAGAACAAGAAAATATTCTGGCATACAGATGAGCCCACGGAGCAGTGGGCACAACTGCAAATAGCAGGGAAGGTGCCTGACTGGCACTTAGGAACTACAGGGCATGGAGGAACAAGCTCTGTGGGATTGTGCTGCCATTAAAGGTGAAATACAGCTTGAGAAATTAAAGGAGATGAAAAAAAGAGTCAAATGCAGAAGACATAATAGATATGTAAAACTGTCTTTGTAAAAATGGTAACAGTGTGAACTAAAACGAGTGCCAGGTTTTAAATGAATATATTAATGTGGTTTTCCTTGTTCTGGAAGCAAGAGCAGGCAGGATACTGTTCTAACACAATGCAATTGGTGTTGGGTTGTAAATAAAAGCCAGCCGTGATTCAAAAACTTCACAAGAGGAAGGACTCTTTGGCAAGTCACAGCTATATGATATTTCAGGTTTTGACTGCAAATAAGCCACTTTTTAATGGATGATAAAACACTTTTTCAGTAACTTTTCATGAGAAAAGGAAGACAAAATCTGTTAGAGTTTAATTCCGGACAACAGGAAGAGTTTAAAAGTAAGGGAGACAAAGTAAATGAAAAGAACAAGCAAAAAGATAAAGCAAAACACCACAGAAGGGGTTTAAAATAGGCCCAAAATGGCCAATTAACACTTTGTAGAAGCTGAGCAAACACACAACTTTCAAATGAAATGATTTCTGCATTTAGAATGTTAGTGAGAAAAAAAATTCAAAGCACTCAGTAATTTCTGCTTTGCAGTGCATGGTAATTCCTATTATCTTGTACATAGCATTTAATGCTTGATACAGACAAGTGTCAGTCCACCTCTATGGTGACATGGAAGTTTAATAATACAGGCACTATTAGCTTCAATTATAACTATTCATCCTTGTGACTTGCTGTTTTTACTTAGCAAATTTACTTATTATTACAAAAAACTTACTTAGCACCTGCAAATAATAACCTCACTAGGCCCATGTCCAGGACTAGGATCAGGGATCAATCTCATGTGCAACAGGAAACTCCTGCAAGGACCTAAAACTCTTTCAGCATTCATTTACCTCTGTGCATCTTGAAGACCCAGATGCATTTGTTATAAAAACCACAGTTCTCCAACATCTTCCAACAAATTATCAGCTTTAGTAAGTATTTCTCATGCAAGAGTCACAATTATGAATTATAATACCCAGGATCTTATAATTGTAAGGCCTCCCTATAAAGTAGGGAGGGAAGAAAACACCAATTAATAAGATAATTAGTAAGATAATTAATGAAGGCTAAGCAAAAGCAAAGTAGAGCCAGCTTAGAAGGAGGAGAGCAATTGGGGGATGAAGCACAAACCACACAGTTTGGTACGATCACACAAAAAAAAGGGGGAAAAAATCCCCCACAATCCAGAGATTGACTAACAGAGGAAACAAGAGTACAGAAAAAACCAAAACTACATTGTCTTATGACAAATAGTTGATAACCAGTTCATTTATCACCTTATCTCTTATTACTTTCTATTTTAGTGGCTTAAAATAAACCATCAACACAGTAAATTTGTATTTGTCTCAGAACTGGAGAGAGGAAATTTTAATACTGAAATACTGTTCTTTTTTAAAGAGCATTTTTGTGCTACTGCATCGAAATTGCCACTGATCCACATGGACAGATTTGCAGCAAATGAGCCAGTTTTCAAAAATTAACATTATTTGCAAGTGGAACCGCTGTAGGCATGAATACTCAGATACAGAAGACAAGGAATACAGGTAGATTTTCATTTATCTCAAATGTATTTTAGCTGAAGCCTGACTGCAGTGAAAAGCACTGTGCCTTGCAAAAAACTTCTGGAACTGTTGGTTCTAATCCAACCTCAGAGCCAAACAGAGCTGGCAGTGCCCTTCTATCTGCTCACTGTCTTTTGCCCATCGTGGATGACATTAAGAAAAATTTGCAGTGTAAAGAGTAACAAAGTGGCTTCTTACATGTTTATTACATGGGTTATCCATTGTGTTTTAATGGCAAAAGCTTCCCCTTCAATGGATGAGCCCTCGTGGTCTATCAGCTAGCAAGGAGCAATTTATTTTTTCCATTTCCCTTTTGATGAATGCCTCTGGGCAAAACTCAAATAAGAAATGCTTGGGTTGCAGGGATTGGGTGCCAGCCATTACCACCCTCGCCCTGTAAGCACTGTAGCCTGGTTGCAGAAGGCAGCAAGCTCCACACTGGCTTGATTCTCCTCTCCACTGATGTTTCTGGGTTGTCTGTTTAGGCATATTTGGATTTACCAGCCACAGGATCAACCTGGACTTTCCTGAGCAGCCCTTCAAAGCTCACAAGGAAGTTTATCCCTTTAGATTGTTATAAATGCATATTATAAAGTTGGCTTTTTGCAAGTATTAGAATGAATATTATATGTATAATTGTATTATGTTTTGGTAATAGAGTTTAGAAGAGTGATGAATGTATTTTCTGATTATGACATAGTGTAAATAGTAAAAAGACTAGTTTTTTTTCTTCGTTGTACTATCTAAACTGACCAAGCCAGAAGGTCTGGGAGAAGGGTTGTCACCTCGTAACCCTGCATAAAGACTGCTAGCTTTCTGGTTTTTTTATCAAAATGAAAACAACCAAAAAATTTCAAGATTTATATGACCCATGTTACCAGGCAGAGTCGAGCCACCCACAAATAAATCTACCAGATAAGATGATTGGGGATACTTGAAACAGATAAAAACTCGAAAAGAATGTATTAATATCTATTGAATATGTAAAACAACAATCCTTAAAACACAGTAATTGAAAGAGAAGGGCGTGCTTTCAGGTGAGGCACCCCAGCTGGAACATTTGCCTTTCTGTCTCTTAATTGCCTATTTTTATTTTTTATTAAACTTACATATTTTTCTTATGGAGTGGAACTCGTTTTTCACAAGATGAACATGCCGACCTACAGTGATGGGCATGACCTTTTGGGGAACAAGCTTATATCATTTCTTGCCTTAAAATAAAAAAATTTAAAAAAAAAAATCAAGGTTTAGTGTGCAGGACAGTCATGAATGGTCTGGTGAGAAAATTTTAATTACAACCCATAGTTTCCCTGTTCCCCCTTCTCTCTGTTCCTGTTTCCTACCGCTTAGGAGCCATCCCACAACTCCTGCTCTCAACACATTCACCTCTTCCTCTTTTATCCCATTTGCTTAAAAAGCCAAGGAAACTGCGCGGAGAAACCTCAGCTCACGGAGCTGTTGCCAGTGTGAGGACTTGGGACAATTAGAAGCGATTTTAGATGCTCTATTCTGTGAGAGCTCTGTCGTGGAAGAGCTTTCCCTTTTCCACAGCCCCCTTGGCAGCAGGAGTTGTGAAGGGAGCAGGCTCAGTCCCATTGCTGCTTGAAGAGTCATGAGCGCCGCGATGGCCCCGCTGGAGGGTGGGGAAGTGTTAATTGGCAAATTAAGGCAGCGCTGAGGCGCTGGGGATAAATTGCTGCACTGAATATGCATTTTCAAGGCTTATCAGGAAATGGAGTGGAAGATGGAGAGGAGGCAGCTAGACGTGCTGCTGGGGAGGTGGGAGTTACCCAATTTATTTTCTGGTGCGTCTGCGGCAGTCTCGCAGCTCTTGCGAAGTGGTTTGTACTTTCAGGGATATTGTTTAATTAAAGAAGGAACTTTATCTCTGAAAGGTTACCTAATTCCCTCTGCAAAACTGGGGAGTTTAAAAGGCCAGCTCTGGATAGAACAATCAGGATTAAGCACTAAATGCTTACGTTTAAGGCCATTTACATTCCTGACTGCATGGAATACAAATTATAAGAATTAGACTAACAACGAAGACTGTTGTTTAAGCCAAAAATAAAGAGTGACAGCTCTATTCATTGGCTGTGCTGCTATAACAGGTGGGTAAAATGGTTGTTATCCTAGACGGCCTGAGAAATATTTAATTTAGGTTTTATTCTGGCACTTGTAATGATTCAAGCATCCTTGCTCATGATCAGTCATCTACATTTCCAGCCACACAAGCCCAGCTGCCATCCCTGTCTGCAGTGTTTTACTCTGGAATTTATGGAACTGCACTGCTGCTGGCAGCTTTGCTCCTGGAGAAAAAGTAGGTCAAAAACAACAACAACAACAAAACGATTCCATTTTTAGTTCAGCAAGTTTGGGCCCCCGTTGCATCAGAGGGGTGATGATGGGACATTCCCTGTTTTTCCTCTAGGCCAAAATACAAACCCCAGCTGAACACCTTCCCCTGTTCTTTCTTGGCTGCACTTTTTCCAGTCCGTTGTAAACAAGGAGAGGCCACGTGTGCATGGATAAAACCTCCAAAATTTGACACCGTACCTATGGAAAACTGCTGAATTTGAGACCTGGGAAGTTCAAGGCAGCCAGTATGAACCAACACAACTCCCCAGTCTCCACCAAAAAACAGATCAAAGCTCTTTAATAGGAGTTATTCAAGGAAAAAATAACATGAATTATTCAATAAAGTGAATCTTCCCCCTATAAATGATATATGCTCTTCTGTGATACTTAACTCTCAGATATTAAGCAACACTCTTCATAAAAACTTTGGCATATCTCTTCCTTTTAAATTACATTCAGATTTAGTTGGATGAATTTGTTCATAATTTTAATTTTCTGCCGTAAGGTTAATTCCATCTTCAGATAACAAAACGTATTCTGTGCAAACTTAAAATGTAGTTCAGTAGTACTCTGTGAATAAAACAGCCTGCTAGACTAGAGTCCTTTTATTTGGTATGATTTGGAAAGAATTCCCATTTCTCATCAAGTTCGAGCATGGATCAGTGATAAACAGTTTCACAGAAATTTTTACCCTGATTTAAATCAGAACTGTGACTCAGCAGACAAAAAAGTCTTTTGGACATCAAATGGAATACAAGGCACAAGAGACACTTGGAAGCTACTTGGAAGCTGGAGTTGTTCAGCTCTTTCACAAAGAGTAGGTTTACCTGGAAGATTTAGGCAAGTTGACAGTCTGACATCTGAAAAAGTTGACAGCTGCTGCCCTTAATTCTGATGACAATTGCCACATGTTACATATAGAAATCCTATAAAGGTCACTGCCACGTGTGAATCAAAGACTGGGGAACATTTGCCAGTTTTACTTTAAAAATGTGGTGAAAAGTTTTCACCCTTGGCATTTTTTAAAACCTCAGACAAGGGTCCCTTTCTCCTTCTAACCGTCTGAACATTAGAAGTCTCTGAACACACAAGTGAAGACAAATAATTTTCGCATGTGCCAACTGAATATAAATTAAATAAATCATATATATTGTATGACTCAGACAGGGAATGCTCAGTAATATTCCCTGGTAGGCCTGGGGAGTTACTATCACCCTTATTACTCTATAGCTCTTATTAATGGCCTGTGCAAAGTGCTACAAAAGTATTAAATATTTTACTTACATTGTTTGGCAAAGAGCTGCCAGAAACTTAAAATGCCTCAAGTTCTCTGTATGAAAGAACATCAGACCGATTAGAGAATATCAGTTTTTGCTGAAAGCTATTTCCCTCTCATCCTTGCTCAACATTCTGCTCAGCAAAAAATTATTTCCTTTTTTTTGTTTGTTTAAACGAAAGTGGATTTAAGAATGGATGCATAATTATATCACACTAAAATACGGGGGGAAAGTAGAGGGCTGGGGTTATTAAGGACAAAACAGAGCTGCAGCTGGAGAGAGGCTACCAAAGGACTGCCAAAGTAATGCACAGCCTATAGATATACCATATTTAATCTTTATTCTTTCTAAGTGAAGTTACAATTTAAATATTTATCACTGTATTGAGGACAAAATTGTAAACCAATTCAGGTGAGCTGAATTCTAACCTTCAGGTGAGCTGCCAAAAAAACCCTAGAATCACAGAATCACTAGGTTGGAAGAGACCTTCAAGATCATCCAGCCCAACCCATGCCCCAACACCTCAACTAAACTGAGTGTCACATCCAGTCTTTTTTAAACACTTCCAGGGATGGTGACTCCACCACCTCCCCGGGCAGACCATTTCAGAATCCCCAAACTGTAGAACCTAGAGGAAATGGAAAAAAGCCTGATCCAAACTAGACCTTATGGCACTACATCCACCATCCACATCCTGGGATTTCCAGCCCTCAATGATACTCCCCAGTTCCCTGCTGTGACTTGCTTAGGTGTCCTTTGTCGCTAGAGGACATGAAAGAACCACACTCACCCATCAAGTTGAGAAGTGAGGAGAGAAAGAGGAAGTTTATTATGATTTAGGGTTTATTTAAGGTTTGGAATTCGTTCTGGGATTGGGGGACAAGAGTAACACCTCTCTGATCCCAGTGGTCAACTTAAAAGTCCATCAATTTGTCCTTCCCCCTGGAAGGAATGTGTTGTTTACAAAATATCAGTCTTTGTTTTTGTTACAAGTGTGAGAAAGCTCCAGCAGAAATGTGAAAAACATCAGAAGGCTGAAAAATCAGCGCAACAGCCCTACACCAACTAAACACGAGTTTAAATCTGGAATAGCTGAGAGCATCTGCCACATGCCAGTGCAACATCAAGTCCACGGGCTCTGGGAGTTTCCCACCCAAACTCCACCCATGGCCTGAAGACCTGGGGCAAGAGAGCTGCAATTCTGACAAATAACACCTGAGAACAGCTCAGTTAGAGAAGCAGTGATGTGTCTGAACATTCGATTCCAATAAAGAATTTAATGCAGTGACAGAAAGAATAATCCAGCCTGTCCTTTTGCTTCCAAGGAAAGGAAAACCACCAGAGGCCAGCAGGGCTTCCCAGGTAAGGAGAGCTGTGTGGGGAACGAGGACACACAGGGAGATCTCACTGAGGTGCACTTGGCACAGAGGGAAATGCCAGCACAGCCAGTGACACCCGGTGTCCCACTTCAGCTCCATTACAAGTGACACGCAGCGCTAAGGGAAGCCCTTCCAGCTCTCAGAGCCACACTAGGAACTGCTAATCAATTATTTACTGAACACAGGCAAGCAAAAAGGCTTTCACTACATCTGTGCAGTCATCAAAGCCTGGGCTCTTAAGGCAGCTCCAAGAGTTGGGAAACAAAACACTTGCTCCTTATCTCAAGTTTTTCCGCAGAACGACCTTTTGTGGCTTCGTTCTGATTTAAGGTTAACAAAAATCTGTAAATCACTTGCAACTGCATTTGAAATTACCTCGCCACATAAGAATGTGGGGAATATAATCTATGGCTTGTTTCACTGATGTACAGATTTTGATGACAAAAATTGATTACTCTACAAAAGAAATTTCTAGTGCTGGGTTTAACTCTCAGAAGTACAAACCTCTCAGATGTTCTGCCTTCTATTTTTCTGGTTTAAATCCATGCATTTTTGGCCTTTTAAAAAAATTAAAGTCTTTTACATCTTTATTACATGTTAAGGCAATTCAGCACTTCCAGTCCTCGCTGCAGCATTAAATCCTTCATTTAAAATCCCCCTGAAGTACAGTGCTCTTTAGGGCAATATATGTCCTGTGGCTGTGATGTCTTTTGCTTCTGACAAAGCTCCTGCCCAGGGAGCCTGCAGAGACTTCGCTCTCACAGGTTATTCCAGTTCCTGGAGTGGGAAAAGCCCAGAACAGCTCATCCTGATGTCAGAGCTGCCCCTGCTGTGAGCAGAGGGCCAGGCTAAAGATCTCAGATCCCTTCCACCTCAGATTAACCCATATTTAGCAAAATAGATATTTCATTTCCCTCCCAATTTCCACTTGGCTGTGGGCTGTGAGAAACTTGGGACACACAAGCATTGCACCAAACAGTTTGTACGCAGTAACAAACAACTCTGGTGGATTCCAACCAGGAAAATATTAGCGCCAGATACTAAAATAAACTTTGCCAACAACCCCCAAAACAACAGGGAAACACAAACGTGTTTCTTTCAATCAATTAAAAAGCAACTTTAAAAGAATTCTATCAATTTTAATGACAAAACCTGTGGAGGAAAATGCAACATAAATGTTCACAGGATGCAATTTCTAGAATGGCAAGAAGCCCCCAAACTAGAAATGTTAAGCTGTGTACGGCACATCATGAACAACACAATGGAAGGAAAAAGGAGTTATTTTGTTTAAGCACTACCTTTTCTCACCTATATTTATCCATAATCACCAACTGCTGTTATTTTCTAAATCTTTTTTTATTTACAAAAGAAAAATTGGCACCCAGTTCTTGACTTTCAGAAACAGGATAGTAATTTGTTAAATACCAATTCTTTCCAATACTTCTTGCATAATGTCTGTGGATAAATGTCAACCAAAGGAGCAGAACAGACAAAAATGCACTTTTGGTCTGCTAATATATATAAATTCTTGGATGTTTTAGATCCCAAACAATGGATTTTTCTTTTTATGTGTTTATTTCTCTTGACTTTCTTGGCTTCCTTCTTTCCACAAGGACACGTAAAGGTCCTCTCCAGTAGGAGAAAAGAATGAGGCTGACAATCCCCAGAGCCAGCAAACATCTCTGGACTGGCACAGAGGAACAGATTTTCTAACTTTGTGGACAACAGAGGATATAAACATCCTCTGTCTTACCTCTCTAGAATCCCAGCACTCTGAACTAGAAAGTCAGCCTTTCAAAAAATGCATATTTAGGTATTTCAATGCATCACACCTTTGCCATCTCTTCCTCCTCTACCTCTCGATTTGAAGGCTTAGAGACTCATCTTGCCCTTCCAAAACAATTTATATTTAGTGCTCCAAAAGCTGGAGATTATTAAACACACTTGCTGAACTCTCTCAGTTAGGAATAACATAATTAAGCTGAGCTGGACCACTGGCAGTAATTTAATTTACAAGCATGTCAGAGTCCTCCTTGACTCACGCGAGCTCAATGGATTTATGCTGAACTTCTGAATTGCTGATTAGCTGGAGCAATCATGAGAACCTTTTGGCTGGCAGCAAAGTCTTAGCCCAGACCAAGCAATAGAAGTCCAATAGTGACCTGGTGAAGGCACGGAAGGCACAGTACACGAAAGCTAATGCATTTAAAATGTGTGGCACTTGGCCAGAAGAGAATTATACACCACTGCTGCTTCTCATAACAATCAGCCTTACTCCCAAAACAGAAATTGCCATTGTTATTGCAGGCAGCATCCACGTTGGAAATCTGCATCACTTGAGTTTCAGAACTTTAATGGATTTTGACCACCTTAAATTTGCCAGAGCCATGTCTGCAAGCAGCCTGAGATGTGTGTACTCATCCATTTCAAGAGATGCATTTTTAATTGCCTCCCTCTTCCTCAGGCATGGAAGAGGGTCACAAGTATTGCTTCGGACTAAGTTGTTGCTTTTCCATGATACAGTAAGACACTGAACATCAAGTACCTCACTACAAAATTAGCAGACAATGTCAAACATGGGATAGACTAATGACTGGCATTGAAGCAATGGGCTATTTAAGAATTATATATGTCAATTCCCAGCAAAGCTGAGAAATTCAGGGCTACACTACAGCAGGAGTCCAGAAATGGAGAAATAAAGGATAAAAGTAGAGAAGGAGAGCAAGAAAACACAAACCCTCAAAAATATATTTTCTGCCCCAAAAGACTACTCTAAGTATGTTTATTACTTAATACATTTCTCACTCTTATACATTTTATTGTGGCAAAAGCCCAGAGGGTTGCTTGCTACATTAAAGAAGTTTTGCTACCATCCTCCCCACCCAAAGAAAATAGAGGGAGTGGGTGGACTGTTCTTCTACAACAGCCTGGACAAGCACTTTTGGGTTCCCCTCTAATTCAGAGGTTTTAAGGACCCCCTTCTTTGTTTGATGAGAGTACACTATGACGTCCTGGATTGCAGGTGGAAGAAAAAATTCTTATCTGAAACAATGATAGGAAAGTAGAATTAATTCCTCTATAGTGTCTTGGGACCTTGTTATCTATTATGTATTTCTCCCTTTTTTAAGGAATTAAAGTAGCCTTTGTAAACAATTAGGACTTCCTGATCCTAACTACAGTACAAGCAAAAGAAGAAATTTATGCTCATGACTTCATAATCCAGAGTTATTTAACAGTGCTTTCTATAAGGTGCTTCAAATGATCCACTTCCAGGCAGAACCAGGATTGCCTAATGAGGATTAAGTCTCAGTCGTTGAAAAGTGTCTCTTTGCCATAACCTCACTTAAATCTTAGCCAGGGAGAAGGGAAAGTACCTTCCCATTAAGTGCCTTTGTGACAGTTTGTATAACAAAACATGAATTCTCTTTTGTCCTTTTCTTTTCAATCTAGTTAATTACTCTTGTAGATTTTATCTGCTCACATACAGAGAGAAACATTACAGACTTCTCAAATAACTCAGCAGGGTAAATGATGTATTTTGCTAGTGAAAGAGACTTTGACAAATGTCAGTCACATACTGAAAACCACTTCAAAAAGAAGCCTGAAAGCTCGAGATACAAATGTCATCATAGTTAGATACTTAGCATTTTCCTAGCACTCATGGACAAGTATTTTATTGGCACTTCTACAGCCAAGTAGGCTGTAATCCATATCATTATGTGCATTTGTTTTTAAGTAGATATATTATATAGTCAGAGAGTGACAGGGAAAGCTCAGTTGTTCTAACTTGCAAGTCCTAATTCTATTTTTCTCTTTTCTTGTACAAGTTTTTTCTCTTATAAACGGAGCCTCAGACCGTCAGTCTATTACAGCCTAAATACACACTCAAGTTGTCATAGTAGGTTGGAGTAGCAGAACACGTAGGTTGTTATTTTCCATGCCTATTTCTTTTTCCTTCCTCTATCTCACAGGGAGCCCAGCCCAGGAGAGCTGCTGTCACATGGCTCTGCAGCGCCTCTGACAGACAAATGCAATCAACTCTGAATATGTACCAACAAGAACAATTTGATTTTCTTTTGGAGATAAAAATAGGAATGTCAGTTCTAAGCATGACACAGTAATGAAATAACATAATTAGGTATCATATATGCCAAAGCGCATAATTAATTTTCTTGGAGACTTCCTTAAAATTACTATTGTCCGTTTACAGCCAACACACCAGGCAGCAGACTCTGCATCCCAAGTGGATGATCACAAGTTTGCAGTACTCTGCACTTACCATTCCTTGTACTGGCAGCCCAATAAGAGATTATTAACATGTTTTCCAAGCATATTCTGTGGTCAAACAACTCATGGCAGCATCAGGTTTCACACAGTTCTTGACCAGCTGCCATTGAGATGTATACATACACCATACTTTTGCCTTTCAAAAAATGAGTCTTAATGAATCTGTAATTTTTAGTTTTCACCATTTTGTCCTGCTTGATAGAGTGACCACAGACAGTGGCATTTCCCCAAGGCCAGTATAAAAAGATGAAGCAAGGCACTCTCAAAAATGCACATCCTCACAGACAACAAGTCTGTGCTAGACACATAGATAAAACAACATCTGAACTGATACAACCCTTCACCCTTTGGCATCCTCAGAGGACAAACATCATCTTGGATCAAACTTGCAGAAGTGAAATTCTAGGAGGAGTTCACAGAGAATGGTCACGATTAACTTGCAGCTCTCTGCTCACAAAATTGCTATTATACACATTCCTGGGGTAAAATTCAGCACAGTGCAGGGTGAAAACTGGCAAGCAGTTCTGGCAAGGAAGGCGTTAAAGAAAGATATAACATTTAAAGAATTTTAACAGAAACTAAAGGAATCACACGTAAATTGTGTTTCTGTAAAACAAACTCACCCAAGGACAAGGATTTAACCTGATTTAGTGTAGCTGGAGGATCAATCTCTTCTAATGTATTATTCTGTCACTATAGATTGGTGGATTGATCACATCTTGAGCTGAGCTTTACTCGCCAGTGAGCCCCCAGTCATCTGTCCAATTGGTTTCCGTGGCACACAGCCACTGAGCACTAACCAGATGTGATCGATGTCCCCTGCAGTGCCACAGCTCCCATTTTTAGCCTGCTCCAGACTTCACCAGTGACAAATCACTGTCAGCACTGATGGCCCGAGTGGGGCACTGTGCAAAGCACTTCTAGCAAGGGTGGCTCAAATGGCACACCCTCATAATGGCATATTGGTGAACTTCCTTGGCTGTTCTGCTCCAGCACAAGGAAAAATCTCTGCAAGGAAGATGTTACTTGGATGCTCAAGTTCTGCAGGCCCAGCTTTTTTTCCTACTACTGTGTTGCCCTGATTCAAAAGCCTTTTGATTGTTTACACTCTTGAACTGGAGTTTCTCACGCAGCTTCACAGAAACAATGTATGTTTTTAGAATTTATCAGTGTGTTTACATTTTTCTGCTCTGGGTGGAGAAATGTGATGGACGGTGATGCTCACCATCCAGGTCAAAGAGGTGGCAACCTGTGTAGCCAATCTCTTGACCTTTGTACAAATGTATATAAGTAATGGAGTCAGATAATAAAGAGGAAGAGAAGCTTTCCCTTGACCTGCTGCATCTGTCTTGTTCCTTGGGTCGCCCTGCAACGGACACACTACTGCACTAAAAACACCTGTTATTATAAGTGTGGTTAATTATACTATATCTCAAACCCATAGCCAGAATCATGTGAGAAAAATGCCTTATTGCCAGGATATTTCACCACCATGTATTTCAGAAAAGATCTAAATGGGAGCTACCAGGCTGCACTCTACAACAGGTACAAAGTGGTGATGGTAGTGAAAAGGGAGAGGAGCAGCAGAACAGAGACAATAAAGTTATTTAGCTGCCAAGCTGCTTCTTGGCATTTGTCCACAGTGTTCCAAACTCAATCTGCTCCAAGAACTGGATCTTGGATCTGCTAATACAGGATCCTGACACGGCTTTTGCTTTGGCTGTGCCACTCAGAGACTTGCAGTGGTTGTTATTTTGAGTTACAGAATGCAAGGGCAGGCAAGGCAGCATCTTTCCTCCAGCTACTTGGAATCACAATGGAGCTCTTGCTGCAGCTGAAGCAGCAGTGGGCTTGTGGAGAAAGGGCTTTGGTGACCTAATTGAAACATCTTCAATTAACTGAAATCCCACAGATGAGTGGTTCAGAGTGACAAGGCTGGATGGAGAAAGATTTTGTCAGGAACAACTTTTTTGTTCATTTTTTCCTCCTCTTTTATCCAAGAGTGGGATAAAATTATTCTTCCAAAATGCTAAGGCTTCAGTGCTGTGGGAGAGTTTCACTGTGGAAGCCATACTCAAAGTACCATGAAACTGTAAGATGGGGAAAAAGGTGAGGAAAAAGTAAAAGCTTTCAGCTACCCAAGATGAATCTATAGGTTAGTTACAATAAACACCAGAATGAAACTGTAATGTTAAATGCAATTCTCAAGCAGTGTCAGTACAAGGGCCCCCAGAGTGGGACAAAGAGCATCTCTCAGGTTCAGGGGGGGCTGGTGGGAATCACACACCAGCACCTGACTGGTCACTGAAACTGCTCTCCCTGTGGAGAGCTGAGTGCCCCTGGGGCAGCAGGAGCACAGCTCAGCATGATCCCACTCTGTGCTTAGCCCCAAGGCTGGTTAGGTGGATGTGGAATTCAGGGCTTCCTACTCAGGAGATTGCTGTGGGAGAGTGATAAGGAAATGGGAACCTGTGCTTGGATAAGACTTAGAGAAATTTCAATCAAAAACCATTACCTGAATCAACCAGCACCCCTACAGAAGTCTGAAATGAACTCCTCTAAAACTGTATTTGTGTTCTTGGGTTTTAATAAGATGAACTTAATTTTGACCAACATTGTCATGAGTTCCTCACTTGTTTTTTTCCTTCCAAATGTCTTTTTAAATCCAAATCACCACAGACCTCACGTCCTACTGTGAGAATTAGGTGGATTATTTTGCCAGTCACTCAACTCACCTGCCCTCAGATGTGAAAGACAACTCTGCAGTTATGGCACCACACACACCACAGTGGTGAGTGGCATCACATAAGTGGAACTAAATTTAATTTTAAAAAGCCAGCAGCAGTGCCGGGCACAGAGGAGGACCTGCAATGCTGGAGCCAATGGACTCTGGCTCTCTCATCACAACCAAATCCAAGTTTTCCAGGAGAACAGCATTCCCACTTTCCAGTCACACAATGCTTGTTTCAAGGAATGAGCTGACAGTAAACCACACAGGGGCTGAAGAGACCAGGAAAATAGCAAAAATAGCTGCTGACTGCTAATCACATCATCATCACAAACTCCTCCTAGAATCAGTTCCTGTAAAAACCACCAAAAATTTGAAAAATTAGTACAGGCAAAGTGGAATTAATTTTTGCTGTCTCCCTCCTTTTCTCAACTGAGGAGCTTTTAGAAGCCTGCTCTGTGTCAGCTGAAACCACTTGTGTTCCCTTCTAATTTTTGGTGAAGTCTCCAGGAACAAATCAAGATGTAAAAAGTCCAGTTCAGCAGTAACACACCAAATGGCCAAACAATGCAATTGCAAAGTCTTTGTGCCTCCTAATTTGTGTGTGATATGAAATGAAATCTTACATACAATAAACATATTTTTATGTATCACATTCCCTTTTGTGAACTAAACAAAAAAATAATGTAAGGATTCATACAAAACTGCTGATGGAGAAGACTACCAACCACCACACCATTAGCTCTTGCATCTTATGTTTGCAAATAAAACATGCTGTGTAGAAGTGATTGCCTTGGAAGTTATTGGTACATTTGAATGCAAACTACCAAACCATGAAAAATGAGGCATCCATTTGCTATAAAAATAAATTAGGAGGCAATGCTTTGCTGGCAAAGCCATTTGAGTACCACAGTTCATAACTATTCATGGTACCATTAACAGATGTCTTTGCTTGTACTGTGAGCAGCCTTATGATATTGTCATATTCAGCAGTACTTTATATTTAAAGTGAGTGCAAGCAACTTTGTTTTAGAATATAATAAAACCTTGCCTGATGTAGAAATCCCCTGGGAAATTATACGATAATGTTACCTACATAACTAATTTTCTTCTTATGAAATCATGATTCCCACTACACTTTTAGAGCTATTCCAAGTATTGTTTAACATCACCATTTCCATGTTAATATCTCAATAAATCACAGAAATACAATACTTCATATGAAAAGTGAGCCATACATTCGGGACCATAAGTTTTCCTTTTCTAAATTAAAAGAGGAATGAAATTGATGCTGTATGTTGTCAGTAGGGTAGTAAAAGCACCCAAATAGTCCTAACATAGCAAGGCTACATGCTGTGCACACACAGACCAGATATTGGGGAATATTGCTGGAGGATTTCACTCTGTGCCAGGAGAACTGGAGCTGGAAGAGCAACCCACAGCACTGTCCTTCAGAGATTACTCATAACAAAAAGCAGATGGTTAACCCAAATGAACTCCCCATCTTGAAGTCACTTGTGAGACTGCCATTTGTTCCCTTGAAGGAGGATTATTTGGAATCAGTACTGGAGAAAAGGCACACCAGAACTCTCAGGCTTCTTAAAAAAAATATTTAAATAATAGTGAATGATTTTGTGCCTTGTGTCTCAACCACAACTACAATGAAGGACTCCTCACTTAAATGTCAAACCTTGTTCTTGGCTACACTCACCCTATTCCTGTGTCCATCTGTGTGTAACTTTTATACCATTAAAATAAAGTCTTTAGTAGGGATTCATTGTCCCCCACCCCCTTCAGACCTTCACTGTAACTCCTAATCACTGCATGCACCTTTGTAATTGAAACTTAATTTCTACCCTTTCTCTACAGCTCATAATCAATGTTCCATTCACCAGTGTTGTTTTCCAGAGTGGATTCAGTTGAGGAAAGCTTCAAACAAATATGTACAGGAAAGAAGAGCTATACATACATAAAGGAAATGTATTTTAAATCTGTGGAAGATGATCTGCATTCATTTAGGCTTTGTTTCAGTTTGGTTTAAAATACTTTCCAGCCCTCTGTACTCTGCTGATCATCTCTGTGCTGAGTTACACAAACCCCTCACAGGCAACTTGTTAGCTTGCAGTAGGACACCACTTTTCCCTTTCTGGACTTTTTAAATAACAATAAGAAGCCTAAGTAATAGCTTTTATTTCCACAGTAAGAAAAAGAAGTGCTCCAATTAGTGTGATAATTATGGCTAAATGTTAGATGGGTGATTACTGCCATGGGCAGGGAGAAACACCGTGTCTTTAACCAATGCATAATGCCTGTAGATAGTGTTGCTTGCTATTTCCATAAACCATCCTGGTTTTTTCTCCACAGTGGTTTTCAAAACACAACAGAAGTGGTAAAGCAGCCACAAAAACAAGTCTGCTGGAGACAGGGATGGGCAGAGCTGTGGGTGCCCAGGCCTGAGCCTTCCTGGGGTTCCCACCCCACAGGCAGATGGTGTCTGGGTGGGGGGACCCCAGTGAGGATTCTCAGGAAAATTATGACATTTTAGTGCCTTCTCAGACAAGCCAAGACAGTTGGCATTCTTCCCCACAAAGAGCTCTTCTTCCTTGTCTGTGTAAATTCTCAGTGGCAGTTTGGCAAGGAATTTTGTCCAAATGCTTTCCAGTTAACCAAGCAGGCTGTGGCAACTGGCATCAGGCTTGGCAGCTGCCTGAAAGAACTCTCAAAGCTTCACATAATTTCTCTTCCCATCAACTATTTTAAGAACCCTTCCCCACACATATTTACCCTTGTGAATACTAATTAAATTATTGCATATTTTATTTGATGGTATAGTAATTATGGTGTCAGGCAAAGGCATATTGATACATACCAATGAGGGTGTCAGGCTTACTGGCTCCTTTTTTGAAGCTTTGAAAGATCTTGATGTTATTCACACCAGCTGAGGGATTTTTTGAAAATAGGGAGGCTTTTTTTTTTTGCGTGTGTGTGTGTGTTAAAACAATTTCTCACCTAGCTAGAGCATCACATCTTGTGGAAATGGCAGATTTAAGTTGGACGCAGTGGTGCAGCCAGAAAAGTGGGGAACTGTGAGGCCTTTAACAACCTGCACCAACTAAAGTTGTTTTCCTCTTCTCCCTCCCTGTGTGCCTTTATTTTCTGCCTGGAATCAGGCTGGGTTAATTTGACACAGGTATTGGTTCTTATTTAGTAAGGGCAAGCAGCACATTATTGATAGCTACACAAGTGGCACAAAGCAAGGTCAATAGTGCTCACTGTACCTAAAGCCACGAGGCGTGAGTAGACCTGCCCTTAAAGCTCCACAAACCTCACAAATGGGACATTTAAATATACATTTAGCATCAAACTTACAATAGTCACAGTGTGAAGCCTAAGACATATTGGTCTGGATCTAATATTTATACTGTAACAAATATTTTAAAATAAAATATATATCTTCACTGGGAAAAAAAAAAAGGCACAAATATGTTGTTTCTGCTTTACACATGAGTACCACTAGTGAAATTTGACCAGAAAAACCACACCCTGCCTCCAGGTTTATTTTCATTTCCCATAGAAAGTGTTTGAAACACTGTGACTGTACATCTGTGTCATCCCATTCATCACAGTAAACTTCCCTATAAAAAGAATTCCCGGATGAGTATAGTCCAAGGAACAACCATTATCTGAGGGGAAAAAATGATTAAAAAAAATGACTACACCAGAACCTAGATGATTTTTTTTTTTTACATTAGTTTTTATCTTCTTGCATGTTTCAAGACCACAAAAAAACAGCTATGGAACAGGAAAATCAAAATAAGTGGTTAACCTCAGTTGGTAAGAGCAGAAAATAAGCAGAAAGAATATTCAGGCAGATTACTCAGAGGTGTAAATATGTATTTATATTTGACCTCAAAATTATTCAGAATTAGAGATGCAAGAAACATGCCAAAAAAAGGAGGACACATTTGAAGCAGAATGAGAACTTTTACACTCAAACCAAGCAAACACTACCCTTGATATTACAATGAATATCAAACTTTAAGCTGTTGTTTTCTACTCTGAATTTATAGCCTCAAATTCCAGTTTCTATTCACTTCTAGGGACTAAGTATTCTTTTCCCCTTGGCTGTTTCCCCCATTATTTCTTTTTCTTATGCCATTTTACCTACACTTGGGCAGGTTTATCAATTCATAATGCCCCAAAATTTCATTTTGGCTTGTGCAGGCCTTTGCTTTACACACATCTGAGGCCAGCAACCATGAACCACATTTGCTGGTTTGTCTATTTAGCAGAATTATTTCACCTTCCTATCTTTCCACCCCTCTGACTGCTCCATTTTCTGGTAGCTGAATGTTCCAACACACAGATAACCATTTGCAGAAAGTCATTTGTTGATCACCTGAATTAAACAAGTGGATATTTTCCCACTCAGTACACTTGTAGCCCAGTTGAAGAACTCAGGAGGTTAAGAACTTATTGACCTCTTTCTGGAGCTAGGAAAACACACTCCCTCAGAGAAATCAAGCAGCCAAGGCATTCCTAAGCCAACACTTCTCTGGAAAAGCACATGGTAGGGCTGCTCTTCAAAGCCAAAAAGAAACTAAATCAAGAACCATAAATAGCTTTTACACACCTGATACTTGTATGAGTCAGTGAAGAGCTACAGCTGGCTCCAATTCTGTAGTGTTAAAAAAAATCAAAGCAAAATGAGAGACAGCAGGAAATCGTTTCAGAAACTGCAAGTAAAAGAAGTATTTCTCTGAAATAACCTTCACTTGTGCTTGCTGTGCCTTCTCTCACCTGGAAGAGGCTTTCATGATGTGTTCCATGTGCATCTGTCTTTGATGACCACAGGGACTGAGAAGCTGTTCTGCTGCCCACTAACTTTCTGCTGCTTCTTATTAGAACAAATTCACACTTGTGCCAGACAAGGAAGCACTCACCTGTCCTCCAGCTTTCTCCGAGGTGAAATGTAAGCTGAACAGGAGAAACATGTGCTGTGGGAAACTTACTCTTCTTCTGGAGCACTCCACCATAGAGAGAGAGCAGGAGAGACTGGAGAAGGGAAAAGCAAAGCAGAAAATGGAAGAGAAAGGTTATTTTTACTTCCCTTTCTAGAGACATACTTTAGGTCTCTATTGATACAAAATTTCCTGCAGCCTCTAGAGGAATGTGTCTTGTAATTCTCCCCTCCCTACCAACTTCAGGGCCATGGCACATCATGTTGATAAATATCTATGCAGCACAGGATGGAGGAGTAATAATTTAATTGTAACACATTAATCTGGATCTAGTAGAAGACAGTAGTGCAAACCTGCTTAATAAACATACCCTAGGGCCAACCACAACCCCCCCCCCCAACTTATTTTAAATTGCTATGTGCAATTTTGTAAACACAATTATCAGTCTTTATTTCAGTTGCTGACTTGGTTGAACAGGCAAAGTTGGCAATTAATCATTGGTGTGCCATAATATTCTGGAAATCATTGTTACAGATCTGCTCTTGACTGATGGTATAAGAAATGGTTTCCTCTGTAATCACCATGAAAGATTAACCAAAACATGTTCATCTACTACGTTATGAATCCTATAGGGGAAAAAAATCTAACACCATGGCCCTTTACATTGTTATTCAGGTGTTAACTAACCTTCTAAATAAACTTTTCAACAGGGCTCAGAACATTTTGCTCCAATAAATCTCTGGTTCTGATCCTGCATGACCTGAAGCCTTAGTGTTCTGTGTTTAGCAGCTTGGAATTCCTTTCAATCATGATACCCGTGGAAGAGGGTCATCCAAATTCTATTTATTACTATAGCTGTAGAGGTATCTAGTTATGCTGACACCAATTTTTGCTGTCTCTTAACCTTTCAAATTCTTTGAAGGCCTCTAAATCAGGGCTGCTGTTTGTTTTTTATTAAGAACCAAAAGAAATGCAAAGTTGTTGCAAATAATCCAAGATTTTACTCTGTTGCTGCTGCATCCATGTTCTTCTGATGCTTAAAATTTATCAGTAGTAGTTGATTAAACATTTATTGCATCACTCAGGTCAGAATGCAGCATTCCAAGCTCTGCTGGTATTTCCAGGCTAAATCTCAGGTTTTAGAGGTTTATTACTCCATTATCTTACATTTCACTGAACTCATTTATAATAATAGGGGATTATGCCTGAAACTTAATTAGTTCAATTTTTATTGATAGCACTTCCTAGCAGGCCCCTGTTGCTACTTTACAGCTGGTGGATAAAGAAAATACACGCTGGCAACTCCACAGAGCAAACATTTTTAAAACAAAATTCTATCTAACAGCATAGAAAAAAGAATCAGAACATCCTTGAAAAGGCCCGAAGTCCCTTTTTGGGGCAAAGATGCAAAATGAAGCAGCGATTGCAAATTGAGTGTGCTGGTGGGGTGTCTCTAGAGCCTCTGGTAGGAGATTCCCAGCTGTCAGCTCCTGGCAGAAGGCAGGATCAGCTCCTCTGGGGAAAGCAGGCATCACTTCCCAGGAGATGTTATGCACTGAGACTGCACATGACATCCATGAGGCTGTAACAGGCCTGGATCCATCGAAGCCACAGCAACTGACAGAGAAACAAATGTGTGCTTGCTCCAAATGTGCTATTTTACTTCTCCACAAAACATGACAACAAATATATGTTGGATCAAAATAGAGCCAACTGATGAGGCTGACACCTCAGAAATGTATAGTCTGCTGTGTGAGCAGAGCTCTGGAGCTATAGGAGTGACTTCTTCCTTTTGGCAATGTAAAGAGTTGTGCACACTGCCAATAACGGGGGATCATTTCCCCACTGCTACAGGGGTGATTCTGTATCAGCAGGAAAGATCTGCATACTCTCCTGAAGGTGCTCTGAGTGCAAGGAATCAGAAGAAAAATTCACATTTCAGATGGGAAAGATGCACCTACATCTTAGAATTTCACCCCACTTAGACCAATATTTCCTCTTACAAGCTGATTAGGAAAGGAATGGGGAGGAAGCATCACTGTCTGTTGGATGAAGAAGTTTATCAGGCATGAGTATAATGCAACTTATGAAAAAAATGCTAAATAGGGTTTAATGCCCATGAATACTGTACAACAGGCCATGACTGTATTAGAGATGTATAGGGGATTGTCTTAAAAAATAAAATTCTGGGGCAAACTACAGTTTATTAACTTATTTTAAATTAACTGCAACACAGGACAGCTGAAAAAGTCTGTATACATGCCAATAACTTTTACTTTTCAATGTTGATGTAAAAATGGAAAAAAAGAGGCCTTCTTGCCTCAGTAAATCTTCATAGATTTCTAAATGCAGTTCTGAGGGAGAAAAACTGTAAGAGTCCCAAAAAATTTCAACACAGCACACAGCACAACAAACAGAGAGTTTATGCAGAATAGCCATAAAGCCATATATCCACACTTGGTCATGGTGCTGTACACTCTCACAAAGTGCTTTATTCTCATTTGAATTTGTAAATGAATCCTGTGTATTTACCTAGGGAAGCACAAACCCAGTGTTATTCCCAAATTCATACTCAGCTGCATGTTTGGGCCCTGCATTGCCATGCACTGCTCCTCCATCACTGTTACCTCTGATTACTCAGTACCTCCCTGCAAACACCAGTCTGCAGCCCTTGGCTTTTACTACAAACACTTTCCTCAACAGCTACACAAATTATTTTGTACCATGCTATGCTGAGGAGTTGGGAGTTTGCACAGATTCCAGCCTTTCCTGTGTCTTTTTTATTACAACATGGAAACATATGGCTCAGTTTCAAGTGTCTAATTGACAATATCTACAAGTGCTGTTGAGAGGTTCAATTGTATGTGTAACATCTGATAATCTGATTGTATTTTATTTAAGACTCAAGAGCACTTCAGATGTCAACAGATGGCAGCAGATATTCTTTGGAGAAAAAACCCAGTCCAGTAATTCTATTTCTTTTAGAAGGTTGTCTTGGCATTTCTTGAGGTAGAGTTTGAATGCAGGGACTGGAATGAAATGTAAAAAACTTCAGCAGTTGCAAAAGACTGAGTGGATGGGTTTGCTTTGTTCATCAATAAAGTTTTGGTTAATTACAGATGTGTTTCATGCAGGACATTCAGGTTTCATAATCCATTTACTATATGTAGGCATAAAACTACTCTTCATACCCTATGATGCAGGAGAAGTTGCCTTAGTGAATGTGAAAGGCTTCCCACTTCCACACTCTGCACATGAGGTTACCACCATTGTAGGATTGTACACTGGATCAAGTAATTTTGATTCTTTAGATCTCAATTGGCCTCAAGAGAGTTTGGATGTACACAAATAATAGTAAATTTTAATTGCTTCTTTTGATTAAAAATACCTTGGATAACCAATGGATTTAGTTGGAGTAGAAGAGATTAGTTAAAGTTTAAATGAAGGGCAAAGACCTTTTGCTTGTCTTATCATGGAAGTGCATTATTACTGATGAAAATATAAAGTGTTTATGTTCTTACAGTTATTTCAGACATTTTTTCTGTGATTTTTTTTGTAACCACTCCAAACCACAAGCCATTTCAGCTTTTAATATTAATGCTTTCACAGGAGTGGAAAGAGAACAAATCAGGACTTTGCATTGTTTGAGAGAGGTGTTCCTCCAATCCTAGTTTATTAATCTTAACAGAAAACACTTCTGTTGAAAAGATGTGTTTCATTATAAAGAAAGAAAAAAATTAAAATATTCTTTGAAATGGTCCTAGAATTCAAGGTATGCTGTGAGAAAAGTATTACGTATATCCTCAGCTCCTGCATGCATTCCCAAATTGCCATCTGGTGTGCATACATTATGCACTTGTATAATAACATGCACAGCTCATATTGTTTTAAAATAGAAGTTATGAAAGTTAAGTGAAATGTATCATAGCTGACGACTCGTTTTTCCCCTGCAGCTTTTGAACAGACTTGTTTCTATTATCTTAATCTCATATTGTAGGGTTCAAAAGAGAAGATGTACAGTGTGAAAATGAATTAAAGAATGACTGCCTTTCAGCCCTTTGTACATGACTGGCAGGGATAAGATCCAAGTTGACAACAAAAACTTTCTGAAGCCTTCTCCCTCCTTCTGTTCTGCTGCTACCTGGTTTTATCAATAAATCAAGTATTTGGTGGAGGTTTTGGTCAATGGATGAATTTTGTCTGCAGGAAACCCATATGGATTTTGTGGACACTTACAAGATGTGGAAGGGGTAGATCATATAAATAACATTCTGTTATCCTTATAATCAAGATAATATATGTAAAAAAGGCAGGATATACAACTTAACTCAGATATTCCAACTTATATAAACTCACTAAACCTTGACTTGATTTAAGCAATGAAGACATTTCCATACTGGTGGGGATTTTTCTTTCCAACTTTTTGGTGAAGAAGCAACAAAATTTACACTGCAAAGTGGACTGAATTCCTACTTCCAGAGAATTTAAAAGAGTAGAAGGAATAACAGTTGCTTCAACAGGGCATGTTCACCATCCTTCATTGCACACACACACACAGGGGACATCAGGCTATGATGTGCTTTTAACATTTTCTGAAGCAAATCTTCAATAGGAGAGATATGTGTCTTGGTAGATGCATAGAGAGATTACTGATAGTATTCAAAACCAAATTGCATTTCATACATATCCCTTTTTATCTTCATTCAGTTCTAGTATTCTTAAAAAAAATAGAATAATTCAAGCCCTTTACAGTATGAGCACTATGTTCCCTTTGAGAATGTGCATATAAATGGAAGAAAGAAGAAAAAAGTAAAAACTAGTTATCTGGGGAAACATTAATGCATTTAGCTGTGACTATTGTTCAAACACAGATTCTGCTGCATACCATTATGTAAAATAATAATATCATTTTCCCTTTTAAATTGCAAGAATTAGAAAGAGATTATAATTAAGGCCATGTTTTGACCTCCCAGTTTCTCATGATCTAAACAAACCAATGCAAAAAAACCCAAAGATTCCCACACGTATTGTAGCAGATTCATTCATGCATCAGCAGAAAGCAACCTAGCACCAAATTCAGTATCTCAGCCCTTCCCCCTCAGCTTTCCTTCAGCTCTTTTCTGGGCACTAGAGGATGGTCCCATGTTCTGTACTGGCCTGACAGGGCAGGATCCCAGCATCTCAGCATCTCAAGGGCTTGCCAGCAAACTGTCATTTGAGAATAAATAAAGTGCAAGTGGAGCTTGTGCCTGGGGCAGGGGTTACTTGGTGTTTGCACTGTGACAAGGAAATCTCAGTTCAAATAAATCTTTTACACTCTTCCATTCCACTGGTGGGGTGAGAGGGGGGATGAGCAAGTGGCTGCATGGCACTTACTTGCCAGGTGGAGTTAACCCATGACAGCTCATATTTAATAGTCTCCTTTTCATACCCCTCATTTATTCTTTCCACTTGTAAAATACCTGGAGATTGTTTTGGGAGGAAACAGATCAGTATTAGCTGTAAACAAGTCACAAGGAAATATGAAATCCTTCTTCAATACAAAACATTTACCAAAGGCATCAAAGCTGAGTTTTGTATTTGTTTAGATTCAGATCTGCTTTAGTGATGTGATCCATATGACGAAGTGAAGCCACATCAATGCTGTGGCAAACACTAAAAAAACACTAAAACACTGTGGAAGGGTGAAGTTGTCCAAAGCAGCCAGGTCAGTTTCTTGTGAACTTTCACTTTGGACCTGGAAGTGGGAATGGCTTGTACTCATTTAGAAGAAGAAGTGAATACTGATTATGACTGGTCACAAGTGCCCTCGCACAATTACCCTGGTTAATTAGCAGTTTCCTGACTGGAACATGCACATCCTGCCAGTGATTTCCTATTCTCAGCCTGAGTGAACTGCTGCCAGTTGCAGATGTTTAAGGCTGTCCCTCCTCCAAAGAGTCTCAGCCCCCAGCTTCAGAAATGCTGCTGTAAGCCTGTTAATTCAGGGCATGTGATGTTCTACATAATTCGTTAATTTGCTAAAATACAGCATGTGTTTTCTCTAAGCTCTGCTTTATTGTCCTGCAGAAGATTCAGGCACAGAAATAAACATTCAAGTATGCATGTGGACAGCACCTAGCGCTCCAGTTGGAGTAGACAAATGCTCTATGAATAACTAGTAATTTTATTAGTATGAAATCACACAACCCATTCCTGGAGAAAATGATCAGTAAGGAGGAGATATATCAGTGTCTGCATCTGGAACTCACCACTGTCAATGTTTCCAAGAATATTCTCACCCTTTCCCCCAAAGTGTGTTGGAAAATATAGAGAGGTAAACAGCTATTCTGAAGTGACAGACAGAATGGTAAAATCTTGAATGACAACAGATGCCTGATTTAATTTTAAAACCATTTTTCAATGTTCGTGTACTTTTGGCATAGAGATTTCTTCCTCCTTCCCCATCTCTCATATGCAAATAGAGTAATTGAGTGTAGCAGGAGTAGTTTTGAACCCAGGACAATGGAATGAGTGTGTGAGAGGAAGAAAACTCTATAGAGTCCTAAGAAATGCTGAGGTACCAAGGCAGATATTAATATTTTTGGAAAAGGATAACAGTTTTTAGTATAAATTAAAATAAGAAATATCATTGTGACACAAGAAATTAATTCTTATGCTTCAGACTCCTTAATTTTTTCTTCTAAGGAGTCCTGTTAAACTTCAGGAACCTTTCACAGCCCATTTATTTTATTGTTCTTTTAAGCTTATGGAATTTTTTTAAGCAGTGATTCAAACAGCTTTTTGAACTTCCCTAAGTAGTGCATCAAGCACATTTCATAAGACTAACAAGCATTCTCTGCTATGAATTAGGCACTTCTGAGGGTTTATTTGCAATTTCACCCTGAATTGTTCTTTTGAAAGTTTCAGACAGAAAGCTTAAATAAAGCCTGCATGAAACCAAGCATGAAGTGATGTGGTGTCTGTATGCTGTGAAGTTGTGTATGGTTCTGGAAATGAAAGATATTTAGCAGTGAAAATGGTGGTATTTCAGCAAGGAAGAGCAGTTGTGAGAAATAATGATCAGGCCTCTAGAGGGGTAAAGAGAAGGGCATCCTCCACCTTTTTTTTTCATCTCCCTGAGGAAAATATTGCAACAAAAAAGAATGTGGTTACCTTGTTTCCCTAGAATAGCAGCTGATACTTTAAATTCTACATACACCAATTGATTAACAGGTTGACTTCAATATCCGAGGCAAATTTACCCGTGCCAGTGCTCCAGTGAGAAGCACCAAAGGGAAGTACATGCATGACAGCAGCTAAACATTTGCTGCCTACATCCCTGTTACAAAAGAATCTGCCTGGGAACTTCCTCTTGGTAGGCAGAAAATTGGTTGTTCCACCTGAGCTGGCTCTTGCACATTTTAGGGAGCAAGCACACAGTTGAGCAGGTCCTTGGTCTGGCAGGCAGCCAGGAAAAGTACCTGCAGGATCTGTAGCATCAGTGCCTGTTCCCATTTCATGGAACCTGTGGCAAATAATCCTGGAAAGGACTTCATTCTTTTTGCTCCAAACCTGACCATTTCCTCATTCTAAAGCTTGCTTTAGAGGAGGAGAATTTCAAGATGCAAAAACTCCGAGTTCTTTTCACAAAGCCATTTGCTGCTATAGCAGTGACTTCCAAATCATGTCTTTAGTGATGTCCATTCTCTCAATTAAACCCACTACAGCCAAAATTCCCTCCCAAAGCTCAGAAACGCATTAGAAATGGCCTGAATACTGAAGTCTGTGTGAATTGTTGTTGCCTTTTGCTTTTTTAAGAAGCCAGTAATATCACATTTCTTATTGTTCTGTGCCCTGCCATGATCTGTCTTCCAGTTACCATCCCTGACTTGACTTCCGAGGGTCACTGAGGTTCCACAAACTCTGGGTTTGGTTTCAGCTTGGCTTGCCCAAATTCAAAAGAATGCAAAATGCTCCGAGGAGCCCATGTTTCTGCATGCCCAAGAAGCCTCTGCCTCTGTGTACCAGCTTTGCCTTTCACACTCAGGGATAACAATCTGTGTGAGATGGCACTCCTGTGTTGGGGAGGAAAGGTACCAAAACTCCAGGGCATGTGACAGTGGAGCTGAGGGAAACCCCAGGCATTGTGCTGCCCCAGGGAAGCTCCAGTGCATTTCCAGCCCAGCTTTGTTGCTTCTTTATTCCACTGCTTTGCATTTTTATTTCTTTTCATGGACTGATGACTCCATCTGACAAAATACAAGCATCCTGTTATGACTCACTTTATGTATATTTTATTCTCATTGATTTTTACTTTGTCCTTCATCTTTCTCTTTTCAATGGACCTTCCTTTTAATATCCACTTACCTGTTTTCCTTTCATGGCACATTTCTCTTTCATTCCTGACATCCATCATTTCTGATACTTTGTTTTAGCACTGATTGCTTTTCCTTCTGATTTTAGCATTCCTAGATATTGGCCTCCCTATGCTTATGATACTTCTGTGGTCCCACGGTTTCTAGTAGATCTCAGTAATCTTTTATTTTTAAATGAAGCAACATTCTCTTGAATTTTCTTTTATTTTTCCGTGATGAAAGCTGACCTGAATTCCTTCATGTGATTAAGAAATTTGTGCCTGCCTTCACTCTAAGCATAGATGCATTTTTATTGAGCAGCATACAATACATGTTGTTTGGCTGGGCAGGAACTGCCACGAGAAAAAGGAAAATAGAATGAAGATTCTTCCTGCCGAGTTCCAGACATAATAAATCTTTATTCTAGTCCTGATTTATGACTGAAATATTCATCTGTATTGAGCATTTTCTCAGCTGCAAAAATCTGTAAGCCACGTTAGATATTTGCTCTTGGTGCTGAAATTGAGAAAATGACAGGCGGCAACAAACCAAACCTCTGTGTGTTCCTAATTTTCCCTCCCTGAAAACATGTCCTGAGAGAAAAACAACATCAAAATGAAATGTTGACATATCCAGTATTAGCAATTTATTCCTGATCCGCTTTCTCCTTTTCCATGTTAAGCTGGTTTTGCTCTGTTTAGGTAAACCTAGATGCTTCAAATATTTAAGAAAAATGACTACTCTGGGACTGTCCAAGAAAACACAACTATACTTGTGGTTTCCTTCTTCCCACAAATAGGAAACCTATTTTCATCTAAGTAGATCATGCCTTTCAGTTAACATTAAGTGGAGCCCTCAGGAGTAGCAATAATATTCTGTATATCATGAAATTATGGAATGATCCAATATCAGATGTGAACAGCATACGTAAGAATAAAGTTTTAAATGAAGCTTCAAGTCCCTGGATTTTAATTTCAAGATGAAGTCTTCTAAAACTTTCCTTTGGATTTTCCTTTCAACACTGAAATCAATATGTGATTTCTGAGAGTTTGGCATGAAAAGTTGTTTTGAGGAAAACCATCAACTCAGCTCAGCTTAAACAGCTCATCATTCTCCAGGAGGAACAAATAAGGGTGAGAACAAAGGGAAAAATTCAGAAGCACACGGGTTTGGATCTCATTTTTTATGAATTTCATGAATCCAGTATGGAACAGGGATGATACTTGTTACTTTGACACAATTTGGGTTTTTTGTGTTCAGTAATGAATATTAATTATATATAATATAATATATATAATGCCCACAGAAGAAGTTTGGCTTAAAATTAATGGGTTCTTGCCAGACTCAGAAAATACCTGGGGTCAGAGAAACACACATAATGAATATTTTGAGTATCCCGAGTTTCTCGTTAGGTGCTTTTTGTTCAGGACTTCTTTTCAAGTCCAAGAAACAATTTTTATTGAAAAATCGGTATTTACCTTTTTAAAATTTCATCTGTGGGCTCCTGATGGGAGAGGCTGCTACATGAGGCTGTTGGTGATATGAAACAAGAGGCTATAATATTTTTCAGCATCTGTTGATTAGAACTTCTCCTCGTTAGACCTCCTACATGAAAAATATCTTTCTTTGTAGCTCCCTTACAGCATGGCTGGTATTAATTAATATTACAGCAGTAAGCGACGAGAGTGGATTACCAAGAAGCAAAAATTGTCTGAAAAACCACATTTTATGAGCAGATTTAGATGGCCAAAACAAACATCCAAGAGAGGCAGTGGCTTTTCCAGGCTGCACAGCAGGTCAGTGCATTTTGGGAGCACAGGTGTCCTCACACCAACAGCAGGTGAATGCACCCCACGAGTTCTGCCTGTCTCCTGTTTATTAATTGGAGATTCAGTCCTGTTAGGTCTCCAGCTGCTTTCCACACTTCTCCCAAATGCAGCTAAGTTGGAAAGTTGACCTTGTAATGGCTAATTATTTTTATGTGCTAAGCAGCACAAAGACGTGCAGCATAATTCCTGCATTTCCTCCTGCAACAGGCATTGATTACCAGACTGAGGGAAAGCTGGCAAACTCATGTGTTTAGTAAGAACCTTAGGTGAGAATACATATACTATTCTATGTACTTCTTTCTCTGCAAAATCGGGCAGGGGGAGGAATAAAAGGCAATCAGACAGATTACTGTTCTTAGTGTGGGGATAATGCAGTTTATTCCCCTTATCATTTTTTCACTGACAGGCTACTGTTTCCCAAAAGGTTTGATTAGGCTTTTAATTAACTTGAGCTGGAGGTGATGTGACCTCTAATTAAGTTTAATTTTGTTTCTTCTGGCAGTATAATAATGAATGTATTCAAATGAGACTCGCAGATCAACACACCCAAGCAAGTTAGCAACTAATAATGAAGGTTGTCAATAGATGTGAAAAGGGTTCTAAAAGGAAAGTTTTTAGCCTGAAAATTAATTTGTTTTTGTCAGCAGAAATTACTGAGGCAAGTTCCCATCATGTATGTATGGCAGTACTTTGTCCAAATCACTAAAACTTCCCAATTAATAGCTCAGTGCCTCACTGCTTGGTGAAGTTGAAGTGTTCACCAATGTATGGCTTTGTATCCATTATTTTTATGATGGTGACTACTACTTTTTTTTGTTTGTTTTGTGAGAGCACCCACACATCCTTAGAATCCCAGGATTCTAAGCACTGGATTTGATGACAGAATTGACTGCAAAGTTATACCCAACAAGTTTGAAGTCAAGATGGATGTTGCTTCCGTATGAGATTGAAGGAATGAAAGAGTATTTTTATGGGTGATAAAGATTGACTTTTCCAGGACCACAAATGAAACCTGCAGCAGTTGCAGGAAAAGAACTTTGAAATGCTACAGGAACATAGGATTCCTGAAGTACAGGATTATCCTTCCTTTTCTTATCTCTATTTAACAAGACCCTAAGATATATCAGGCAGGAAGAATGTTTTTGAAAGCTCATATATAACACTAAAAGATAGATATCCAAAAGCTGTCCATGTTAAAGAAAGTCTGGATGTGGCACTCAGTGCCATGGTTTAATTAAGGTGTTAGGGCTGGGTGGGACTCGATGATCTTGGAGGTCTCTTCCAACCTAATAATTCTGTGTGGCTGATTCTGTGTGTGTTTCCACAATAACTTGCCTGATGTATGTTATTTCAAGGTGAATGAAATAAAAAAAAAAATTTAAAAAAATAAATTAAAAGGTGGGCATTTTGCAGATTCTTTTAAAACTTAGTTTTGGGTTTTTTTCCTTGAAGAATTTTATGTTTGCTGAGTCGCACGGAAAAATAGTTTCTGTGGGAAAAGTATTGTGAAGGATTGGTGCTATTAATGCAAAGTTCTACAAAATGTTTGGTAGGAAAACTTCATAGGTTTTATCTTGTGAAGGTTCTTGTTGGTGAGGGGTTTTTAACTTTTTTTCTTTCCCCCCTAAAGATTAATTTGGAAAACTCTCTTCAGTTAAACTCTTGCAGGAATTACAGGAGGCCACAGAAACATAGATTCAATTAGGTTGGAACAAACCATTCAGACTGTAAGTGAGGACTACCAAGGCCACCCTTTAGCCCTGTCCCCATGTGCCACATCTACACTGCTTTTAAATCCCTCTGGGAACACTGACTCCACACTGACTCCTGGGCAGCCTGTTCCAGTGTCTGAACAATCTTTCTGTGAAGAAATTTTTCCAAAAAACCTAAACCTCCACTTGCAGAACCTGAAACACTTTCATCTTGAATCTGTTCCCTGTGAGAAGACCCCACAAGGAAAACCTCCTTCCTAGAAGGTGGCTGTAAGGAAAAGACAGGTGACTGGAAGGAATTTCACAGTAAAGGAAAATATATAAGAAGGGGGTAGCCATAACAGGCTGAAATGGGAATGAACTGATAGGTGAGGAAAAAGCAAAAAGTAAGTAAAAGAGGAAGTAAATCCTCTTTTACTGTTTCTGAGGAAGTAAAAGATGGAAAGCAAATGGAGAAATTTTAAAAGGAGTGAGCAATCCATATAGCAGACCTCGTGAAGGAAGGCCTGAGAAATAGAATTTAATGCTACAGTTAGTATCTGTGTAATTGAAGAGTGGAAACAGATTATGGAGTGAATTGGGATTTCTGCAGATTTTTTGAGTTGTATTTAGTTATCACTTGTTCTTACCTACCCTGAGTCATAAAAGACTGACAGAAGAATATCAGTCCTTTGGGACACCCACATGTTGGGTATGTTTCACTAATTTAACAACTGTTTAACAAGTGAGAAAACAATCGTATTTTAAGCAGGACAAAGGAGTCATTAATTCATATTGCCAGTGGAAAAAGAAGCTATATTTATGAAGCTGGGCACGTTTGGATGATTTAATTTGAATTATGTATTTATGAACTTTTCTATTTCGGAGCTACTTTTAATAAAGTTAGTAGAACAAGAATGTTATTATGTCAATATCAATAATATTTTCTCTGCCTATCAAAACAAAATGACAATTGCTAAAGCACAGCTTGTTGCACAAAATGTTAAATCTAATCTGATCATATTTACATAATGCTGGAATTCTGTTAATCCTACAAAAGCTGGAAAGCTTGTCTTTTAACAATTACACCACCATGCCAGGCAACAGAATTTAGCTAGGGCCACATATTCTTGCTTCTATTAGATACCATGTTTACTCCTCCACTGATTTTCTAAAAGCTTTTTACTGTAACATTTGACTTCTGGTTATTCAGGGTAAACCATTGTGTACTGAATTATTTTTCTTTTTTTTTTCTGGATGGATAGTTTCTTTTTTTTTTTTTTTTCTGCATGTTATCTAGGTACCTGCAATGTATAGACCTGTATTGTGCAGACAAAATGCAAATAGAATTCTTTCTGTCTTTTAACATAACTTCAGAGTTCAGGAACATGGAAAATACTTTGTCATTTAATAGACTTACATTGCTTGTGTCATGTCTCGTTTTGCTTGCTGGAGTAGAACACTGCTGAAAGTAGCACAAACTATTTAAAATGTCACTTATTTGTAAGCTGACTGGCTCTTTTTAAATGAACCAGAAATGGTATCTATTGGTACCTTTGACTAAACATTCAAGAATGTGTTGGGGATAAATCTTGCAAAAACGTTACAAAGTTTGATGTTTTTCCAGGGCAGTGAAAGGGACATTTGAGTTTTGGAAAGGAAACACACAAATAGAGGAAAAATTTGTTTTGTGTTAAAGGATAATATGAATGGGCAGGCAATGAAAATTAAAGATTCATCTTAACTGTACTCATTCTAGAGTCAAGAAAGTGTAATTGCCTCTAAAGAGGATCATACTACCTATTCATTACTATTGAGCTTTTGGCCTTGAGCTTTTGAAGTGCCTAAAATTCTTTGAAGCAACCTTTAGAATAAAAAATAAAATCAGGACACCATTCTGTGAAGAGATTTGTGCATCGTGTCCCTTGATGTTATCGAAAAATCAGCAATTAAAACAAAAACACACTTCTTCAAGAATAGTATGTTGCAAAGATATTGGCATAAAATATAAAATTTAGTATTTTATTTCTTACCAGTAGAGGTGTAAAGGCAATTTTCAAGTCCATGTCTTTCAACAGTGTATTTTGCAACAATATTTTTTAACAACCATAGCTTTTGGATCAACAATCTGGTATAAGTTCCTGATCTTATAAATGAACATGAAAAATTATTTGTGCAACTTGAATAATTGAAAACTCATTCCACTTCTGTAAAGTTCAAAAGAACCCAGTCAGCTCAAAAATGCCAGGACATCTGAATTTGGGTGATGTTATATTAAAATCGGGTAAATGTGTCTAGTTTATAGTTAATTATGGAAAATAAAAAATAAAATTAATCAGGCAAATCATTGAAACAAGGAGCTGGTTTGCAGCAGCTTTAGATGGGCACCTAATATTTTTAAAGCAATGTTTGCTGGCTCACAACAGGACTGTTCATCTACCTTTTTTCCCAGTAAACTGAAAACATTCCAAGGCTCTTCTGAGAGCTAAGAGAGAAGGGAGAGAGCCCTGCTAAAGGTGATTCAGAATTTATGTGTTGCAGTGCTCTCTAGAGGTCTTTTTTTCCTCCACTGGCTGTAGAGGGAGTCCAGAGAAAGCTGATTGAAATGCCTCAGCCTGGGGCCTCCAATTATATGGGAAGAGAGGAAAAAAAAAACAATGGAAAGAAATTTGTGATACAATTTTATATACATATATGTGTATATATATGTGTATGTATATATATATATATGGTTATTTTTTCAAGCACTCTGTAAGTTTGTTCTTATTTTTTCCTTGGAAAAACGCTGCAAAATAAATAATAAAAAAAAAAGGCACCAAAGTTCAAGCACTGCTTCACCAGAACACCTGAGGTGAAACAGTTGGCTATTCAATTTTTTAAAAAAATTAGACAGATTTTCCTCTATATCCCATTCTTCCTCAGTGTTCTGAAAACAGTAATTTAATTATTTCAGATGTCATTCTGATGTTTTCCAACACTTATTTTTTTCAATCTTTTCTCTGAAACAGTGGGCTGTGATTTCAGGAAGGTTGTTATTTTTACCATGAATAAATCACACCCTGTAAACTCCCCACTTCTGTGCTCTTTCCTTGTGCTCATAACGTGTGAGTGTCTTCCCAGATGGCTTTTATTGTTTTTGGCCACGAAGAGATGAGTTTATGTGAGTTTTGGACATGCACTTGCATTCTGAGCTAACTTTTTAAAGGTCAAATGCTAATTTGGATCTGGTGTTCAGGAATTGGTGTCACAGGCTTGAGAAGGTTGGCAGGTGAGCATGTGGTGTGGAAATTAGGGCAGCCTTGTCAAGCAGTACACTTGAAATGAAAGATTAATAAGCCTGTCTTTAGTCAATCAGAGCACCTGGCCCAAGAAATCCCCTTCTATTAGTGTCAAAACCAGACTGCTGATTATTTCTACTCAAATTTTGCTGTGGCCATAATGATTTTGTGCTAAACTAAGGGGTGTATGGCAGCACAGGAACTTTACGTAGCCTGCAGATTATCAACCCATGATAATATATACAATGTTAGCATTACATGAGCCTTAATTTGTGATGACTGCATTAAATTCCATTTATTCCACCTGCCTCGTCTGATTTCTGCCATTGTTCTATTTATCTGCAAACTTTGAAGCGTGGAAAGAATGAAATTTCTTACAGAAGCTGTAAGATGCCTGTAAGCCTTACTCATATCTCCAGATTTGCACACTTTACTACCTTTGAAAATTCCCCCAGCTGAGTGGAAAACAATCCAGCCTGCTGTGGTTCAACAATGCATATTACAGTTTCAATGGATCTTCTCATGTTTATGCAGTTTGGTTTCTAAATCCGTGTCTGCTGACACATCAGAATTTTTTTTTTTTACTACTGGAAGTTATTTTTGCCTTTTCCTCTTGTCTGTCCGAATCTGGGACCATGCAGCTACTTGGCATCACATTTAGACAGGGAAGGGAGGAACTGCTGTTTTAACAGCTGCCCCAAGCCCCTCAGGCTTCACTCAAGTTGGTGCTTCATGGAGCAGTAAAGGCAGAGGGCTCTGAGTACATTGCCCTTTTCTTCTCTTTGCACAAAATCTTTCATCTGGCTGGGAAACAAAAGAGTGTTCTCAGCAAAACAGATCCTGCTCCATTTCACAGTCCAGAGTGTGCTGCTGTTCTAGTTTAAAACAGTCACCTGGATTGCTTTGTATTTTTGCTTCTCCTTTGCGTTCATGAAGTGGCAATTTTTATTCTTTTTAAAATGTTTCTAACTCAGACGTAAACACTTCCAGTTTTTAACATCCAGTTAATCCTATTGATGGCAAAAGGCAGAATTTAGCACCATGATGGGAAAATCTATTTTGCATCACCATTTCTTACTGGGAAATGCTTTTCTACTCCTGATTCGTGACAATGAAAAATCCTCTTTAAAGGGCATTGTTTGACTTCTGATTTAATGGAAACCTTTTTCTGAAAATCCCCAGGTCCTGTTTTGTTTAAACAGTATCACCTATTTAACATCATTGCTATTAAGAGGTTGCTTTTTGAGGCATAAACCCAAATATTTAGCATTTACTTTTGCTTGGTTCAGCTTCTTCACCTAATTGCTCTAAAGGCTCCATGAAATAAGAAAACGCCCCCTGGGTGAGTACTATCATCAATTTTCCCCTCACTTACTATGCTTCATTTTCAAGAGAAAGCAAAACTCTTAGAAACTTCTTTCACCCGTGGCACCGTTTTCCAGTGATGGTTCCTATTTGGAAAGCCTGTTCTTAATATTTGGAGCACTCACAGTGAGATTAAATAGAAGTCATGGACAAAGATTACTGCACAAGTGGAACTCCCAACTCTTCCTGATTCCTGTTTTTACTTAATCATAATTTATTTAGCATGGAGTCTGTGCTTGACAGAAATGTTTTAATGGATTAAGCTTGACCTCAGAGGCTTTAGGTAACATCAATTCCATCCTTTTCCCACAAAGAAGAAAAGTAAAAGAGAAATCAGTCTGCAGTATAAACTTCCTTACCTTTTCCCATACAAAGCACTTACTTTGAGGACTTCATGAGGAAACTAACACAACTTCACTAGAAAAATAACTGCTGTGTAGGTGTGGAAAATGTGAGTGGAGGGGAAATATCTGCATTTAGGTAAATCTGCACATTGCTGGTGAGTCTTTGGTTAAGCCACCACTGAAAAACCAGTCTTTATTGGGAGAACTGTTTCTTACACATATATCTACACACTCATGAACATGTAGGTGTGCTCTTGGGAATCCTTCAGTGAGATCCAAGATAGTTACTCAAACCCAAACCTTACTGTACACTTTTGAGAGAAGAAGGGGTTATGGACATCCACATTAAGTTTTATTCTCTCCTTGGGTGAAAAAAATAACATAGGACATGTCAGTACCTCTAAATTTTCTTCATAGCCCTATTTTCAAGTGGTGTGCCAAAACTGAGCTACACCACTCACTTTGGCACCTTGTCAGACCTAGGCAGGAGACCTGGAGGCTCCTTCTCAGACAGGTAAGACTAAATCAGGGATCATGTACTTCTCCAGATAGATAGATAAATCTACACCTATCAGGAATTCTTCATGCTTCAATCACTGCAAGACTCTATGGTAATTCACAGGAAATATGGAGCTCTTACATAGAATTTATATCAATGGGGACTCTGTGGGGCTAACCCAGGGTTCCCCTAAGCAGAAGGGGTTGTTTTCAGTTCTGTGCTATCTTTACTCTTCAAAGGAAAGGTGAATGACTTGCACTGAAAGGAACAAAGTGTATCAGAAGCCCATTTAACTGGCATATAGTAGGCAGACAAGAATAACTGTGGAAATCTGTTACAGGGAAAAATAACTTGTGTTATGTTAGGATTTAGTTGGCTTTTTATAATTCTTTCTGTGAGGAGACTTCCCCTTTCTCTGTTTATGCAACATACATGGGATATTATTTTCTGGGTGGAAACCTCTGGACCATAAAAGCAAAGGCAATCCTCTCTTGTGGAATTTTAAAGAAGGGTTAGACCTCAAGGGGACAGAGACACACTGGATGATCAGTTTATGTAGGAAAACTGCCACTTCATCTTGAACCTTAATAGGGAAGCCTCCATCTTTTTTTGGTCAGTTAAACTTAGGCTGAATTGTATTATTTACACACAGTATTGACCTTAAAATGACTCTCCAGGAGGGTAAGAAGTATGCCCAGTTCAGCATGTCTAAACAGCAGATAAATGACAGTAATCCTTTTTGTATCCCAGAGACTGTCATAATTTTTGTGTTAAGAAGAGGCTATTTGTGCATCATCTTAACGTGTTAATGTGCTCTTTCAAAAGGAAAGTTATGAGGTGAGGAGCAGGTGAGACAAAGGTGACTTATCAGGTAAAGACTTGGATAATAGACAGAGAAGATGAAAGTAAAAGAGAGCCCCTGCAATGTCTTTTATCTTTTCAAGATCAAGGGGATTTAGCAGGTTAGCATGAAAAGAAGCCTATACCTCGTACATTATGTAGCAGCAGATGTGTTAGTAACTTCAGAAAGGTTATTGCAGCACAGTTCTACAGTGTAGACATGCTTTAAATATTTGTGTGCATCTGCTAATTTCTAAGACTTGTTTCTCTTTAGGTATCTAATTCTTTTTTTTAATCCATACAGACAAAGTAAATTTTGCTGATTAGGAAATTTCAGCATTGAAAGTGTTTTGGTTTTTTTACATTCCCAGATCCATGGCTGACCCTTTTTATCAGTTTCTCTGATCTGTGAATATATCCAGTTCCATACTGTCAGCTTGCTGATAAAACCTTTCCCCCCAAAATGATTACCTTAGGGTCAGGTAGTGGAAAACTGGGAAAAATGGAAACTTCTGGGACAGCCTACACAAGGGAAGTACTTGCTGCTGAGGTAGGAGGACTTTGTGAGACTCAGGAATTCCAGGCAGCCATGACCAATTCATCTTCATCTGAAAATAAAATTTCAGTTTTAAGTATTATTATTTTAATAATAATAATAATAATTATTATTAATAATTCTTTTCTTTTTATTATTTAAAGAAAAAAAAAAACAAACCAAAACCACAGGTCTGGAAGGTATCAGGTAACATTTACTTCCCTCAAACTGAGAACTGTGCTTTGACATAAGATCTGCATCTACCTGACTACGAGTGAGGCCTTGCAGTCAGTATTCCTCCTTCAGTTTCCCTATCTGATTCAAACACTTGCTCAAATCCCAGCTTAAATCCCCCAGCTTGACAGTTGCACAGAGAGCTCTCTAACCTGTGCCATTCATCTGCCAAGGCAGCCTTGCTGCTTAAAGCTGTGACTATGTGAAACATGAACCCCTTTTTCAATATGCCAGCCAGCTTAGTGTTTTTTTGTTCTATTACATTTCTGTTTCTTATTCTCTTTCTCCCTTGCCTTCTTTCAGACCTTTCCTATTGCAGGTTCTCTCCAAAGTCACTTCTGTGTTCCCTCTTTGACAGAGTCTCACGACAGGAGAGGCTTTTCCCACTTCATGACAGTTTAATAATACAAACTGTGAAGCCAGAAGAGCTTGTCTGTGTTTTCTGAAATATTCACTGGCACCCAATATGTTCAATATTTAAAATCTCATATCACAGTTAAAACATTCAAAACAATCTGTGGTAGAGACTGAAGATGTATAATAACCATCTTGTTTAAAATGCTTTTTATGAGATACTATAAAATCGCCTTTCCCACTTGAAGTGAATAATTCATTAGGCAATAAATGTCAAAAGCAATTCTTTTTCTCAGAAGCAATTTACTATTTATTATATGAAATAAAAGCAACAGGATCAGAATTGCTGTTAATTTTTAGAAGACCCTGTCCCTGACTGTTGAATTCCTTTGAACAATATTAATGTAACCACTGAAGAAAGCAAAGGATGATTTGGTGCCTGTTTTCAGCAGCCACCTGAGTTACACCTACACCTCTGAAATCTTGCTCAGCCTTGGAGCATTTCTGCTTGCTGTGTTTCTTGGAGAAGCCTGGCAGAGTTTAGACAGTTTAGCTACAGAGGATCAGCCCAAACAGGTGAAAGAGAAGCACTCGTGCATGGTGTCAGTTCAGTGTTGTGTATTGCTATTTAATGAGACACAATTAAAGACAAGGCTCTGTAAAAGAGAGATAAAGTACTGCCAACTGCACCTTGTCTTGTCCGCACAGTGAATTGTAAGGAACAAACAGGACATTTACGTGCCTCACTTCATTTTCAGTTTTCCAGTCATCATAAAGCAAATATATATGAGTTCCAGGCTGGCATGCAGGAGAAATAGTCATAATGTCAAACAACTACACTGTGCTTGTAGAAAACATGAGTAAGTTGTCAATAATGTAAATATTATTATTAGCTTTATCTTTCATGCTTTTCAAGGAAAATACTGGCTTCACCAACTCCTGCAAAATATCCAGCACTAATTATTCTTGATTGGTTGGTTCCCACAGACTATTGTAATACTGTTAATATATTGAATAATTGACACTATTTTAATTTAAACAGTGTCTATTAGATAGCATTCATCTGTAAAAAATAAGTTAATATTATGCAGTGCAAAGAAGCAGAATAAGATCTTGCCAGGCAGATGAATTTTGTCTATCCATGTGAGATATTTCACTGGATTTTCACCATTTCTGGAAAAAAATCCATTGTAATCCAAACGACCTTACCCGTAATACTGAGAGAACAAGAGCTGCATCCTTTGATCAGTAGGATGCACAATGAACTATGGAAGTGTTCCCAGAATCCAAGGGGCACTCTGCTTTCTGAATCAAAGACTACCATGAGAAAATGAGTGAGGTTTGTTGTTTGTTTGCTTTAAAGTAATTTACATGACATTGAGATATTTAAACTCTATTTAATGAATGTAGAGGCATTCACAGGGAGAGGGAGTGAAACGCTGTTAAGAGGAAAACCTGCTGCAGGAAATACACATTATAACATCTGTTTTGGCAAAGAAGTGCAATCTGGACAGGCAGTTATCCTGAAGAGCCTCCCTCACAGCCCCGAGGAAAGTGTGGTTTTGTTTGTAAACACATGCTCAGAAGTTTCTCCATATGGACCGAGGAGTAAGTCTCACAAAACCATATGTAACTATTACACTCTTTAGGTAAGGGGTGGTAAAGACAGCAGATGAGACCATATCCTCATCTGCTGCTCCCCCACAGGCAGGACTTGTGTGAACAGGTTCACCCTGAAACCAAGCACCTAACTGCATATTGTGCCACCAGAGGAAAAGGGACTGAGAAATAATGGCTATTGTCCTCTACTTCTATTGCTGAGAGTGTATCCAGAACCCACAAATTCACCTATCAAATGGCACTCAATCTTCCAGGCAAAATCAGTGACCTAGACAGAAATAAACAGGACCTGTGCCATGCACCAGCCCAAGGTACAACAGTTCAGGCTGCAATAAATTTTCCACTTAAGGAGAAACTGGATCTGCTGCTTGTCATTAATGATTCAGACCTGATGCTGGAGCCTGGCATTTGTGGGGGCCTTTTTTCCCCTTCCTTTTTAATATGTAGAAGAGCAGTGGGAGGCAGGGCTTTTGCAGCATTGAATGCCATTATCACCGGTGCTTTGCAGTGCTCAGGGCTGTAGCATCAGTTCACCAGGGATTCTGGGCAGCAGCACCACGGCAGAGCTACACAAAAAACCTGGGAGTGCACGAAACATTCCCATAAATGAAACATTTGTACAGGGCAAGGACATTGAGGACCAGCATCTGCCACTCTCCTCTTCTCCCTGACATGTGTGGAATGATGCCAGGAGCCTCGGTGCAGCAGGAGAACTAACTGGGCATTACCTGTGCAGAGGAAAAGCCCAGAAGTGAACAGGCTGTTGTATGTCCTAACTCCTACCCTGCTAAACTGGGATTTCTGCTCAGGCAGTCCTTCCCACTGGATACAAATTCATCTCCAAGACCTTTAAAAATGCTGTCCTGGTTAGCTGATGTTTACTTGGTTTGCAATATTACTCCATGGTATAGTCTATAACTAGAAATGGAGCAATTCTCGTGTAGGTAATGCTTTTCAAAATACATTATTCTGTTTATTCCCAGAAGCAATGAAAATTTCATTACACAAAGTCAATTCACCTAAACAAGCTCAAATGACAGGACCTTGCAGGTGAATTAAAATCCTCTCTCTTTGTGTTTTGGAATTCAAAGGGACAGAATGATGTTTCATAGACTGGAAACTCATGCAAATGATTTCCTCCATTGTTGATTCTTGGCTAAGATATCCTGAAAGGAACGCTCTGACTCATGGTGTTTGATCGGCTTTTGGATATTTGCAGCTCACAAGCAACAAAAAACTGCAGGAAGAGGGAACTTGAAAGGGGAAAAGGAAAATGCATTCCCAAATGTTTTTGAAGCTACCCAAGCGAAAATCCATCACATGGACTCACATGCCAGCAGATCAGTTTTATCCAGGCAGAGCACGGGGTGTTGGGTATTCATTAATGATTTTATGACAAATCAGATGTATTTTCATCTGCAGGTGTAAATACATCACTGAAGATTTCGTTTCTCAAAAAGAGCATGGAGTGCACAAGGATCTGAAATTTAAGCTGTATTTCTTTTTTCAGCAAGCCTTTGTGCATTTCATTTTCAATGTGTTCCTATTTGAAATGCCATCTCAGGAAAGAGGCAGCACCTTTAGAAGCTGTCACTTCTAAAGTGACAGATGCCAGCATCTGATCTCACAGCAGAGAGCTCACTTTTTATGCTAATCTTACATCCTCCAAACACATTATATGGATTGAATCTCTTAGGAAGGCCTCACTGCTTTTAAGCTCAGCATATGGTGAGCAGTCAGTAAACTGGTCATATTATAGCAGGCTAAGCCTGGAATAGTTTTAACACAGAAAGAAATGGGATGTGAGGGCTCCTTGTCATTGTGCTACCAGAAGGAAACATCTACCTTATTGCCAATTCATTACTCATAATTTTTAGCAAGTGACACTGATGCTGCCTCACAAAGTGAGCAAAAGCCTGTCTCGGCAGTGTTGGGAGGGATTTCATGGAGAATCAGCTCACAGGGTACAGCAGGAGGCTCTGGAGCCTGTGCTCTTCCAGCACTCCTAAGCATGTCTGAACAGCAGGTGTTTGCAGACTAAAGTAGGACACACAGATTTAAGTTGCTCTGAATTGTACATAAAGTCAAAAATCTCTTGAATACACCAAATGAAATCAATTATTTAAAACTAACACCGACCCTTTTTGTGTGGGCAGGGAAGGAATAAGAGAGAGGAATCACACCAGAGGAGCTCCCTGCTGTGCTGTGTACGAGATATTTGATATCTAAGACTTTTACCACAGTGTTTTGGCTAGTTTGGTGTCTGAGGATAGGAAGAAGCTGGAGTAGATGCTCAGTTCCATCAGCAGCACAATCACTGTAACTTACCCAAAGGCAGCTGGCTCTTTTCCCCATTTGAGGGAGGAATTTGTCTTGGTGTCATGCAAACTAGCACTTTTCTGAGTTGATTGCTGGAAGGTATTTACCCTCGGCTTTGTTGATGGTTAAGCCTCCCAGTTGTAACATTTTTATTTTATTTCAAAAGGAAATATTTATGCATTTTTTACTTGTTACATAAACCTCACTTACTTGCCTAAACATGACTTAAACCACTTAAACTCTGACCAATACTTTCTGTACTAATTCAGAAGGTGGAATCTACCTCTTGAAATCTTCCCTCAGCAAGACAAATCCAGGAAAAAATGTATCAAGTGAGATGACACACACTTTTGTTATTCTGGTTTTCATTTGCTGAGGAGAGGGAATTACTCACCATCTACAACTTTGGAATACTCTTGGTAATAAATATTGTATGACAGAGATAGCCACACCTCCATAGTCACAAGAGCACAAGACATGATCGAAAGTAGGTAATCCACCTGATTATTACATTTCCAGGAAATGTTATTGACACAGTCCTGAAGCACTGGATGTTGCTGTGGACATAAAGGTATTAAAAGGGGACTCAAGCAGCTTTTGCATAATGGTTTTTGGAAGTTTAATCTGTGAGAGTTAAATCGTCAGTTAACAAAATGGACAAGGAAGAGAAAGGTTAAGCTTGATTTTACAACTCTTATTCAAGTGGCACATCCTTTTGCTTTGGAATAATTTATTCACATGTGAATGAAGATATGGAATGTTAGAGACCTGAACTCCCAGCTTTCCACTTAAATACTCATATAAGAAACAGCTTTTTGCTTGTTCAGTCAGCTTGTAGCCTACTTATGTATTAGACATACTTATATCTAGTGCTGTTGAGCACACCAGAATCTGTATTTGAAGGGTTATGCAGGTGTTTAATTAATTTTACAATCTCACAAGTAAAGTTACATAGGCTGTTATTACAGTGGGAATAGAATAGGAGAAGAGAGCTCATACTCTAAATTGTTTAAATTATAGATTGCTTCAAAGTTGCTTCTCTGCAGCTGTAGTGGTGTAAAGAATGTAAGAGAGACAAAGCTTGGAGATGAAAGTAACACCTCTTAGACCACATAATGCAATTTTAAAAGTTAGACCAGTCCTTCCTCAAGTCTGAAATAAGTTCAGTAAAGCCATTTCACTGTTTTGCAGCAGGAACTCCATGCCTTGCCAATTTTCCTCACGTTGGATAAAACAAAAAACCACCATGGAAACCTTTCAAGCTCTGCCTTGGTAGAAACTCCTCAAAGCCAAAAAGTTACAAGAAAACTTTTGCATTGGCCTGTAACAGGAGGACTATTGAAGACTTAAACCAATAAATGTACAGTTATGCATACACACATGGATGTTATAAAATAATCAATTGAATGGGAAATAAAATTACAAACTAAATGTTTTTCCAACACAGACACATTAAAACTAGAAAGGCTCTGACAAGAAGCCCATAGTTATGCTTATTGCTCCTGTGTGTTTGAAAATGTGAAGTTAGATCTTTATAAACCTGTGCTTATTTCTATTCTGTTTTTCCTGGTTTGTGTAAATATTTTCTACTCTAAGTAAGTTGGTTATCTAATTTATGTTTTAGTGAAACTTCAGACTACATTCAAAGCCTCTTTCTTTTTTTTATTTTTATGTAGGCCAGAATCCTGCCTTACCTGGAATTGTGGCACAGAGAGAATCAATGGCTATACGAGTCACATTTTGGTCTGAAAGAAAGTGAAACAACACAAATCAGCCCCTTAGAAGTTTTAAAGATTCAAAGCTGTAATTTTAAAGGTGATTTTTAGTGATGTTTAAGGCCACATCAAGAATGTCCACTTTTCTCGGTAATGGATGGAAAGATTTTTTGAATGGTAAGTATGTGAGATGTGTGTGCCTTTTTTTTTTTTTTCCTTTGTCAAAATGAGATGCTAATTTTAAAAAGCTGAAAAGATAGAATCACAGATTTTAAACACAGTGTTAGTAAGCTGCTTTTGGACACTTTCAGGAACTCCCAAACTCACAACAGTACAATCTAAAGTGGAGAATGTTGGCAGAAATCCTGTTACTATCAAGTTCAATGATTATTAATACACTCAGAGTGAGGATCAGGGCTTAGCTCCACACAGAATCCAGCACCTGTCCTTTTGTGGGGTTCTGCCTGCTGCCATTGCCAAGTGGTGCCTCACAAACCCCACTCCAAACAGAGAGGACCTTTTGTAATTTTCACTGGTTTGGTTTTGCTTTGCAGTTGCAGATATGATTTACAAAGGGAATAGAAATCTAGAAGAGATTAAAGGATTTCAGACAGACTTACACAAGGCATTTGGTAGCACTATGCAAGGGCAAGTTCAGAGTGAGAAAATCAGTTTAATTTAAAATTCTTAACTGGTCTTATCCAAAAGATACAGAGTGGTTGCTGAAGCTGTACTAGCAGGATGAGATCCTGCAGAAAGCAATTTAGGTTATTAGCACAGAGAGGGCAGGAGAGCAATTTTCCAGCTTATACAGTTAATCAATAGGAGGCTCCCACTTCCTCTGGAGGGAAAGGGGAACAGTGCTTAAATGACAGTGATTCATAAAGCAGCTTGAAAACATCATAATGCTACAAAAAAGGCATTTGAGAATGGAAATAAATGAAGAGGAGAGAGAGAGATCATTTATACCATGGGCTCAGGAGTACAAGGATAGTGAGGAAGGTGTCAAGGCCTACTACATGTGCCAAAAATGAAGACCAAATCATAAAGACAGCCCACACTGCTGACACAGCAAAACAAAATGCCTAGCAGAGAGATTAGGTTACAATTAATGGGAGTATGTGTTTGCCCTAGACTCTTACCCCAATTCCTTTGAAATAGTCTCAGAAAAAGAAAGCTCAGTTACACAGAAGATCATGCACACCAAATCTGTTTCACTGGACATGCCCACCAGGCACAGTGGTTTCTGTCAGGGGGCCACTGTTCAAGAAGCAGTTCACAGTGAAATATGGGTTTACACATGGGCCCTCTGGTTTGTTAACCCCTTTCCCAAGAGCCTGGTACAAAAGGGTGTCAAAATAATGAAGTACCTGTAAGGGTGGTGGTGGAAAGAGACACCAACCTGTACTTGGTTCTGCAAAATGATGAGGTGGCACCAGTGAAGATGGGTTGACACACCTGCTGATGCCTTATTTAGCTCCAAACTGAAAACAAGATTACTGGCACTGAGTAGGAGTGGGTATCAGAGTCATGGAGGGCTTGCAAAAATATAGAGATGGGGATAAGGCTGAACAAAACTATTGTTTAGAGTCCTAGAAGGTGCCATCTCCAGCAGAAAATTACACTGAACACATCTGTGATGAGAATGTGTCACTGTAACATGCAATTTTGTCTCAAAACACCTTTGCTTCAGGTCCCTTCAGCTGCCAGCCCCAGGGGACATGCACTGGAGATAACAGAAGCTGCACAATGAAAGGCAGAGGTAGTGACTACTAAAAGTGAGGAAAGAGCAGTCAGGCAGGGCAGGTTACTGCCCAATTAAACAGAGTTACACAATACTAATGTCAGAAAGGAGACTATCAAGTACAAAACCCAGTGGAGGCCACCAAGAGTATTTCTTTTGCACTGCTTATCGTTTTGTTTATTAGCATAGATGTAAGTGTGGAACATTTGCTGTCATGTGTTTTCAAGAAGATTTATTAAGGAAAGTGAATTTTAATTGGTAAATCCGAGGCAGTGGGAACTTGGATGCTGAATACAACAGACAAGGTGGAAGCACTTTGTATCAGAGAGGGTCTTTACTGTCAAACAACATCTATATCCTTGCTCCCCTTTTTGTGCCTATTTTCTCTGCAGTAACTCAACTTCCACAAAAGCAAAACCTCCATTTGATCCCAGGAAAATTTCCTGTAGGGCCCACAAATAAAGCAGCTGGACAGTTTCCAGAATAGGAGCCAGGAATCAAAGCTGGTGGAAAACATCATGGAGGGCAGTGTGTCTGTCCCTACAATCCTCAGCACAGGAGGGTGGTTTGCAGCAGCCCTCAGCTCCCAGGAGACAGAGGGGCTCATTCAAAAGGCAGAAAGGACAAGTCCACACTGAATTTGTGCTCCTCAACCTCCCAGCTGCGTAGTACTGGCCTCTCTTTATGTTTTTCATTTTAACTTTGCTGAAAAAAACCCTGTATTTTTTGGTTGCTAACATCATCCTCAGGACAAGAATAGCAGAAACTGAATGTTAGAAACCGTATTTTCCATGTTCTATTTTGTAATCATATAATGATATGCAGACCTAGGTTTACTTTTCTGTATGAGACCCTTGTTGCACACATTTAATCCCTTGGCTGTGAGGAAGCTTCTTGATTTTAAACAGCTTGAATATCTTGCACACGTTTGTTGGACAAAAGAGAACAAAACTGAAGTATGTTTGAGAAGAAAATCTGAAGTGGGACAAAACCTTTTCTCTATCACTCATTGATTTTTGTAGCTTTGTTAGAAAATTCTTGGCCCTGTTAATTACATAAAAAAGTATGTTTTATTGCTAGAAAGGTCTCTTTTATCATGGAAAAATGTTGAACTGAAAAAGGAATATTATGTTAATGGGAAAAGGAAAATTATTTTGTTAGACTTTATATACTTTTAAAGAATTTGAATTAAGCTACTGATACTCCATCTGATTTTCTGCAGTGCTGAACAATCTGTTAAGTAAGTGCTCAATCTATCTGTTTCTCTGTGTGTGCTGAATAATCCATGACCATGTATATAAAAATAACATGGCATAAAAATAACTGAGTAAACTTCTTACTGACATTTGGGTAAAAACATTTAACCTGAAAGTGATGTGATAATTGCTTCTTATCATAGCAAGTGCCTAATTTTTCTAGACTCCACTGAAAATCTGATCAGTGAATAAATATAAATGTAACTATAAATATGACATAGTTATTTACTGCTGAAATTCTGTATTCTGGAGACATTTTTATCTATGACAATTTGACCTTTATTTTATAGGCAAAGATGGTGGGTTTTGATACCTCTAGGCTCAGTTCAACTGAATCCTAAAATAAATTTAGGCACATCTCCATGACCTGCAGACCTCATGGTGATTCATAAAAAAATCACAACAATTTAAAGTCAAATAAATAAGCTTAATTTATATTCTTCCCCCTAAACAGGTCGGAGCAGAAGAGTGATATAATGTGGGATTCTCAGTACATAATTGTAAATAGGATATTTTTACATTTTCATGGTTTTAATGACTAAAGAAAATGGGGTAGATGGGAATAGTTGGCCTTGGAATAGTAGACACACTGGGATTTAGCTGTACTGCTGTCCCACATGCCCTGCATTGCACTATTCAGTCCTCCAAGATAAAATGTTGGAAACCCAGTACTGAAAGGATATCTGATTTGACTTGTAAGCAGCTTGTTATCTCTGTGCTTAAGGGTCCAGACAGTATGAAAAGCAGAGAAGAGAAATTCTGGATTAAAACTATTTTATGCGTAGTAACATACAGTAAAAGCACTTGCAACAGTTGGTGGTGCAGGACTTGTGGTACTTGAAGTAGCAAAAGTATTTACCACCTTGGAACATCAGAGCAAAGGCAAGTACCTAAAATCAAAGTTAGGAACTCTTTTAAGACTTGCTTTATAATGTCTGAAAGGATGTATGACAGATCCATCCCTACATATGCTGTAGAATTCCCTGCTGGGAGCAAAGCAGCTCTGTGAGGGACATTGCACACCAAGGCAACCCTGGGGAGGAGAAGTGGACAGGTAAAGAAAAACAGCAAAGTCAGGGAGAGTGTCAAAAATGTCAAATTCGGGATCATTTAAGAAATAACTTCACAAAATCCCTGCCAAATCCTTCAGAAATGATAGGTTTGGTCCATGAGGTGCCTGAACACCACAACTCCTCTCTTGACCATAGACAAAGAAGACTTAAAGGTTCATTCACTGAGTTGAATTATAGGTCACATCAAATATTAAAGGCAAGTTTTCAAACAGATTATACTTTTTGCAAGGTTCTATGTATAATAACAGGAATTACCATGTTGCTAGGTTTCCATTCTCTCTTCCATGCAATTGTCAGTCAAGTGTTTGCTTTATGTAAAAAGTTATAATCATTATAATCAAATATAATTTAAAACTTATGCTAGGTGGGATGATGTTGCACCAGAACCACTCTCAAAGCTACAATTAAATCTTCTGTCAGTGTTTTTCTTATGAAGTCTGGTGTTCATTGGGTTCTTCATTTATTCATGAATGTTTATCTAAACTTCAGATGCACTTGTGCATAAATATAATTAAAACATGTTTATTTTATATTGAAGAATATGAAGGCAATTAGTAATGTAATGAGTTGAAGGTCAGAGCAATCACGGGCATTTTTACTTAGTTTGTACTCATAATTGTAAATATCTTTGCACATGTACTATTTCCTTGCAGCTTTGGCATGCTGGCTTAAATAAATTCCATTATTCCCTGTCTTCAATTTGCACCCTCCCTTCAGGTGTTTATGAACATTGACACTATTCCCATTTTGTGCAATCAATAACTGGAACTACACAAACACAATATTTTAATGTTAAGGAGCATGGAGCATTTGAAATCATGCCTAATACTCCTTCATGTATATTAATGGATTGATTGGATAGGGATCCACAGCTTGAGGGGGACTGACAGAGTTATTCCTCTTCAGTTTTAGCCCAGTTCATGCACATTTGATAATTTCTGAACTATGACTGTACCAGGCTGTGAGCAACCTGGTCTGGCCAGCTCTTCTTTGGCTATGTGACCTCCAGAGAGCCAACCTGAACTTTTCTGGTGTTTCATGGCTCTATTCTACCCCACCTCATATCATCAAGAAACCCCTCGTGCTAGAAGGAGAATTGCTGGTCATTAATATGCAGTTCTGGTGCTGAGAGTTTCTCAGTGCCCATATGGCCTCCCACGTTAGCACCAGGGAAAGGACAGATGTTTCCCTGATCACAGCTGGGAGCCGAGTTGCTCAACGAACCACAAAAAAGCAAATTGTTATGCAAAATCCTTAATGTGTAATACAAATCAAGAAGGAAATCAGTAAAAATTGTTTGGAATCAAAATGTCGTGTGATGTTTTTCATGCAGTCTAGAAGAGTAAATGCTACAGAAAGTTCCTTTTGAAGTGTGTAAGCAGTACAGGGATCACAGGCCCTGCTGCCTGAGGTTTTGGCCCTATGCAACCTTAAAGAGAGGTACATTGTTCTTAGGCAGGATCTGCCAAGGGGAGAGAGAAACAGATTTGCTCTTGGAAGTTAATTTAATTCTGGTAAACCATGCATTCCATCTGCCAGCAGGAATATAGTGTTCCGTGATACCACAAAAATGTGTCAAAAGTAAAACATGCTCTTAAAAATTGCACTAAACTGGTGCTTGAAAGGTGAGATTCCCTCCATCTGTGTGGGATGGAGGAGCAGTCAGGCTCTGTGGTACCTGCTCCAAAGCCAGAGGGAATGAACAGAGCTCTGTGAGGGACCTGTGTGTGGTGCAGGGCTCTGAAGTCCCATACACACCAATCCTGCTTGTCCTGTTTTGGTGCACACACTCTGCTGAGTGGTCTAACTTTGCTCTGGTGCTCCACTTGGGAATTGCAGCCATGATTTTTGTTTGCTGCCAATTAAATCCACTTTGCTGCTTCTCTTTCACAGCTACTGATGATCTGAACCTTGCACACAGCACAAGCTTTTCATTCCTGACAGGACCTTACTTGTGCCCCGGGAACAAACTGCTGGAGGACACCTTATGCCCACCCTGATTCTGGGGTGCTCTAGGTGATGCTGCAGGAAACAACTCCCACCTTTCCTACTTTGGAAACTGCACACATGGTTTATTCTAGTGGACACAACTGTTGTGTTGCCCAAAGCAACTTTATTAATAGGTATATGATATTCAGTAGTTAGGTAGGTAAAATTGATGCTGAATGGAAAAGTCTGAGGTTTGGTGTTTTCTTAAAAAAGTGATTTGTGCTAGATATGGCCTCTTTGAAAAATCTGTAATCTCAGTGGTTAAGAAAGACTGAGTTCAGAAATTAGGAACTTGACCACAGAGAGATTTGGGTAAGACTTCTAAAACCAAGTGATTCAGCACTTATGCTCCACTGCTTTCTGAGTGTCTAAATGTCTTTTCAAATGGATCTTAACTACATTGGAACATTAATTTCTGAAAGGCATCATGGGAATGACAAAATAAGGAGCTAAACTTGGATTTCCTGCAACTCCATCAGTTCTCTATCAGCCCAATGTTAGCTAGTGAATGAGAACCAAAACATGAAAGGAAGAAGCACTTATGGGTATAACTGCAATGAGGAGAAATATAAGAATTCAATAAATCACAGATATAGTGAAAACTAGACCACATTTTAAAAAAATATTTTCAGTTTTATCATCCAAAAGTTCTAGTAGTGATCAAAATAAAGAAATTAAAGTTTATACCATTTCTTGCTTTGTATGAACTCTTTCATTGATTGCAGGGCTCTAGAAATGAAAAACTGGTTTGTTCACTGTAACATTTTCAATGAATCATATTTAAGGTGACAGCCTGGTATTATACTTCAAAGCCATGTAGCAGAGAAACATAATGACCTCTCTTGTAATCCTAGAGTTTTCAATGGAGTATCCTCACACAGCAGTAATTTGATATTTTGCAGTTTAAAAACGTAATTGAAAGCATTTTTATTGGATGTGTTCTCATTACAGAGCCACCCAGCCTTCATTTGATAAAGCTGTTTAACAACAGACAGAAAATGAATGATCAGTTAGAAGGGAAAAAACTACCGACAAGAAAGGGAAAATAAAAAGCTTGGAAAACTTTTAATCACTGTAAATTTTGAGATAATGACATTGCTCTTCAAGGTATTGTGATTTTTTTTTTTTTTCTCTTGCCAGCATTCAGTACCCTCTGTGTTACATTAAACACTTCACTGCAGTCATGCAAGGTTTCTAAGATGTAAACTGGCAATTCACTGAAGCCACACTGAAACAGCAGCACTGCCTCATTCTCCCTGAGTGCTACAGGGCAAAGATTTCTCCTTTTCCTTGCCTGTTTGCTTTCACTGCCACTTTGTTTGATATTGTGGTTTTCATGAGAGTTCTGAGCAGCTTTAGGAAGCACTTACAAACAACAAGTGGAAGTGTATCTGGTTTTCTGTTTTGCCAGGCATCTTTTATTTCTGATTTTTCTATGTGCTGCTCAGCTTTCCTGATTCAACAAAGGACCTGGCACTAGTTTTATGCATCAAACTCAAATGAATTGGAAGTTAAGTATTCAGGAACTGTGGGTGATGTGCATTTGAAATTCAAAAAATTGGCCTAATATCATAAAAACCAGCTGGGTTTGGCAACTGGTGATGAGCTGTGATCTGTTCATGTAACTCAAATGGAATGGAACGATGCCAATAACTCAAAATAGAAAACTTTTAAACTGCATCATTTTTTCAGTAGCATAAAAAACTGACATAGATGAGAACCCACAAAAGTAATCAAAAAATAAACAGATTAGGAGACTTGTCCTGCTTCATTTTTTTTTCCTAAATTGTTTGTAGGCTGAGAGGTTTTTTTCCATGCTAAAGCAAGTGATAGGAGTTTTGAATTCTTGTGCTGCTGATCTCTAAATGGTAAATGTCCCTAAGTTTTGTTATTTTGTTTCAGCAGCTCCCATGAGACCATTCTGATTACCACAAGCATGTTTTTATACTGATTGATTCAGAGACAATAGACAGAAAATGTATAAAACCATATAGTTATAATAGAAAAGTAACTTTGACTGTTGCAATTAAGGACAGCCCTTCTCTCACTTAGCAATAAACTACATTTAGATTTGTCAGTAATTGGCAAAAGAACAAGTAAACAAAATCTACACATTTTTCACTGAAGTTTCCTGTCTCATCTATTCTAGAATACCTCTATCTGTCTTTTTGGATGTGGTGATAATGAACAGTTTGAGGGTGCTGGGAAGTAAAAGGAAAAAAGCTCAAACCATTTATCAGAGAAAATCTTCTGCTTATTTGAGCAACAGAAATGTAGCAATGCCTCATTCTTAATTTCAAGTCGAGTTTAGTTCCTAAAATATATAGCTTCCTCTCAGGCACTCCTCATTTTTTCCATGTTTTCTGAAATTATTCCAGTCACCCAGTGCCATTTTAGCCCCCCGTGCTCTAAATATTTCTGCTTTCTACTCCTTTTTTATCTGGTCTTTGTATATTTTTTCCTTCACCTCTTTCGTCAGTGTCATGCTTAGGCTGGAACTCTAAATAGGTCAGAAGTGCCTTATCAGTAAACTGGAAATCCCTTCCAATTTCATTAATGGACACAAATGTCAAATATTAGTTCTCCTATTATATTTCTTTCTGATGTTTCAAATACGAAAAAACACAATGCAATTAATCTAGTTCTTTCAGCTTTTAAAGCAGAAAAATCATAATAAATAATTCATGCTGAATTCCTTTGAAATTTCTTTTTCTTTTTTTTTTTTTTAATGGTTCATGTAAGGGAGGAGAGATAAAGTAGTGAGATAATCTATAGAAAATACAGCACGGGAGGATGCAACTGCAAAAGTGTCATACAATGACCCTGAATGCTTTCTATTACCTTTCAGCATATCTGGATTAATTTAGACCAGTAATTAAGAGAATAGATCAGAACTCCCTATTTACATAATGGCTGTGGGATTATTGTGGAGAGTTTCTACTGGCTCATTTAAGTGTTTGCTGAGAGCTGACATTTGTCAAAACAGCCACATTCTAGGTTCACTTACATGCCACAGTTCCTGGAGATCCCAATGCAGATCCAAATGACATTTGTATCCCATTGTGTCACAGGTCACAATTGTCTGTAAAGGAAATAATGAAGGCTTCACAAGAAGCTTAGATACAACAGAATAGAAAAATAGCAGTATGGATCTTGAAATCCTCTGGGAAACAAGAATTCATGTCATAATTCTAAGAAGCAATATCTGATACCTTCTCCAAATCCTGATTCATCTCCTTTGATTTTAGTATTAAATATTTTTGCTAATAAAGGAATGCATTTGAATATGAGAAAGCATGGGGAAAAAAGGAAAAGGTAAAGCAGGGGAGGGAAAAGAAGCCTTTGGTACTTGCAGGAAAAGGAAAAAAACCAGAAAATATAAGAGAAGTAGATTTTAACTTTAAAATACCCTGGATTTTGCAATGTACTTCACTAATTCACTCAGCAACAGCTTTCTGGCAAATACTGTGGACCTGAACTATCAGACGAGAAGAAAGAGTCTGAGCACTCTTCTACTGCTCCTCACATGGCTTTGACACAACAGGTCAGGATGGGGGGGAAAATGGCAACTGGAACAATGTCTGGAGAAACAGCAATGAAAAATGGTGGTCATTACAGAAGATTCAGGGGATTTCTGCTGGCATTTAAGAATCTTAAGAATTACTTTGTTATTAGAAACTGATGCATGATTCTTATTTTTTTTCCACGGTGTCATGTGATTTGCTGCAATAAAGCATTTCAATCTGCAGCACTGATTTATGAAATCCAGCTTGGCTATTCTGACTTTCTTCCCAAATACACATGAAAAAAAGTATTTATACAGAAATATATTAATTTTCACTCCGATGTCCTTCTCTGAGATATTTCAAAAAATACCCTCTCCTTTTTCCAAAAGATAGTGAATGCAGAAAGGTATGGATAATACTTTGCAAGACTTTATCTGAATTCAGAGACTGTGCTGAGTATTTAGGAGAAATTGTTAATAAGCAGGTTTATTCCTTTCTGGGGTATTTTCTGTGTAGAAAAAGCAATTCCCAGGAGATGAGGTGACAGCTGTCCTGTAGCAGCAGTACTTTCAGCAGAGTTTTATGGATAGATGTTCTTACAGCTTCTACTTTCTCTCCCTATGCAATGTTTGCTCCCTCACCTGCTGCAAGGGAGAGAAAATGGAGTGATAAATGGCATAAATATAACCAGAGTTAAACCAGGCTACTCTCTGAAGGCTGTGGGAGAAGATACACTTTTTCCACAGGGAAAAAGTCTAAGTATGTGATACGATGTCCTCTGCTCTGTGCAGGTCCATGATGCTCAATAAATAAGGTGAATTTCCTCAGTCAGAGACATAAAAATAGTGTGTTGCACCTATGCAAGGAGTAAATGATTTTTTGAAAAATTGGGCTCTTAAACTGTATTATGTATAACACTTCTGCCCATTGCCGTTCATCCATCCAGATAAAATGGTTCCTCTTTCCTCTTTAAATGTCAAATATGTAATATATATTTTGAAATGGAAAGGATACCTTAGGGTACATGCTAATGTACTTCCTTCAATTACGTTTTATGATTATGACCTTTATTCCAACAATAATTTAATGTTTTAATTAAATTTGCAACCATTTTCATTGCTGCAAGATGTCCTTCATCTCTCTCTACTGTAATTTAATGAAGTGGTTTTCAATCACAATCAGCAATATCTAACAATAAATTTTAATACCATTTTTCAGGAATCTTAAGAGGATCTTTCATGTTTTAAAACAAATTTCATACCAGTGGTATGGCAAGGAATAATTCCAACCTCTACTGTAAGCAAAGAATACACATTTTCAGTTTTGGCAGACAGATGTGGAATATTAAATGTTTATTCCAAAAGGAGTTCTAGAGAAGATGCATTAAGAAAGAATGAGAAAAGTTAGAAAAATTAAAAATTAAACAGTTCCAAATGTAATAACACCTTGGTAAAGAATATCCATTAGTAATTACAATGTCTTTTGATTTATGACATGTTTCTTACTAAAAATCAAAATCTGGATGCAGACTACTGAGTTCAGTCTTCATATATCTTTAGCATCTCAAATTTTCAAGAATCCATGTGCTCACAAACCATCCACTGACGTTTGAAATAATTATCAAGTTTGAACAACTTTTGACAACATTGTGATCTGCCTGGCCACAGACATTCATGAAAGGAGTGACTTACACAATGCAGAAGACTTCTGGAAATAGATTACAGCCTAATATTACTTGTACACCTTCTAAAAATTTTGAAAATAACATTTATTCTCTTGAAAACATCAGTCTAGCATTTATTCTTTGCAGCAATTTCTGTCCCAATTCAGTCCTCTTGTTTCTGTAAAGATGGTTTCTTTTCAACCAGGTTTAGGTTGCCTACAATAATAGCAACAAGGATGTTCAGGAAAGGGGAAAAGAACACCAGAAAAAAAATGTTCAGCATATTTAATCTGGAAGAAGAAAATAAACTACTGCTATACATTCTTTATATAACAGCAGCAACTCTGCATGAATTTGCACAGAAGGGGGAAGCACAGCAGCAGAAACAGGAAAACAGTTAATAGTATTAACTCATCATCTTAGGAAAAAAATAAAGAAATGGTGTTTTTCCCTTTCTTGCTCACAGATTTAAATTTTCCTGGAAGGCAATCCTAGACTTGAACCTTTTTTTGGGGTCGTTTAACAAGAATCTGTAAAATCTCAGCTAGTTTCTATCTAGAAAAATAAATCACCTTGGAAATAAAAGGTAGGTGAAAAGGGAAATCAGAGCACCTAGATCTGAAGAAATGGACAGGGTCTGATAACATGGATTTTTGTATTACAGCCACAATGCCAGTGCTGAAGCCAAGCCCCACAGTAGCTGGCTTCAGTTCAGGTCTTTACATTGGGCACAAGAAAAGATCTGGTCTGGGGCCTGCAGACGTGTTGAGGCTTGGTAATGATCAAAATCACCTGGATGTAGCTAAAGTAAAGAATTTCAGCAGTTTGCACTAGCAGGATAAAAGAGGAAGGTTTTCTGAAGCAAGGCAGGGAACAGAAGTGCCAAATGGAAATGAGAAGTTTCTACTGGAGGGAAGGTGTAAAGCAGGAAAGCAAGGGTACATGTGGTGACAGGAAAAAATCTGGGCTGCAGTGAAAACGAACAGAAGAGAGTCAGAGTCTCTATTCTGATAAAGTCTGAGGAGATGCCAAGAAACATAACCTGGATTTTGAGAAAATATAATGAGCTGTGTAACGTTGTGAGCCCTATATAATGTCAAGTGATTTTTTTCCCTGCATTCTTCTAATCCTCATGTAGAACGGAGGTACCTTCTAACCATGGATCTCTCATATCCCTCCTTCTTGGAAGGTGGTGAGTAAATTCTATCAGCAGTGTATGAATGTAGCCTGAGCTTGCACAATAAGTGGTGTGGGATGTGGACCTCCAGTGTGATTTGACACAAATTGCCCTACCTGGGTACTGAGAAAGAGGGCTAGAAATGACTGAATTCAGTTCTATCCTCTGCAGACCTAAACAGTCAGGAATATACTTCAGCAGTCATTACTCGTGGAATGCTCTCCACTCATTGTGTGGTCACTGGTTTCAGTGCAATTATTATTTCCAGCCATAACCTGCTAATGAATGAAGAGGATTAATTGCTGTTGTGCTTTAACAGTTTCAGCTGTGCTCAGAATCCTTTCCTGTCTCTTGGCAGAAGGGGAATGTTTGGCTTTCAGATGGGTTTGAGATGCATTTATCTTTGTTAGCAAATAATCTTCACTTCTACTGCTTCTTGGTTTTAAAATGTATATAGCTCTCATCCTGACACTCCTTTGGTTAAAAACATGAGTGATTTATTTGTTGTCTACGACTTGGACTGCTCATCTTGCCTAATTTCATGAGATACATGTGCTACTTTTGACAAAACAGCATGACGTTTTTCTGAACAAACTCAAACAGTGGTTTGGTTTGCCTGGTCACATGCATACTCTGATTATTTTTGTGCCAACAATGGGAAATATTTTTGTCCTAATGGTAGGCTTTATTTTTTATTTCTGCTGCCTCTAGTTATGAAATTCTCTGGAGAACCATTTACATGAGAGAAAATTGATTCCCAGAAAATATATCAGAAATGCCAAAGTAAGGAGAATGCATAATCTAGTGTATGAAATATATAAAATACCTTATCTACTTTTTGTCAAACTCTGGCAATCAAACTATTGTATTTAAAGTATCCATCTCTGTCTATCAGTGCAGGATGGGTCACTGGCTTCTGCATTAAAAACCCAGTTTAGCAAAATCATCACTATTTCTCAAAAAAAAAAAAAACAGAACAAAAAAATCATAAGCCAACTTCTGCTAAAATGCTGGTTGCTAAAAACCAGCCTTGGTGGTTTTATTTAGTTGTTGATGTGTGATTAAGAAGGTGAGTAAAAATGCCTCAAAATGTATAAATTAAGGGCCTTATATCTCATATATTTCCACACCTCGGTTTTTCCATCTCTGAAATGGTCACATGAATGGAGTTGGGATGATTTATATGATTCCATTCCCTGGCTGGTAAAATGATCAGAATATCTGCTTTTGAGAGCCCAGAGATGACTACAAGTTGTGAGAACATCTGGGCAGATCTCTCACAGCTGAGATGGAATCTCTTATTTTCTCTAAACTCCTACCATGAATACAGAGGTTCCTGTCTGAAATTAGGTCAAAAGCAGAAACACTGTAACACCCCAAACTCTTTGAAGTATAAAGGTGTCAATAAGCTGTTGATTCCAGATTATAAAATGAATGAAAGCACTCCATCAAATTAAGAATTACCTCAGGAATCCAAAGAAGGTTAAAAAGTAAATGCATATTATTACTAAATTCTGAGCCATGAAGTGACCCTGGCAAAATGAGCCTTACAAAATGCATGAGATCCAGCTTAGCAGTACACAGATAGTACAGAGCTGCATTCCCAGGAAGAAAACAAACTGTTTAACTTGCAATTCTAAAATGTACAGGGTGGTTTTAGCATGTACTGTAAAATAATCTGCAGGTAAAAATGGTGTTTTGGAACTGCATTAATAGTAAAAAATTATAAACCCACCATATCTCTGTCCCTCCAGATATATTTACTTTAAATGAAAATGTCAGGGGTGTCAGCAGCTGACTGCAGGATTGGGGCAGCTCAGGTTGGTGTTTTCACCACTGGCTCACCTCCTCCCTGACTCTTACACTGAATTTAATAAAAGCTCAGGCACGATGGAGTTCAAGGTTTCATTAAGGAGCACCTGGGAGTCAGTTCCTGTGCTAAGCTGGTTTGTGTACACCAGGAATGTGTATACAGGAATGGCTCTGTATATGCTTGTGGCAGGGTTCCCTGAAGAAAAATGAGTATTAGGGGATCAAGGACTTGCAGAACATTTTCAGAGTTTAATAACACCATTTGCAAACCATCTCTTAGGAAGAGACAGATATATTAGAATACTAGAAAGAAGGCACAGCAAAGAAATTGATATGCACAGTCTTTTTTTCACTTATTATAAAGCTTAGGCAGAAATTTTTATGATCTTATTGAAGTCATGATGTCCTGCACGTAGGACAAATGAAATCACTATCTTTTCAGGGAATTATTTGTCTCTCTCTCTCGGTGTGGTGTTGCCCCTTTTGAAGAAATTTATCTTAAATACACTTTATTTTTTTCATGTTTAAACTTGCTGTTAAGGCATATGCTTGTATCCCAGATACTCTTAATTAAACATTCCTGTGCTGATGCAGAAGCATTATTACTCCCAGAAGAGTGGAGAAGTTTTAACTACCTCAAACATCACAGAAATTAAGGAGATCCACAGGCACAGGAGATCCACAAAACCTTTTCCTTTTGAGCATAAACTCACACACAGTCAGCAAACTGGGCCAACGTTGCATTTATCCAACAAAGTTCTTGTCAAAGGGGGGGACAGAAATTTTGAAAGGCTGAACTTGGTGCTCAGGAATCTGGCCCCATCCTGCCTTCTGCTCCAAGTCAAGCTTTAACACTAGACAATCACTGCTTACCCTTCAAAATGAAGGTCAAGCTAATTAGTTTAGAGGATCTATATAAGCATTTTATAACAATCAAATTAATACTAGATGAGTTAATAATGATTAATATTATTACTCAACAATTAAAAATGATAGGGCCATTATTTCAAGGCTTGGTCCAGTTTACAGCTACTCATCCCATAGTATGAGAAGTGCATCTGAGCTAAAAATACATTTCATCAGTAAAAGCAATGAATCCAGTGAGGAGTGTATTTAAACCATCAGGTATTTATGAACAATAAAAAGTGAAGCTCAGTAAGTTTTCTGCCCTTTGTAGTTTTTTGCCCTTTATAACAGATAAACTTAATCCTAATCCCAGTCTCTTCTGTACAAATCTCTTACAACTGAAATTTATTTATTGATTTTGGTTGAGTTGCTTCTCACCAAACTGGGGAAAGTAAAAACTTCATGGTTTGCATTTAAAGTCTGAATACATTGGACTTCAGCTCCCAGCCACTAAATCAGGTTTGATAACCAGAGGTAATTAGTGGCTTACATTTTAAAAATAGATTTAGTGAAATCAGCAGTGTAAAAAACATTCACTAGAATTTTTTTTATTTTTCAGACAAAATTTTTGTTTTGTTTGGGGTCTGTTTGTTTGTTTGTTTGGTCCATAAGGGATAATAGATTTTGTAAGAAATTCAGACCCATATCATATATTTCTCTTAAATGCAACATAACTCAGTCAATTTAAGTTATACTGCATTGCTGGTTCAGATTTTGACAATTTTTTTGCAGCTCTAAGTAATAGTTTTAAATACAATTCTGGTGTCTTTTTGTAAAGAACACCTTTATTCTTTCAGGCAGGTGAAAGGTTAGTGCAGCCTGCCTAAACAGCAGATGGCCAGCAGCAAAGCTTTTCCCTGCTGACATGATTATAAAGGGAGAACACTGCTATAAAACTGAGTTTGCTACTGCTAATAATCATAATCTGTTGATTGATTTATACAGCTCCACCTGAATATTTGCAGGATTTTACGTCAAAGAAATATTTTATTTCCTATAAATGTATAGGGATAATTCTGGAAAAAGCATGATCCTGCAACACAGACTTTCCAAAACACCTAAAGCCAAATCCCAAATGTTCCTGCTTTCCATCAGTATAAATTTTATTTTTCAGTAATACTTACCATGAAGCTGCCATTAGTTCTAACACTTCTGATACTGATTTTCATGGCATTTTAAATAAAACTGAAATATTGTCCTCTATGTTTCTCTCAAGTACTAGGATTAAAACCCCTAAGATTGTACATGTGAAAAAATTATGTTCAACTCTCAGTCACACATCATCCTTTCTCGGGTTGCTGTTATGTTATGTAGTATTTTGTTGCCAAGGAATATCTCAAATTGTAAGGGACACATAAGGATCAAGTCCTGTTCTGTGTTCCTCACAGGACCACATAAAGTTAAGCAGCATGACTGGAGCATTGTCTGGATGCTCCTTGGATTCTGACAGGCTTGATGCCTATTATAATATATAATATATATTTTAATGTAATTTGCATCCATGTATACAAGAGGTCAATCTCTCAGTCTGACAGGATTGTCAAACACGGTGCTAATATTCTTCTGATTTATTATAAGAAATATTTTGCAGAGGTTTCCCACAAAAATTTCAAGGCAGAGTTACAGATTCCAATAAAGCTTATTCTTAGCAGTTGTGTCTGTTATTGAAATTCATATGCTTCTAAGGAACCAAGTGCCCTGGCCTATTCTGTTTTCTTAAGAATCTGTGGAACACTATATTACTAATAAAATGTAATTAAATTCCTTTCAATCCATCCATTCATGGTGGCTTAAAAGAAAGGGCTATAATCCACCTCACTGCTTTTGTTGCATGCTCACTATTTACATTTTTGTGTAAAATCTCATTATTCAGACTGCTGATTGAATAACTTTGAAGTGTTTTGTGTCTCATTAGCAGTGCTGCCCATTATGCAGGGTATGATGAGTAATGGAAAGCCTTTGCCTCACAGCTCTAGGTGATAGAGATTTTTTTATCATAAGCTACTGTTCAGACATGAAATGATTACACAAGTAATAATAAATAATTTAAAACTGAATTACCATTTCCTTTCAAGGATCATCACCAGGTTGCTGCTGTTAAGGCTTTGTTATGATGTTGATTGTGGGTGCTTCCTTCTAAGTGTACATAGTCTGGTATGACAAATATGGAATCCAAAAACAATACATTTATATCAGTGACACAAAGTAAACAAAGGGAAGAAACCTCTGAGGAAGATTTTGAAAATGCTATGGTCCCTAACCCTTTAGATCAACACAGGCCAATTACCTCAAAGTGGGAATCCTAACATTTAATCCTAATAATTTTTCATTTAATCCAAGTAATTCTTGAGATAGCCTCAAGATATGGAAAACTTGCATTCTTAGATCAAAAAATATAATACTGTATTTCTTCTCTCTCTGCATGGAAAAATACATCACAACAATGTGATCCACACAATGTATTTAGAAAATGTGCTGTCCCTCTACAAAAATTGCATCATGAAATACTTTTAAAAATCATGGCCCCTGACAGAATTTGCCTACCTGTATTTTATCAGCTGTTTCCTGAGTTAAAATGAAAACCACTGTGAAGTTGTCAAAGAAAAATGAAAGACATCCTGAAAAGCCACAGAGCTAAAAGGAGGCTATTTTTAGTTTAAAGGAAGTACATATGTACCACACTGTAATCATTATCCTCATCAGGATGACAGGTGATGCCAGGATAATAAATAAAGTCTCTGGTTAGAAATTAAATTGCTACGACAGAATCTAAAGGCCACAAAGCCTTCCAGTTCCCTCCCCCTCTGTTCTCCATGCACATTCTTCCTCTTCCTCTGCAATAAACTGTCTATTCATTCAAATTAAAAGACATACACTGCAAGGAAGAATCAGTAGAGATCATCATCAGAAAACAAAGATAAAATAAGATGTATGGCTGTCAGTATAAGATTTTCTAGCCACAAAGTGAGCCTGAGGAGAAGAAATCAACTGTGCTGTTGAGAAGACAGGAATGCCTTTTGTCAGCAGTAGCTTCTGGTTTACCAAAGCACTGAAGTGATAAGACATCCACTCTGTGATACAAATCTCAGTGCTAAATCAGGAAATACAATAATAACTTAAAACACACACACTGCAGATTCCCTTCTTAATTGTAAAGGAGAGCAGCCCTGCTACTATGCTGGTACTACAGCCAGAAAAGGAGCTGCCCATGTAAGTCCCATTTGCAGGAAGCAAAATGCAATTGCAGGCACGTTCCAGCAGCAGCAAGTGCAAGCAAATATGTCTCAAGTTATTCTTCCTTGAGTGTGTTGTTTATAACTTAAGCACATCACAAGCATCAGTAAGTGCACTTTGAACAACGTGTGCCACTTAATTAATTAACAATAACTATTGTTTACATGTAAATTAGGTACTCATCAGAGAAATCATTTATTTTGAAGTGGGATTGTTATTTTTATTGATTTGACCGATAAAGTTAACTCTTCATTATATTATTCCTTGCCATCTAAATTAATATCAGTAGAATTTGATGTGACCACAAAACACAGATTGCTGCCGAAGCTGAGTCCAGAGATCACTTTCTTATTTGAACTGAAGTAAATGAAAATACTTGCTCAGTTTCTCAGATTTTGCCTTCAGGAAACACAAATCTGAAAAGTCCCAGTAGGTTAGACAAGATTGAAAGTATATTGGGCATCTTTGGCCTAAAGTGTGGGCTTTTCCACCTATGCTGCAGAGTAGCTTTGCTTATTAATTAGATCTACAGCCCTTTGTAAATGTGTTTAAAGATTGGTCATTCCCACAGTCTAGGGCTGGAGAAATGAAATTACAATAAACTGATATTTTGTGTCCCACCAATCAATAATGGCAAACCACAGAAGTCCTTCTACTACTTGATTGCACCAAGGACAGTCCTGAGCACTCAGCCAGGTATGCAAGGATGGTTTAAATGACTGCCATGGTAAAATCTTTTTGCATTCCTTTATTTTGCTAATACAGACTCCTGTAATCTCTGAAGCTAATTTGTCATTAAACATTTGTCTTCTATCTCAGTGTGTCTTACACTACCCTCTTCTCTCCTAAGTAGTCATACAAGTAATGATGTGAGGGACAGAAGGAGGCAGAGATTTTCCAATGCCTTCATTCCTTTCTGCCTGGGTGACAGTCTTAGCCAGCAAAGCCTGGCTTGTAACAGAGAATGTTCTTATGAATTCAGTTCCATTGTACTCCGCCTATCAAGCTCAGTTCCAAAACAATTCCACCTAATTTCTGAATATTCTCTCAAAAGCTCACAGAGCTCGTGGTGTGACTTCCTTCATTCCTCGGTTCTCAGAGTAATAAAACTCAGTGGTATTTATTGGCTCACCCAGAGCTGCACAACTTTTTCTGGTTTGGTTGTTATGGGACTTTAAATTTAAAAGTTCTCATTGACTTGAGTGCAGAGGTTGCACCTTTACTGGCAATAGCACTCTACAGCCAAATATATATAGCTATAATGGTAATTTCAATAGCTGGCCTATTTTTTCAGTTTTGTAGTATTACTCTGTTATTAAACTTTTATAGCAGAAACTCTTAAATAAGTATCTTCAGCATTTCTACACACCTTAGAGAAATGGTTCCTATAACTGTATACCCAATAATGTCACCCATCAGAATGTGGCATTATAATTTCTGTTTGGCTCCATTCCTTTTTGTTCTTTCTCTGTACATTTACTTATTCTACAGCTATACAACAAAATATTATTATTACCACCTCTCCTAATGTCTTGAATCTAGGCATATAGTCCAAAAACACATCATGCTTGCTCTTTTCATGGCGTGCTCATTAGAATGCAATTTGCTGTCCAATGCTGGGAAGAACATTAGGAGTTAATAAGTTGTCCACCTCTCTTTAACAGCCTAGAAATACAGATGATACAGATGCTATTTGTGTGAATTTGTTGACTGCTGAGACAAAAATGAGTTATTGTCATTTAATACACAGGACTTACAAAGAAAGTGGAATTAAGGGAGGAATACAAGTTGGACCTAAGGCCACTGCCCTTTATGTTCAACTGTTTGATTTCATTTTATCCTGAGTGTGTAAGAGTCAGGAACAAACATGGTGGCAGCTGAATCAGTGGCTTTTTTTCAGCTGATTGCGTTAACAGCATCTGTATTTTTTTATTACAAAAAACGAGGTTAAAACAATTCCACTTTGTAGCCAATCTGCAGCGAGAAGACCTTGTCAAGGTGCAGCAGATTCCTAGGCAACTAATTAAGAGCCAGTGCCTTCCCACAAAGGTGTACTTGGCCACAGATGTGTCATTCTGTGCACTGTTGACTGGGTTTATTTGCTATGACTTTGCAGCCCCTTATTAGAAAGACATTTCACTTTTCCAACGACATCCACTCTAAATTAGTGGAGAGCAGGTCTCTGAAACTTGGAATGTTTCCCAGACAAAACACAATGCACAAAGCTGTAACTTGTTCAAGAAATGATACCAGAAGTTAGAATATGTTCCTGATGAAGCTGTAAACTTCAGCTGGTAGACTTCTCAAAATAAAGCTCAATCCTCCTGTTTGGTGATGAGTGGGGTGAAGAGCACTTCCATCTGTTGTATTGTGCAGAAATAACACCAACTTCAAAGAGGAAGCTCTTAACCTGTTTGTTTTTGCTGAAATGGAAATACCAATTCAGCAAGTCATATTTTGGAAACAAGTCTCCAGTAATCATAATATTTTTTTGGATGCCAGATGGCCTGGCCTGCCCTCCTGGTCTGTGCATCAGAATAACTAACTGCTTGTATTTCTTGACGTGTCCTTTTAGGGTTGAAAATGAATATATAAAATCATGAAAATTAGAAGCTCTGAGATGAAACCTCAGTCCTACTGAACTCATGGACAATTCTGCCACTGACTTCAGCACTGTTATGTTTTCATCACTGCTACATCCCAGAGTTGAAAATATATTTGGGGTTTTTTTTTTGACAATGGCATTTCCAGACAGATAGATTGTTTCCTCATATTATTGCTTCAACAGACAATCCTTAAGAACTGAGAGCACTCTAAGAATCATTTTATGACAGTAGGAAAAAGCACATGGGAAGTGGCTGCATCAATCTTTTTTTGACTATTATTTTGAGTGACATATTTTATAATGCTTTATTTTTTAACTCATAAACATACATATTGCACTCCTCATATTTACAGGTCAGTACCTATCCAATATACCATTGATAACCTGTAAAAAACCAGGTGCTTTAAAAGCTTCCTGAAACAAAAGTTTCATTCCAAATGTTTCTCTTAACAATTTCTTGTAAATGAGTTATCATAATGCACTTACCTGAGAAAAAGGTAACATTTTGGGCGTGTTTACAAATGTACCCAGATTTCACCTAAATTTTAAGTTCCCTAAAGACCAGTGAAAATAAATGTGAGAGTTTCATAGGCAGTCAGCAGAGTAAGACAGAGATGTCTTTGAAAACTTGCTGTCTGTTTACTACAGAATACTCTGGAAATTCCTAGACTTTAAGAAGGAGAAAGTTAGCTACCTAAATTAGTTAAAAAGGTTCTTCCTTTAGGATTGTACCTTCAGTAAACCAGTACACCTTTCTTCTTCTGAGAATTAATGTACTGAGAGCGACCACTAAATGGGTAAGAATTTATGGTGGCAAATTGCTGTTGGGTTTAATTACAGCCAAGCCCACCTTTCTGCAGCATTATTTCCTTGGCCTAAATGGATACAGCTTTCCCTCACCTTGTGTGTGACACCAGGACTGTGTAGAAGGATGACTAGATCAGAATGGTCTCACCAATTATTCCTGTTTGACAGGACATGTTTGGTGACATGCACCAAGACACAAAGACCTGCAGCAGACCAGTGTTCCTAGTGGAACATTAATCATTATCCAGGGCAAGCATTTGAAAAGCACATGCCTCTGACACTGCACTCTTTCCAAACAACAGGCATTTTAATGCTGACTCCAAAGGGACTGGGAATGAACTGCTGTCATTTTTGCCTATTCTTTCAGCTAATAAGACAGCATTGGACAAGGATTGTGCACATCTTCTTGTCGTGCTACACTGTTACCATCTGGGTTGTCATGCTGATGTAGCATTGAAGATGAGCTGAAGAGTGGCTGTTGTATATTTATAAAGAATTCTGTGGCTAACTCTGCTCTAAATTGGGCATGTAATGAATGCATTACTGCAAAGCAGGGAAATAGCACCTATTATAGGGTAGAAATGAATCATCACAATGGAAAATCATTTCCTAAGCTGCAGTATTTTCTCTGTCATTGCTTTGCTTTAAACTTTAGTGAAAAGCAATTACTTTATTCTTTCTCTTTATTTTTATTGCTGCTGATTCATATGCTAATTTTCCCCTCTATATTTGATTTGATTTTGAAAAGGCTTTTAGAACTTCAGATTAAATTGAATTGGTGATACTGCCCTACCATCTTCACCTCCTACCTTCCTTATCCTCGGCCCTCACTCTGGGTTATGGACAATTCTTAAGAAAACAGATCGAGAAAACTCAAAGCTAACAAATTTTAAATTGTTTCTTGTTCTAAGTAAATGAGACAAATCAGCATCCTATAGTCATCAAAATAATAGAAGTCTGGGTGTTTTTTTATGTTAAGCTTATTATTAATTTAATAGTTTAAAGAAAGAAAATTTCCCTGCATTTGAAGTGTTACCTATTTGAATTTTTCCCCTTGAAGAATCACACATCTCCTGCAATTAAGTGAAATGTATTCACTCGTGGTACCTTTGTTGTTCTATGCCAGTGACTTAGGTCTGTATAAAACATGTAAATGTTTTCCTGACAGTGAATTTAGTAAACAGAATGTGCTACTTTTCAGAGGCCTCGATAATCACTTCAAGTAAACAAAAAAAAGAAAATCTGAAAATGAACAGCTTACCATTGTACCCACAAACCTAGAGGTAATTTTTTGATCATACTTTTTTTTTTCTTGGGCTACAATGTTTTAGGAAAAAAAGATACTAATTTATTATCAAAAGTCACTGTCAAGACACAGAATTAGTGAAGATTTATTTTGTTATTGAAGAAATTAAGGAAAGAGCTCTCCAAGGTCCCCTGTGATGTCAAAAGGGAGAGAAAGTTGAGAGAGGGAGAGAAAGGGAGAGAAAGTTAAAAAATAGATTTTTTAAATCTAAATGCAGATTTAAAAAAATTTCTGTATTGTGATCTTTGTATCAGTTAGGTGAGATTAAACTTCAGCTTGCTTTAAACAAAATTAATTAATCAGTAGCATGCCTGAAAGAAATCTGCATAGTATGCCAACAATGACTGCAAGGGTTCTTACAATTTCCTTACCTCAGGAGGATCAAATGCTGCAGAACCCAAAAAGGAAAGGATCCTTTCCCTAACGTTGGATCAAACATAAAGGCAATATTTTCTAAAAACCATAAAATGTTACAAGCAAGTAATGAAATACTCTCCTGTAGGCTCGGGGGCAATCTTTGATGTAAGCAAACCTGAAAATGGATGAAAAAAAAATCCTTGAAAAAGGCGCCTTGTTTTTCTACCCTTCCCTGAACTCTGGCCTGGGACACCATGTTCTGTTTATGGCTGTAATGTCAGCAAATGCTGAGCTTTCATTCAGTTTATTTTGGAAAATTTAGAAGAAAAGACATTCAGACTCCTTGCATAGGCTGCAGGCAATCGTGTGGACATTATTTCAGAACAGACATTGCAGGTTAGCTGGAAAATTGCAGTAAAAGTGATTGTCTCAGTCACAAAAGTGGCAGTGCCATATCTTCTCATTCTTTTCAAAGAAGCCCAGGTGAATTAAAAATATAAAAAAAAGCCTTTAAAATTATTTATCTAACAAAGCCCAGGGACATTGGTAAAGCTTTAATTTTCTATGTCTTTGAAAGCTCAGAAAATACAGCAATACCCACACAACAGCCACGGTGAAAAAGAGAAATATGTACTTAACATTTCAAGAACTTCTGTCAATTAAAAATCAGACAGTATTTTTTCATTTATATTAACAAAAATTTCTTTAAAACCTCACTGCTAGTTTCAAGATCAAATAAAAGACATTGTGACTGCCAGAGAGGCAGGAGATGAATGATTTAAAATAAGTTTCCATTCTTTCTGCTGATTTAATGAAAAGGGAAGGTAACATCTAACAATCCTAGCAAAATTTCTGCAGCACTAATGGTTTGATTGTGTTCTGATAAAAGGCTATATTTAATGCATAATCCGGATCATTAAACATATAATTTTATGTGAAATTATTTTTTAAAATATATTTATTTACATCTGAGTAATGTTGGAAACTTGTTTAAAAGCTGAAATAACAGAAATACAGCAAAAATACTTTTTAATACCTCAAATTTAGCTTTGTTCTAATGACTTGGATGAATGAGCATAGCTAATTTTAAATTTTTTGAATGTTACACCACTACTTTCGGGCTCTTTTTTCAAGAATTTGCATAGAAAATTGTACATAGAACTGTAATTCTTGTTGGCAGTTCACCACAGGATGAATGTGTGCACTGAACACTTGTAGAGATAATCAGCATCCTGATGAATGCTTGCTACTGTTCTGTTCAGAGGTCTTCATGGAGTTTTACCTACCTCTCAATAGCTGAGATCACACCTGGGACAGGCCTGGTACATTCCAGTTACTGCATCTGTGGACAATAATATTATGAGGGTGTGTTTTGGTGGGGTTTTTTTGGGTTGTTTGCTTGGGTTTTTTGTTTGTTTGGGTTTTTTGCTGTAATTTCTTAGACCAATGGAGACATTCAAAATGCAGATTGAGATGAGATGAAACCATGGAAATGTTTTTTTATTAGCTTTATTTTCCCTTGTTCTGACTAAAAATTGGAAGCACCAAAGCTACAGCTAACTTTCTGAGATGAAATATCATCACCACATATGGTTTAGGAAATTCTTGTGACATAAACTCAGAGACTTCAATTGGAGTTGTTGCAAGCAGCTGAATTAATAGAAAGCTGTAAGTGAAGGGGCTTATTTTGAATGTAAAATTTTGGTTGTGTTCAAAATATAAAGGGCCATTATTATTAACATGTCATTCTGAAGAAGCAATTATTTCACCATAGATGAGTGAACAGATAGGAGAACAAGGTCCTTTCTAATTTGATTGCACGTGATGTGGTTACATTTTGTTCAGCAATGCATTCAGCCAGGCATTAATAAGAATTCCTACTTGCTTTTAGAGACTGACTCAGAGTGAAGTCTTTCTTACTCTCTAAATTGTAGAGGAACTTCACTTGTGCAAAGTGAGAAGCACTCCTGTGTCATTTCCAGTGATGTAATGGAATTACATTTAGACTCATAATTTGCATTTTATTGCAAGCTGTGCCTTTATTAAGATGTACAGGATGAGAGGTGTGTACCTGTTACTAGTCATGTCTGCAGGACAGAATCCTCTTGCCCTCTCCTATCCCATAAGTCAAGAAGTCCCCCACAGTTAAGAGTGAAAGGTGAACACGTTTTGCTTTCCTGCATCAATGGTGTGTGACAGTGAACATTCACTGTGTGCTGTACATCTCTTTAGCTATTAAAAGAAACAAAATTCTTTCCTAAAAGGCTTTTTGAAAAGATTCATTAATTTTTATTCTGGTTTTTGAGTGGGTTTGCAGAAGGACTAGGAGAATATTTAGAACCGTAGGAAAATACTTGTTGACTACTGGCCAGTAAAATAGATTTTTAAAAGGGAAATAATACATTCTTTGTACTTCTTAAATATAAGAGATTTGACCCTTGATATTTGAGCATGGTACATGAAATAACTAATTCCCAGCTTGTCCAGCCTAACGAATGAGTCATAGTTTTAGAAAAGAGCAGAATCATTTAAATCTGTGATTCTGACTTAATGTTTCTTAAACTGATTAAACCTTGAGAATTAAGCAGTGGTGCTTAATGTTTTGTCAAATGTATTGAATCCACACAGGCCTACTGAAACCCTATGTTTAAAGTTACACTAAAGCAGGCATTGCAGCAGGTAAGGGGTTAATGTGCAAAACATTAAGAGCCCTAAAGTTCCTTTCAGCAACATATAGGCTGTCCTTTTGAAACCTTCCAGTTGCAAATAGCAGTTCTGACAGGAAGGGTAATGCAGGCCAGGCATCTTGCACTGTCTCTTCCGTGCACTTGAGGTCTTTGAAGGCTAGAGGCTGTACAGAGAACTGGGAGAGATTACAGGAGAATTTTTCAAAGGCATGAAGAGTTCTGAGGGACCTAGCTCCCATTCAAAATCAATGAGTGCTGGACACCTAATTAGAGAGGGTACTTTGAAAATCTCCCACTCCCTCTCTTTTATGCAAGTTCCTTGCTATAGAAACTGTACTGAAATAGAAATCTAATTGGGAAACACTGTGACCAGGAAACAGAGGTGAGGAAGTGGATTGACTGCATATAGCAGTACAAAAACTTTCTCTCAGGCATGTTCATTGCACTTGCTGGTTGAAATCAAAATCAGTGTCTTCACCAGCGTGCAAACTCTTTTATTTTTCTCCTTGAATTTCAAGATTTGGGCTCTGAACATGTCTTGTCTTTAGAAATTAGTGTGTTATTTTTCAGCAGTATTACTTTGCTTTCTGTTATGTTGATAGTAGTGTTGCTTCCATAACATAACATAAAGGCTCATATCTGTTTTTAGAGGGCAGGACACATTCAGCTTGTCTGTGCTATGCCTGACAAAAGCATTCTTTGATGGGCAGAAGTCGTGTCTGATTTCATGTTACGAGGTAGTGGATGATCACTGCTTTCCCACCACCCTCCCTACTCCTCTCAGCTTTGAACCAAGATCAAGGAATTACTGGCAAGCCACAAAATTGCATCATCATTATCTTTCAAAATGTAAACTCAAATGCCAGCCAAAACCAGTATGAATTGGGAGCTGGAGGCTGGAAGCTGGGAATAGGAGAATGGAGAATCCAAAGATGGTTTGGTGAGACCTGTTGTGTGTATGTCTGTATTATTGTATTATTTACATTGATAAACCAATCCCCTTAAGTTTCAGATATTGCTGGCCTTGATACAGTCAGTTTTTCATTATTATTTTCCTAACCATTCTCCTGTGCTATTTCATTCATGACATTCGAGGGGATTATCCCAAAGCAATACATATTGTGTGCCACCTAACTATGCTTGGACCACTACAATAATTAATTTGAGTCTAACTTCTCAATTTTCATTTTTCATTTTCAAGTCAGGTACTCCCTTACTGAGGGTCTGACTTCTGAAGTGACCTATATGCTTGACGAGAGTAGATCTTTGTATAACCACTTATAATTGCTGAAGATATTTTATTTATATTATATCTTACTCCCCTGATAAATGAGGATCAGCAGAGTCACCTGATAGTAAGGAAGCTTACCAAAACATTATATCCTTTTTTTCATATGCTTTGGGAAAGGATTCGATTTTCTCCCTTGGGGAGTTGAAATTAAAAAAAGTGAAAAGAGGTCAGGCACATGGACTACAGAAAGGTTATTCATTAAGAATTTCATGTTTTTGCACAAATGGAATATGTCAGAAAAGAACCAGGAATGGTCACTCTCATGCAAATTATTAGAGAATTAAGGTTGTTTTAATGAGAAGGACAAAGGCCACATGGACATGTGTGACTCCATAGCAGAAGAAGTTGTTACCAGCACCTACCGACAGCCATGCTGGTAGCTGAGAGCAGAGATCAGCCTTTACACATCTCCTTGGCAATAGGTGCGTCTTCTGCCAGGAATCATTTTGATCTTTCATCCAAGAGCAGCTTTGCTTCTTTCCCTCAAACATAATTCTGCTTTTTGTCATTCTGCCAGCTGATTCAAAGTCCCTGGCTTAGTGCCTTGATACGACACGTTTTCGACTTGCAAAAAAGAAAACGCTGTAGATCCCTTTTGGCAAATATCTATTATCATCAAGAAGGAAAGTCAAGGTTCCACTTGACATATGCATCTGATTTTAATCAAAGTATTAAGACTCTGATATTGATAAATTGGCCAGAAATTGCTCAAACAGTGACTACTGCTACACTGCCTGTGTAATAATGAGTTTAATGACATGAATTACTGTGATGCAGCATGCCAATTTTCTCTTCATCTTTCCAAAAGGAAAACGAAGCAAATAATACCTAAACCTTCGTGAAACAACTTTAAAACTTTTGAAATGCTTTAAAATACTTTTTGTTTACGTTCCATACGATTCTTTCTCTCATCACTCAAATATTGTACAACACTTAATTAGGATGCCTTTCTAAAGGGGACTCATCCTGAAACTTATTCCTTTCATCCAGCTAAGAGTTTTCTTTGTTTTAAGTCAGGGTTTTCTCTCAGAAACATTTAAAAAGATAAAAAATATTAGGACCATAATCCAGCATGGATTTATTAATTTCTTTCACTTAGAATGTATTTTTACACCACGAGTCATAGTACTGATGATAATCTTGCATCTTTCAATTCATGCAACTAATTGTACATTGTGAAAAAGGTAAGCATGTCCAAGTTGTGTGACCTTTTAGTTGATTTTTTTGTATGAATAATAATTGAAATTAAGAGAGCACTGCGTTGCCAAGGAAGGGTTTTCATTTTTAACAGAAGGACTCAATATGTGAAATTTGGAGGGAAACGCTTGCACATCCCAGCATTGCCAATGCAAGCAGAATTCTGATACATGTAAATCTCACACTTTGGAAGGTCCCTACTTCTGGGTGTGATTATCTCACCAAAGCTTCACCATCCCAAAGCCTTCAGGGCAGGCTTCAGCCACTCGTTTGTCTTCCACAGGCCAGCAGAGTTTTGATCAGGGAATTCAGTTAGGAATTACTTGTCATGGTGATATGCAGCTAGATTTCATTTACCATCATTTTATTACAGCCTCCTGCAGCTAGGTTCCTTTTATTATAGTTTTGTATGCTGCTTACATTTTGCCTTGTAAGCTAGAGGGTACCTGAGCATATTCCCCACAATCCTTTAATGTAGTGAAACTCCTGTTTCTCCCACTCCACATTAGTGAGGGAAAAGAAGACTGGCATGTGCAATCTTTCCAATGCAATAGATTTTAAATGGGTCTAATTTAAGAATGCTTCTTGCCAGGAAGACGAAAAAGGAAAAAAAATTGAAGTGCATCGTAGAAGTTCTGCTTCTTAAAAAAATTCTGCTTGAGAACTGAACCATTAAAATAGCAAACACATGAAAAGTATATCCAAAAGAAGAGGGGATCAGATCTGGGTCCATTTTTACTTACACCGAGTGTTTACCTAGCCAAGGCACTTATACAACTGCTGTTAGAAATACACATCTCTCAGACTAACACAGGCAAAGTTGTCTGTTTCACACAGTGCTTGCCATGAGATGTTTAGCTCTAGAGAGAGGGAAGAGGGAGTATCTGTCACTTCTTTATACTGAGATGGTCTGAGGATCAGCACCATGCTACTATACAGCCCAATTTTTCAGAACATGTTAGATGGCAAATCTGAATCTCCTAATATTAGTGACCAATTCTGAACCATAAAAATGCTCAGACCATCAAGAACTGAAAACTTTCAGCTGAGGCAAGCAAAAAGAATTAAAATACTTTCCTTTTTTATTCCTGCAATTGGATTTTGATGTTCCAAAGAAAATGAAACAGTGTTCTCTGGTATGCCATGAACAGAGACAACAATTTGTAACTTGAGTGCTTATAAATAGTTTGTCTTGTCATCCTTCCAGTTTCCCCTCTCCCTCCACTCTTACTGAAAACTGAAACAATTTTTACTTACAGGAGCTAAACCCCCAATCTTTCCAGGAGCCTTTTCAATCTATTTATTTACCTTTGTGATCTGAGGCTCTGGTCTAGGTCCAACATGGAAGGTCAGTGTGGTACTTAAGGAAACAGAAGAGAAATACACTGAGAAGAATTATTCTCTGCAAATGACAATCCTTATAGGGAAGACAATGTTCCATCTGTGAAATAATAGGCAAATTAACCTGTGCAGAACATGTGGAAATGTGCAGGAGTAATTTAAACAAACAAGGGAATGGTAGGGCAAACACCCTGCCCCTAAGGTGAAGGCTTTAACTGAGATAAACCATTTCTAGTGTCTTCTGCACTCCTTCCAAAGAAAGAAAGATAAACTCAGGCACCCTGCACTTTTCAGATCTTGATACCAAACCTACTGAAATTCATCAGTCGCTGACTTTAACCAGTTTTGAATGAGACCCTTAAGGAGAAAAAATGTATCCATGAGAATATCCCCTGCCTCCAAGCAGTTTGAGCATTTGCCTCGGCAGGGAGTGTAACCCATCCAATTACCCATGCAATGTTGTAGGTGAATAATTATCAGTTTACTCTGTCCCTGCTCTGACCTCCAATAATTACACTGTCAGCAAGCAGACCTCATCTGTCACTTGCCAACCTTATCTGCAGATTGGGGAATAAGAGTTTGTTTACCTCTCCTTGAGTTATTGGAGAACTACAGAGCACATCTGCAGCAGGATTTAAAATAAAACTTGTGGTTCCCAAACTCCACTTTTTAGGCAGTGAGAAGAAAAGGGTTGAACAGTTGAACAGGACCTACCTTTGGCACCCTGAATATTTCTCCTTTGAGTATTTCTGCCATTCTCAATCATTAACACAGACCTACTCGAATACAGAGCTATTTAAATACTTTTAAATGTTAGTTGCTGTAAGTCTTTTCTCTGTCAGCTTTTGGCAATGTAGGAAAGCACAGGAGAACAAAGGTCTGGAGAACTTTGATCCCTTCAAACACTACAGGCTTGAAACACCACATGAACCTTCTGATACACACACTTCAGCTAAGTTTGTCTCCTCTGACTGTTTACTTGCCAGAATATTGTATTCAGCTTTACATTTTATATTTCACACTGCCATAACAGAGAGTAATTTTTTATTTGTGCTTGGCCTGTAAAAGTATATAGAGATCATATTGTTTGATATTATTTTCTCCCTATATTTCACTGAACTCTCAGCTGCCAGCTTCCTAGCACTGAGTACATTACTTATGAAGTGCAGTGTACCTTCTAACAATCTCCTATTTCAAACCTTACATTTCCAGTCATAACTCAACCTGCTTTTTTCCCCATGGTGCTCTCCCTCTGCAGATTATGGTAGTCGAGTTCCATTAGGGGATTAAAGCATTAACAGTATTTATTTGCATCTGCATCAATATAATTTTTGAGCAGCTTTACTGAGAATACAGTAAAGTTCCTTTTCATTGAAAGGAATGTTCAGAGAATGAACTTTGAAGGGCTGCAGAGCTATTTGGCCCTGTTGTCCCTAATCTGTGTGATGCAGGAAGGTTTCCACTTCCATATTTCTACAAGTAAAATTACTTAAAAATACTACTTGCCATTTGGGGATTTTAGGACCTAAGTTCATCCTGATCAGCATCTGCCAGTAACAAGAACTCATCTGAGAAAATATCAAGGTCAATCACAACAAACATAGGAGGGGCAATTTCCAACTGACAAGAATTTAAAATCACAATTCTCCTCAGAATTCCACAAATCATGATTCTCCTAGAAAACATTAATGGCTAGTTTCCCTTGATTTTACTTTTCCTTACAATTAATTCCCAGGTAAATAACTCATTAACATGTCAGATTTGATACATCAGGCCTGTCAGCACTGCTCACTCGACACAGAAATTTGTAAGAAGTATTCACTTCAAGAATAAAGGGAAAACTTGCAGTTTAACCATCTCAGCAATACTCCATGATCTTTTGTGTCTTTTCTGTCTTCAGTGAGCCTCAGAGGAATATTAAAACAACACTGGGAGGCCACAGCAACTTGTTATTTCTGCTCAGGATCTAATCACGTGTATAGAAAATGAAGGTCAATAAAAATCCCTGCAGAGGTAAATAAGAATCACTTTATTAGTTTGGTAAGGCTCCATATCCTCGATTTGGTTTCCTTAACATTTAATACTACAACACTGAATTTTATTTTTTCCCCTAGTCTGCTTGCAAGTTTAGCTGTTTAAAAACGGGCATTAAAGAAATTATTAAATTTCCAGAAATTGCTATCAGGGCTCAAAAAGAAAGCACAGACAGTATTTTCTCTCCATCACAAGCTATATTTGTCTTCCTGTTCAGGATTCTATCCAGAACAAAGGAGTGTGGTCAGAAAGGGAAAGAAGTACAGCAACTCCATACTAAAGGAAAATTACAATGCAAAATGAGGAAAAGGCAACAGATGGAGACAACTGCTGTTACATACCCATTATGCTACCTCCTCTACTCTAAAGGAATATTTATTGCCCACCTGCTGGCTAAAAAGGTGAACATTTCCTTCAGAACTTAAAATGAAGAAGAAAAAAGGGGAAAATAAATTTCAAAAGCATTTTTCCCAGTGCCCAGAAACCAAAATGAAGCAGAGATTGAACTTTGGGTTTTCTTGTTCCTTCCTTTTATTTCTACCTTTTCAATGACAAGCCAAAATAGAACTACCTGGCTTTGTCCATTAGAGTTATCACACACCTATCATTTTAAGGGAAATAATGCATTTCAGTCATTACAGGAGCAAAGGAATGAATGAACAAATCATTCTTTCTCAAAGCAACACCAACAAACATATTTGTTGACTTAAACCTTGTTTTCAGTATGAAATTCAGCCTGTAGAAGCCTGGTTTAGAAAGACCAACTACTAACGAAACACAAATCCATTATTTGAATTTTTACCCCAGCCTGACTGAATTTGTACCTCTGGTTTTTACTTCTAAGGCTGGTTAGGAAAGGCCAAGGTATGTAAGAAAACTGCTACTCAGTTTAATTGGTGATTTCATAAACTGCAACTGCTTACCATGTTTGCATATTAATATTCTTCAGTGTCTCACTGACAGTTCCATGGAGGATAAAGCATCACAGGCATTAGGAAAATGGTTTCAATGGTCAAAACCTGGAAATAAAACCTGGAAATATCTAAGGAAAGGTCTCATCAAAGTTCTTGGAACACCTCACCCCACCTAAGTAACTTGTGAGTTGGAGGGAATTCTACTCAGACTGAACTGCTGATACTGATACTGAGCTACAGAATATCATCAGAGCTGCTCAATGGAACTGGAAGGAAAATCAAGAGCTGTACCAGCCCTTGAAAGTCCTTTTTCTATTGAGAATACCATCTGCAGACTGAAAAACTGTCTAGAAAGAAATGAAGACCTAAAACCATCTGCAAATAATAATCTGATTTTCAAGCCTCTGTGAGACTTCTGCATGACTACATTTTAGGAATCTTATTTGAACGTCACTTTTTTACCTACAACATCTTTAGTGCCCTCAGTCTCACACAATATTAATTATTTAAATAGCATCTTAACAAACTCTTTTACCTGCCACTAAAATGCAAATCCATGCAAAATGAGTTTCTCAACTGCTCATCCTGGCCTTTCAGATGTAAAACATAAGACAAATGGAGAATATAAAAACAATCCCAGCATAACATGAGAGAACAGATTTCCTAAAACGTTTTTGTATCTATAAAATGCATGCACTTCTGTAAAGTGACACAATAACACCTACAGAAAAAAAATTAAACAGTTGCTCATGTTAATTAGATGAGAGTGACACAAAACCAAACACGTTTGTTTTTTTCCTTTCAAATGCACCCATAGGTGCATTTCAGAGCATGTAAGAAATTATTCGGGGAAATAGCAGATATTTCAAATGGTTAGTCTGTTATTACAGTTGAAAGAGCAATAATCTTTACTAGATCATTTTCAAGACACCAGTAGAGCTGCATTAGGAATATTTCAAAATAAAATATTGGTATATTGTCGGTGATTTTAATTTTATAATGAACGTTTTTTTCCATTTGCATCATTAGCATCATTTGCAACAGTTAAGGCTGCTTGTTCACAAATTAATGCAAAATTGGCTATTTGCTTCTGGCTAACTACCCAGATAATGTGATGAACATGGATCATCATTGGATGTGAAAGATATTTAAAAATATTTTGATTTCTACTCATCCAGAAAAACAGACTAACAACTCTAGAATATATTTCATTGTATCAGGTTCCTAAATAATGGAAACATGCATATTCTTATAAAATTATTCTCTGTAAATGATGGAATTGTAAGGATTTGAAAATTTCTCCAAACCATTAGTAGCTTCCATAATTTTTAGAATATCTTGATATGCAACTGAGTTGTGATTTTTGGAATTATATCAAAATAAGCAAGATAAAATTAGAACAGAATAAGCAAGATAAGATTAGAAAGACATCTTTAGGCTGAATATTACTTCGGCTTTTTTTCTATTTTTGAAAAATAATGAAAAAAATTATGTACGTGCTTAGGTTCATGACACAATACATTAACTGGATAATAAACCTCAGTAAGAAATTAAAGAAAAGTTATCATTATGAAAATTCAGATCTAAAAAAATAATACACTGGAGAGCAGAAATAGGGATTCCATTAAGTGGCAAATACTTTTTTTGCTACTGACTGATTTTACATTCTGATCTCAAGAAATGAACTCATCTCACTCCAAACCCAGCCACTTGTGCTGGAAAAAGTACTGATTTCTCAGAAAACCATAACTTTTAATGAGCACTGAACACTGGCAAGAGATTTTTCTTTATGAGTAACGTTCAAAATAAACTCTGGTGAGTGTGTGCATACTCACATAAGGAAATATTTAAATGTCCTTCTCTTAAAGACAAGTTGTTGTAATATATCAGCATTGTGAATTAATTTATTGATTCCTATCTCAGATGCAACATCTTGAGAAATATTCACTGGAGACGAATAAATTTTGAAATCAAACAGTTTTCCACGACCTTCATTAAGGTGAGAGTTAATTTCAATAATTCACTAAAGAATTGATTCACTGATAATTTTAACACAGCTTGAGAGTATCTGTCTACCTCAAAGTTGCCATGTTCATATACTACCTAACTTTTACACATTAATCTATGCATTATTGTCTTTTGAATTTTAGAGGAAAAGGTGAATCCATTAATGTATGTCAGACAACTGGTCCTTCTCCTAAGTGGCTGTCCTCTTGGCAAGGGCTGATACCATGGGAACAGGACTGCAACATGCAGAGCATTAGACACAGCAGGAAACAGCACTAACCAAGGCTCAATCACTCCTGCAATAGTTCCAATACACTTTTTATAGTTTAGGTACCACACAGTATAATTTCTAGTCTGTCAGGTCCTTATTGAAGAGAATAGGAAGGAAGAATAGGCTGCTCACTTATCCAAGTGATGGATTATCTGGTGTTGTCTACAATACCTGCTACCCCTTTCCTTCTATCTATCTTGAGGTGCTATAAATGTCCCTGTTAAATCCTGTGATCCACTGTTTGGGCCTACATAGGGCATAAAGAAAGAAGGATGATGATTTCCTTGATGGAAGCTGATCATCTATTTCCAAGCAAACTGCGATGTTATAGTGAAGAAGTTTCTTCTTGCTTCCATGACCTTCATAGGCAATTAGCTTTTACTCTTTAAAATTACAGCATACTCCTTATTTCAGTTTACATAACTTCAAGTGTTAATTATCAGTTATAACATTGCCCTTTTGAAAATTGCACATAACTATTTCATACTATAAACTTCTTCAAGTCTGACTTAAACAGATGGATGCTGAGCTATGGAGCATCCTATTTTATTTTTATATGTTGTAGCTTTATTTTTGAAAATTTCAGTCTTGTGTTTAAGGATCAAATATGTATATCTGTGTCTATATCAGTAGCAATGGCATAAGAACAGCAGGTTAGCATTTAGCTAACAGAGAGATATTTTCTTCGCTGTAGCAAAGTCTGGAAACACAAATATACTGCTGACCTGAATTGCCTCTGAGAGTGTTCCCAAATCACAGAACATCATCTGAGCACCATCAGGCTGCTTTGCAGCTCTTTCAAGCCCTGTCTGTACACAAATATGTTCAACTGGCTGCTACCATACAGGGCAGAACACTGGTCTAAGTTCTACTGTGTGATCTAAGTTGATAGGGCTCTTGCCCAGGTATTTCATTAACAAACATCTTACTCTGAACGTGCCATTCTGCATGGATTTCCCTATGGACAGGGTTGGCAGGAACCTCCTCTCTGAAAGCCAGCAAATCCAGACTAATTTACAGCAGACAGCAGCTGCTTCTCAACAGACTTAGCTGCTTCTTCACCTGGTTTATTTGTCAAAGACTCAGTAACTCTATCTGCTGAAAATGAAAATGCACATCTAAGCATAACAGAACAACTTGAACATTGTTATTACAGCTGAGATGCCAGATTCAGCAAGATCCACGTTCAGAGTAAGATGTTTGTTAATGAAATACCTGGACATATGGCTAATTTATGATTCTTAAGAAACTCCTGTAGCCCAGCTACTGTGACTGTCATAAAAATTGTGCAATTTATCTGGCTAGATTAAAATCACGAGCTCATGGCACATCAAAGACAGCTTTGTACTTACTCTGTGGGTCTGCACAACAAAGATGGAAAATGTAATTCCACTAACTCTTATTTAATTAAATAAAAGAGAAAGAAAAAACAAGTGGAGCTATTGTTAGGGTATCAATCCCACTTGACTTAGAGAACTGTGATGATAAGTCAGATTCAGTGCTAAGCACATCAGAACTTGGTAAGAATCAATCTGGCTCACTGGCATCTCAACGGGTAGATTAATCTGTGTGAACTCTCCTGTTGGATACACACTGCCCAATCCTCTGTAAAATATTATTTTTCATAGTATAAGACACCTAAGCAATTCTTATAATTAAAAATATTTTAATTACCTGTTCCTCAGCTAGAAGGACCTACAGTCAAAATGTCAATTTTAAATCTTATTTTTATAGGAGGCACGTTCTTAAAAAAGATTCTACCTACGCTTATACAGCAATAAATTGTTTCTGTTAGAGAGGTAGGGAGATTATATTGATCACAGGAGTGACTAAATGAGCTTTTGTTACAGGTCTTGAGTTTATCTCTGCAATCTAATTCAGCAGACAGATACATGCCAGTAATGACCATGAGCAATCACAATCTACAGAGCACTGGAGAAGATGAATATTTCCAGTGAGTGAAGAAAGCCAAGTAAACCATAGCTCAGCCACACAGGGTCATTGGTGAAATGGGACTATCTCACTGAAGGAACTTTCAGATTATTTATTCTGGGTGTTCCCCCAGTGTAGCTGTTGTTTGTGTCATTGTTTCTACCTCAGTATTCTCTTGCAAAGGCTCCTTTCAGCTCTCTCCACAGCTGATGAGAGTTACTAAACACTGCCTATGATCTGTCCTGGAGGTAAAGGCTCTTCAGACACAGGCAGTTCAGGAGAAAAATACAGCCAGATGAGGTGGCTCTGTAGTTTTGGGCAGAAGTGGAGTGTGGCTGTGAGCAAATGGCACTAACAGCCTTCTGGCTATCGATATTCAGGTGCCACTCTGTCACACCTTTGCCCTTTCTCTCACTGGAGACAAAGGGTTCACTGCAGAGGGTGAAAATAAAGGAAAATTTGCATGTTCTCCTATAAGAATCTCCAGATTCTCTCAGCAGTGCTTGTGTATTTTACATTATGACAGAAAATTTATATCTTAGAGTTCAGAAGCCATGGGAGCCCTAGGCAGAGGCAATTCGTTCCATCAGTGACATTATTAAAATCTGTCCATGTCAGGAAGAGTTGTAAAAGACTTGTTCATGATAGAAATTTGAGCTCTGTGACAATGGGACAGTACAATATATTCTGTCCAGTCAATCCATCTGAATGCTGGTGTTTCTCAAAGCACAGCTCCCTTCTTCCAGAAAAGAAGAAAGAAAAGTATTCATAGACCTTCAAGGCTGTGGGTTCAAATGAAAGAGTGTGGATTAGAATGTGGTAATTTTGGGATAAACTGCCCAAAATTATAGATTTTGGAAACAACTTGCCTGCTCAGTGCCATTGGTATTCTTGTCAGCTTCTCTGCCAATAGGAGCAGTACCTCTGACAAGAATGCCAATGAAGCAGCAAGGGCTGCTTCATCATGTGTTTTGGTGGTTTGGAAACAGAATTCTACCTGCTCTCAGTCAATAGGAACATTTGAAATGGCAACTTTAAGCATAGCTAGACCAAACCAGAAAAGAATAAAAATCTAAATTTGCTGTGAAACAGTAATCCTGTTCCTTCCATTGGCTTTATTTTTCACATCAATAAGATCTGTGGAAACAGCAAGAACAAATTTTCATATCATCCTGTCATAGGGATGGGTAGAGTTGCAAGATTCCAAATCATGCTCTTGTCCCCATGCTGAACAGAACAGAGTTTGTCAGTGTCAATAGGAAGTCACATTGAGAAGCAAAAGAAAATATCCCAGTAAGCTATACCTACTTCTGAAATCCAAGGTCTCTGCATAAATAGTTCTGTAGCATGTCATATTTACAGGGTAAACAAATGGTTTGCTTGTTTTGAATCATATTATGCTTTGGTTTTGCCTTTAATTAGATAAATATAAAGATAATATTCACAAAGCCTCTAAGGGAAAGATTTCAGGAGAGACTGCTGTAATTATTACACACTGATATTACAGACTGCATTCCACACACCCCTGCACAGTAAATTGAGAAATTTAGTCTGCCATTTCCCTGGATCAGTGGAACACTTCTCTCTGAATGAGTATTGGTATGAGGAGAATATTATCTCAGCAGATACATATTACACTTCAGAGCCTTTGCAGCTTTCCCAGGCTACATAGATTTTCCACCAGATCACCACGAGGTATATGGCTGACTTCAGGAATGTCTCCTCAAAGAATTTCAAATTCTACTCCCAGAGTGCTGAAAAAGCTTCAATTTAAATAACCTTACCACAGCATTTTCATCCTGTGTCTCTAGGTAATGGAATGGCTGAAAATTCACAGAGTACTGACACTTCTCCCAGGGTGTGGAGAAAAGGGTTTGCCACGGGGTCAGCACAAAACCTGCACAAAGACCTGGAGCAGTGGGAAAAAGCTCCTCAGCCACAGCCCATCTAATCCTGCAAGGACACGTAGCCTCACTTCCACCCAGGGCTTCAACCACAGCAAAGTACTTGAGGAAACATTTAAAAATTTGCTTTGAAAAACATACCATTAAAGGTTAGAAGAATCTAAAATGTAGGATTTACAAACCTGTTATCTATGTTGTGTTGCTTTGACCTATTGCAACAATAATATTGCTCCCAGAGACAGATGGGAGCATCCCAAAGGCAGATGATTGCCTTTGAAAGGAGCTCTGATGTCCTACTTGTAGCAGGTAGAATTTAATCATAAAAATACCAATTTTTTCATGTTGCCTCAAGCCTAAATAGCCAATACCACCTTAAAGAGATATTTACAGATGGATAAACTCCATAACCACTAATTTTTGGAAGCTGCACAAATCTGAATCTCTGAAAATTTGTTAAGAGGCCAGTACTGATGCAAACACTTCAAGTCTGTGTGATCAAGACAAAAATTTGAAATCATGGTTTAGTATTATGTACAGGTCTGGATTTTTTAGAAAATTATTATTATTTTGTTACCTATTTGGTCTTTTATAGAATTATCATGCCACATAAGAATAAACATTTATGTGGCTGTCATTATCTAGGAGTCCACTCTCCTACTGAGTGACTTGAAAGCCAGGTAGATGTGGCACTTGGGGTACATGGTTTAGTGGTGGGCTTGGCAGTGCAGGGTCAACACACTTGATAATCTTAATTGATAGTCTTAAAGCTCTTTTCAAATATAAATGATTCCATGGTCTGGTACGTGGCTGAAGTATTAACTTATTCATCACTGGAAATGACCCCTAAAGATTGTTACTGGTTTAATAGACCACCCTTTTCTTTCTTATGAATCTCTTTATTCAAGTGTTCACTGTGCTCTTGCACCACAGCAATGCCACTGTGAATATATAACCTATACACAACGTATGTTTATACACCACATTTCAGAGATCAGTAGAGGATTTGGCATGAAATAGAACTACATAAGCCCTATAATTTCAAATAGAAACGTTATTCATTAACTACTTGAAGAAAAAAAAGAAAATACGTTGTTGGAACAAATTTATCATATGTGCATTTTAGGTAGGTTTTACACCTTTTTTTTTGGTCCTTTGTCTTTATTCCAGGGAAAAGAAATTCAATATACAATTTCAATTTTATTACCTTTGTACTATTCCCATCAAATAAATCTAGCTGTGTGAAGGCCTTTCTCTGTTTTTTATAAGATCATTCTTGAAATGAAACTTTCTTTTCATTTCAGTGTAACATATCCTGTTTTAATAAAGAAGTTTGCTTCCTATTGAGAGCATTTTGACAAAATAATACGGTTGCTTTTGTTTGCCATTTAATTTACCAGTGGATCAATAGAGTTAGACATAACTACTTCTAGTATTAAAACTCACAAATTCCAGGGGAACTGGAGGTTAAATCGTAAACAAAATATTTCATTGGCATTGATCTGAAAAGCAGACTGACACTATTGCTAAAAAATCACCAGCTTACAATTATAAATCTCCCCAAACTGACGAGAGATGGATTTGATTATTTTGCTTCGAAAGGGTCATTCCTTCAAAGCTGCAAGAGTTTATCAATTTATAAAAGATTAAATGAACCATATTTTCCTTTAGTTCCTGTCACAACTCTTTTTTGTGATTACCCAGGCTAGATCAGGTTATGAGAGTGACTGATCACTTTGCTCTCTATTTTAGGCAACCTCAAATTTACAGGATTTATCACCGTTGCTAGAGCATTTGTGATATAAAGATTACAGGTCAACTGAACTTACTTAATGTACTGTGATACCCTGCCAAAAGTACAGCCACTCATAATGCCACAATTGTATTAAAAAATGCTCAAATTTCATCCTCCTTTTGGGCGCCACTCACCAAAGTTACAGTGACAGCTCATTTCTTTAAATAAACAAGAATTTTGATGTACAGTGTAGGTGACAGAAGTATGGCCTTCTTTACCTGATTTCCCCCCATCCCCCCATAACTCTTTTCTCTTGCTCCAAGAAAAATTTGCGTAGGCCAGGTCTTTACAGAACCTTGATTGCTCTATTTCAATCACTAATTATGTACATTTTAATTGCCAGGGAAAATGGAACATTAACAAATTCCAGAACAAGCACCACACCTTATAAACTTCTGAATGGAAACTCTGCTAAAAGAGAGTCCTTCTCTGAAAAGCACCTTTCAAACGTTCATTATTTGGATTCCCACATTGCCAAACAATCCAGCTGTGGTGATATTTTGCCTGCTGATATCCTTATCAAGGGATCACTCTGACACCCAGCCCCAGGAGATCAGCCCCTCTGCTGTGCTTGATGTCTAAGCCCCCAGGAGTGACAGGATTCTCTGCCTGGTGCCAAGAGCCCAGGAGGCACAGATTTCTCTCTGGAACCAGTGTTCCTCCTGCAGCTTTGACAGCCAGAATAAAGGCAAGAATCTGTGGCAAGCCTGTAAGAATGGTGGGATAACAGCTAAAGCCCAGCTCCTTGTGCAGGTGTGTACAGCCTTCAGAGTGCTGCTGGTTTCACTGATCAGTTCCTGCAGTGGTTTCCTTGGAGCTCACAGGGCTAGGGAATGTGTGGTGGATTTTTTGGTGGTGCCATGTGGATAAGCATGATTAGGAACTGAGCCTGAATACCGATAAGTAAGGGAAAGATAATGAAATAGAACACAAATGCTACTTTTAAAATTATTTTGATCTGTTCTTCCACGTGAAAAGTTAGCATGTCTCTGGCTCTTGTAGTTAAACTACATCTTAAAAAACTGAGCAGACACATTTTTTTTTAAAATAGTAACACTTTCATAACAATTGTAAGATTGTAAAAGAGTCTTGCTTTTTTTTTAACTTGTAGCAATCTGCATTACCTATCAAAACCAGAGCTGTGTCCTTTTCACTCAGATGGTGTATACAGTGTTAAATTAATTTATTTTTTTGGCCAGGTTACTATATAATAAGGTTCAGAATAAGGTACTGCACAACTTTCCTGTGTGTCTGTTAAAGCCATAAATGAAGAAGCATAGCCATGGTGCCACATGTACAGTGATAAACAGGAAGATGGAAAAGAAAATATTTATTATTATTATTAAAAATATTATTTTTGGAAAAATGAAAAAGAGCAATAGTAGGTTGAAAGTGAATACCTATAAACTTTGTTTAAAGTACTAGTGGCCTTTTAAATATATTTTCATGAATTGAGATTATTGTTAGTGAGTCTTTTTTCTGATTTGGACAAGGCCTGTCAAAGAAATATTTTTTGGAAAGACTAGGACAACTTATAGACATTATTACCATTACATCATCTTGCAAATGAAAATTTCAAATTATTTCCCTCACCCACTTCCTTGTAAAAAAAAAGTACATTTTCTATGCAGACAGTTATCAACATATGCAGTTAAAACCTTGCTAGAGCACTTCAAAGCAGCCTTAGTGACATACTCTGTTTTGTTTCTTCTTTACAAGAAGAAACAAAAAATCATAAAAGATACCTTCAAAAATGTTTGCTTTTCTCAAACTGTTCACCACTGACATTCTAGTCTTGAAAGCTACATTAAAGAAAACCCCCTCCTTTCAAAAACTCCACTTCTACTGTTCAAACTGTCCTTTACTTAAAAGGAAATAAAAGATGTTATGTTACAAAATGTAGTTTCAGTTACACTTTTGCTTTATTTTTATGCACTAGACATTTTACAGGAATTCAGTCTAATAAAAGTCAGCTCAGTTAAAAGGGTAGCTTTACCAGCAGTTAAATCTGCCTCTTTATTTTAAGCTTTATATCTCCCCCTTTTTTGAATCAGATCCCTTCTAGCCATTCTAAGCATTTTTGTGTCAATATTTCCAAGTTTCTTGTTTTCTAAGAAGCTACAGATTCAGCTGGTGCTTTATAGCATTATGTTATCAACTCATCAATTTTTTATCATTATTTCCAGTAGTCTGCTCCCATCACTCCACATCTAACTATCTGCCTGAGGCCACCACTCCAAACACTGTTATTTTAAAGCATGGGTCAGCAAGGCTTTGCTCCTTCTTGGCCATTTTTTTTTTCACTTGCATTTAATTTTTTTTTGCTTAGTCATCCATGAACAGGACTTCATTAACAGTAATTTTGAATAACAAGTAAAAATGTACAATATTACAATATTTACTAATGTTTCAGGTTCACATTTACAAACAAGGCTCAGGGCAATAGGTAAAGTCAAAAACATGTAGACTCTGAAAAAAATCCATACTTTTTTACTGGAAATTAGTCCATACAGGTCTTGTTAAAAGGATGAAGCTTCAGTGAAAGAAGCAGAAATCATGAAAAACAGAGCAGGGAAGGTATGTATATTTCCAGCAATGAAAGAGAAGGAGGCTCATGCTTGGCATTGGTAAATGGCAAAGAAAAAATCAGCATCACTTTGAAAGTTGTTACTCTTGGATAAAAAAGAGCAGCAAACCAGCTTAGCCCTTGTTCAGAGATGAACAGGAAAACAGAAGTGCTTTGTTCACTTTTAAATACCTAAGATGCCATTTCTATTTCTTCTGCACAGATTTCTATAACCTGCACAAAAACACTGCTACTCTTCACAGTCCATCACAGAAGCAAATTTTGACTTCTGATCTCCAGTCTGTAAGTTAGTCATTTTTGCTTTTGAAAAAGCAAACTGTGAACTGGCATCCGCCTTCCTACACACACTTTACTGGGATGTATGACAACATATGCTAAAATCCAAGAGCTTCTGAACTTCTACACCTGATTCCTGGCACAGGAATTGCAGATACCATCTGAATTTGATTCAACAGTTAAATTAGCCAATATAAACAATATTTGACCATCTATGGCTCTTCAACTTCCTGAAAGAGACTATTGGAATCAGTGAGGCAGCATAAAGGGCATGTGGCTGAAGAGCCACCCCTCTCTGTGCCAGCAGCAGTAAGAGAATGCTGCCACTATTTCGTGGCTCTGTGCTACTGGGAGATTTCCCAATATCAGTGAAGTTGTGATGACCCTGGGAACTGAAATTATTTGCTTTCATTCATTAATTTTGATACTGGCTGAGAATACCTTGGTGCATTTTCGTGCAAAATTGCAGCAGTAACATGCTTGAGTTGCATAAATCTGGAAACCATATACATTTTCATTTATATATAATCACATTTTAATGACAACTATTAAAGGTATGAATGTAAGTAAGATTGGTAAGTGTGACATTATGCAGAGTCATCTTTCTGAAGATGTATTTTCTGATTAAATTATTTCATTTGTATCAAGCCCTCCGAGCTTACTGTGACCTCACTTTCAGCCAGTCAGCAAAAGCAATAAACAAAGAAGCTTTGCACAGCAGATTTCTCTTTTCACTTAACTGCTTGCAGAGCCATCATCCAAAGATTGTTTTGGAAACAGTTGTCTGACTCACTGAAACAGAAAGGAAGTTTTCATGGGAGCAGGAGGGAGGAGGAGCACCACAACAAGCAGTTGCAGCTGGGAATAGATGGAGTAGCTTCTGAGACACATCAATGCCTATGGTGTTGTCTGCAGGCTGACAGACAACTCACCTTTATGACAGAATTAAACCCCAAATTTAAAATGACTGGTGGTATGATTGGGATTTTGATTAATATATGTAGGTTTGAGACAGCAATACAAACTAATCCTCTCACAGACACCACAGATTTGAAAACATTTTACAAAGTAAGCAGCATCTGTTTCAGTACTTTCTAAATAGGGTAATTCTGGCATAAGATAATGAAATACTTATGTTATTCAATAGGCAAATTATAGACTTCAAAATAAAAAGCTTAAGTCTGTACATCCTATATCAGTGATGAATTAATGGACTTTCTCCAGTAAAGATATTAATATGATAAAATTTAGAAAGGTTTGCTTAATCTGTCTATGGTTGGAGTTTGTTTGTTTATTTTTTCTTGAGGTACACATTCAAGCAGATATTTAGAAGGGATTAATGAGTTTTGTCACTGGAACAGGCCAAGATTTAGGAATAAAAGGCAGCTGAAAGCAGTGTGTGTCTGGGAGGGAATTAGAACCCCCTGTTCTCTAACAGGCAGGTTGCCAGAACAAGGCTGGGTCTGTATGTGAGGGAATCAGATCCAGGTGTGCTCTCTTTGAAGCAGAGCTATGGAGAATTTGTGTTTTGCCAAGCTGCTGTGAGAACAGCTCCATCTTTTTACCCCATGTGCCTGACTTGCAGCTGCAAGCCAGAGTTGGATTTATATGCACACAGCAGATCACACTCCTTTACACAGATTGTCATTTAAATATTTCTTATCAATGTTAATTATTTTTAAAAACTCGCAAACTCTTGACCTGTATCTAATGTAACAGCACATCCTCTTCAGTTCTTGGTAATTCTTTAAACCAGTTAGTCTTACAGAAAAGACTCTTTCTTTGACAATAATATCAAAGAAATTGTCCCTTTTCACCCATTCCCCAAGCTAATTTGTCACTGGGAGCTCTGCAGATCAGGCTGTATCAATCACCTTACACTGCAATGCATCATGCCATGTACTGAGGCATGAATGATGTAGCTAAGAGTAGATGTCAGAAACATTCATATTACTGAGATACTTGAGGAGTCAAAAGACCACATTCTTGTCTGATATAAAGTGGCTTAACTTGATTGGGAGAGGCTGGGAGATTTTCTCTTTGGGAAGAAACTGAGACAGGATAGGCTTTATCTGCCAGTATGAGACCATTCAACGTGATTGTGTGTCATTTGCTGTGCCACTATACTGGTCATGGAACAGCAGCACACTCAGCCTGTATTCCTCCATGGATATTGGACTAGCCGTGGAAAATCACCTCCTGGAAGAGCAGCTGGTGGAAACTGATCTAAGCAAAAGTGAAATGGTCATGTTTGGAGAAGAAAATGTTCCCAAACCTTACCATTTCTATTCCTTAATCCAGTGCACATGCCTGGGTCTTGTTGGGTCTCTCCTAAACTTTGACATTCGTGAATCATCAGTCTCCAAAATGGGCCTTTGTCCTTCATTTTACTAGTTTCATTCTGCCTAAGGACAGTTTGTATTTGCCATCACATCTTTGTGTTGAAATCAAGGAGACACAGCACAACCTCCATACTCACTGCAAGCCCATGCCTGTGTTACTTACATAAATAAGTTGAAGGCACTCCATACAGCATGGCAGTACAATCTAACGACTTACTGAGAAGAGAAAGAGCCCAGAATTCAGTATTCCTGTTCAACAGGGAAGTCTAGAAATGCATTCATAAACTGGACATAACTTTAGCCCTCCACGAGGAGTGAAATATCTGTCATTGATACTGTCATGTAAGTGAAAATACAAAAAAAATCTAAGAATAGAAGACTATCAAAAATTTAACAAAAGATAGTTAAATATTATAAGTACAAAAATATAAATTAATAGATAGGAACAATCTAAACTTTTCCCTTTTTTTTTTTTTTTTTTTTACTTTAAAGCTAAGTTTATTTCCCAGTGGAAAAATGTTCATTACAATGGACTGTAATACTATAAATACACATACAAGTCATACTCTTTGATGTCTTCTATAGATTTATATCTAAATAAACCCATCAAGATTAGATGTGATGGCTTTATTTCTTTCTGTAAAATAATCTCTCATGATAATGCCTTATCACAAAACCTACAGAGCTTCAGCCTAACACACCCAATAAATTAACACACATTCAAGCTCCTGGATTCTGTCTCAAAAGGATTCTCTGCATTTTTGTAATATGATTAAAAGACCAACAGCTTCAGGCTAGTCAAAAGAGTCTAGGACATGAACAAATACTGTAGTGGATGCCTCGCCAGGGGTATTTCTCAAATGAAAATTCATGAAAACCTTGAGGGCTTAGAGCTGCAGTTGTTAAGGAAACTTGCCTGTCTGGACATCCTGGAGTCACTTTTGCACCTGGAACTGTGGTCCCTTCACACCTATGCACTCCATAATCACAGCCAGATCAGCTCTCCTCCTTGGCTTGACCCCAGGAGCCCCATGGTAGAGTCTCAGGCATCATGACTCTCAAAATAATTTATTCATGGTGCAATAAGAAAAATAACAGCTTTAAGTTTGGTGCCTGAAATGAGGGACACCCCAAACAAAGCAATCCCTGGGTTTTTATACCCTCAGAGTCTGAGTGCTTGACAATGTGGAGTCCTCCTCTCCTGGTGTGTCTCTGCTGGTCACCTGGCACTGATTGCACTCCTTAACACTGTGAAGTCACAAGTGTGTGCCACATCTTCCAAGCAGCTCTAACAAAGTAGTTTGCCATAGAGATCTGGGAGTTCTTGGCCTTAAAAGTACTTAAAAGTACTAAAAAAAATTTATCATTTTCCCTTGTGATGAGCTGCTTCTTACACACATTCCTAGTGACTTTCATAGTGTTGGAGCTTAGGCTCCAGACAATCTATGGAGGGTGAGCAATGCTCACCTCCACCAGAGTTTTTGTGTGTAGGGAAGGCTCAGAAAAAAAAAAAAAATGAGCCCACATTATACTTACCAAGGAAGAAAGGAAAATAGATCTTTTCCAAAAGGTATGGTCAATACAAAGCAAATGTCAAATAAATAAAGACTGAACCTTTTGTGCAAAAATTGAATAGGAAAGAAAACACCACTATGACACTTTGACCATGTTTCAGAACAAATATTCATGAATGTATTCACCTACCTTCTGCTATATCTCCTTGAATAACTAATAACTATGTGCATGAATAAGATCCATAGAGAATGTACCAAAACAGTCACAAGTAAAAAGCAGCACCTGAAATTAATCTGCTAAAATTTCACCTTTGGAAATGCATTCATTTGGTCAAATTCACCTACTAATTCCAGAGTTTTAATATGGACTTAGAGTAAGGATGTTCTTGTGTGATACTGGAAATAATAAACATTTATAAATAGCTTCTTTTTTCGTTACTCTGTGCCTTCCAGTGAGGCGCCAAGGAGAAGTCAAATTATGACAGTAATTGCAGATTGTAAAGAAGGGAATAATTAGCTTTGTAATAAAAAAAAAATTCTGTAGTTAGTGTAGGATGTTAAAGCCAATTTTAGCTTCATTAATCGAAGTAGTTATTCAGCATCCATTAATTCAGTACCCAGAATTTAGAAGTGGCAACTAATCAATAAAAATAAATGAATATTGATATGGCAGCACTTTTGCAATATTGTATTTATAGTGCCCCTGAAGCAAGTTAGATCCCACATTAAAAGATCAATAAACTGATGCAAAGGCTAAGGCCTTGCATCCAGAAAGCTTTGGTGACAGGGGATAAAGGGAAGGGAGGGAAATATTTATTCCTGTGTTTCTGATGAGATTGCAGAACTTGGGGAAGATTGAAGCTGGGACATTGATTACCTTTCCGGTGGAGTCCAATGGTGTTTTACAACCTTCAGTCAACATCCATATTTTAGGAAAGGGATTCCTCTTCCCAAATGTTTCTCCCCTCTGTTGTTCACTGAAAAGGAAAAACATCCCCTTTTTAATCAGCAACAACACAGCTCTGTAAACTTTGTGTGCTGCCCAACTCATTGCTCTGCTCTCGAAATGAAAGGAGAATAAGAATGAAGTCACATTCTTTTTATTGAATTAAAAGAACCCCCAAAACTAATCAAGGAAAATTTCAGGCCAAACAATGTCATACAGAAATCAACAGCTGTCAAAAAACTCACACTCAGCACCTTGATCAAATGCTAGATTTTGTCTGATACATATAACATAATGTAAGGAGGTAACCACACATTGCAAAAAGCCTGTATGACTGCAAAAGTGCATTTAACACCCAGGTTCTCAGAATTTAAAGCAGGAGTGTTTGTATTGAGAGACCTGGACTGGTTTTCTCTAAGGATATATGAAAAATAATTAATACAATTCACCCTAAAATATATGACCAGACAATGCAACATCAAAATAACCATTTTTTGATGAAAACTACATAATTAAAAAAAAACTTGCTTCACTTTCTTATTACTTTTTTCCTGCATTTTTTATTGGATTAAATTTGGCTTGAAAACAGTCAAATGTGATAATTTGCTGCTGTAATACACATATTTTGCTGTTGTTTGTGAAAAGAGAAGGAAAACAATAGAGAAAAATCTATTTTCTGTAAGACTGATATCCTTCTCAAGTTGTTTTTCAAAATGATTGACAAAACATTCTTCACAGAGTTTAAACCAGATTCTTGAAAACACAATGTTTTCAACCTCTTCCAGCAAAAATATTTCAGCCTTGCTAATTTTCAGCTTATTTTCACCTGGGCTTCTATTTTCTGTTTTCCTTGTTTTGTCTCAAAATCTTGATTTCCAGGTTGATGTGTGCAACAGTAAGGATGACTTATTAAGATAAGATTCTTTAACATCATGAGCTGTCTTCCAGTCTACACTGTGAAGTCAGGTGAAGGATTTTGAAACTGTCTCACTCCCATTAACAGCTGATTTAAAGTGGAACTTTGGATAAAAAATTCCTAAAGAGTTTTGTATTTCTCAGGTTTTATAGTACCTGAAAAAGAACTACACAGACAGAGTAACTTGGCTTTGGTCAAAATGATTGAGCTAGTACAAAAGCATTAATATTAGTGAAGAAAATAAATATAAGCAAATCAAAGTTTTCCTGACTCTTCAAGGTATTTTTGCTTAGCTCCATATACCCCCTCTATTGGTGTCAAATTGGCTCTTCCCTCAAATCACAATTTTTTTTGCATTTTCAAAGCAATTGACCTGCCTGAAGATTTCGCTGCACACTTAACGTGCACACTCAACAACTTTGATTTTTTTTGCACCATTGTGCTGGTTTTAAACTGGGAGAAAGTTTGCATGACTCTTATTTATTCAGTATTTTACAGTGTAAGTTATTTTTTTGCCAAAACTATTCTTCAATGGCTAGGTGACTTTGTTAGGTAACTGACTGTGATAATAATAAAAATATTTATGTGTATGTATAAACTTCTCAGGCAACCTGGTCAGCAAATCTTACTTATAAGTACTAGCTATGTATTGATTTGCCAGCACTAGAGAATTTAATTAGGATTTTTGGTAGCTATAATTGCAGACTGAGACCAGTTCTCATGGCTGGATTCATTGGGGTTTTTTAAAGAACAAAGATTGACACCTCTGACCTCACCCTCCTTATTATGATGAGCATTGTAATCTGTCTCTAAAAAGACACCTTTTTTTAAAATAAAGACTTCAAATTCATGTCTGGAAATAATGTAATCAAAGGAAAAAGAATACAGTCTTTGCTCAAACTTCCAATATTTTGACAAGATATAAGAGCTGATTCTGTTTCTAAATGGTGGTACTGAAATTAAGATTGATGAGTAAGTATTAGAAGAAAATAACTTTGAGTTACATGCAATAGCATTTAATTGCATCATTTAAACTCTTAAGCATTTCAATTTTATATTCATTCAGGGTTTTGCATAATTAATTTGCAGATTTCCAGAACGTATTAGGATGAAACTTTTAAATGGATGGATGGTTATTAATGGATGATATAAATATATTATTCATTATTTTTGGTTGTCATGGTAAATTGCACCGAGTACTTCTGAATGAATATTAAATTAAACATCATGCCACGAATTCAAACGCAAAATGCATCCCTAGTAATAATTTGTTGCAATTTAGAATACTTGAGATGTCATTTTATAACAAATACTCTGTAACAAAATGTTAAAAATTGTTAATGTCACACTTTCCTTTTCTCTAGGAAATGGCAGGATCACCCAGGCAAAACTGAATTTCAAGCAGTCAACCTTTTCAAAGATGTCAAAGCAAGGCAGATCTACTCTAGTCCAGAAATAAATTCTCAAAGCTCACATTACCTAAGCAATACTAAAATCTGCAGTCCAACTGAATGCTGTGTTAGAGAATAATTGCATTTATACCAAAAAGCACCAGAGAACGTGCAGGAGAATATTGCCTCAGAGAAACTCCACTAACTCAGGAAGGTTAAAAAAGGTAGGAGTAAAAGGTAGCCTGAATTAAGGCCAGGAGTCTTTCAAGAACTATTTCCAGAAGATGACACAAATATTCCAAACAATTCTCATTAGTTAAGACTCAAACACTCTGCCAATACATCTCTTCTCAGTGTTTCATCTCTAGGCCTGTGTTATTCCTTATTACTCTGCACAAAACAAATCGAGAAAATATCTTGACTCTCAGAACAACTAAAAAAGCAATTAAAATCTAAGTTCTCTTCAAATGTGAAAAGAACTGCAAAATGTTCAATATCATCTTTTTGATGGTATTTGGTGATGAAGTGTGATGAGTGCCAGCGAATAGCACCGACCCGAGAGGGTCAGTTGTGCTCAGAGAGGAGAGCTCAGGAATGGAGGAGGAGATGAGGATCTTTATGGTTATACCAGCCCCAGGAACTTGGGCCATGTTGAGGTCCTGCTCTCCAGGCAGGAGGCAAACATCAGCCTGCTGATGGGAAGTGTTCAATAAATTCCTGATTTTGCTCTGTCACACTGCGTAATAACAATTTTGTTCTTCCTAATCAAGCAGCTCTCTCTTAGGTATCTTGACCCTGAGAGATTATTCAAC